>BFEA01000195.1:342887-373541 GCA_003427395.1 Chara braunii
AGAGAGAGAGAGAGAGAGAGAGAGAGTTAATGGTTGAAGGAAGATAAGACACTCATAGATAAAAACTCAGATAAGAAAGCACAATAACTCATACATTCGACCTGGTAATTCATGAACAAAACCATATCKCTTATAAAATCAACTTGAAGCCCAGTATGCACTGCCCTGACGCGTTTCGCTGCCGGCGCACTCGGCAGACTGTTCAGGGGGCTTGACAAAGGGACGTATAATCATATCCTTCTCTCCCTTTTATACTCTCACAGCGACWYCGTATGTGTCSTTCCTACCCAACTCCTTCCCTCCTTTTGTCCGTAAGTCTATACTTTTCCYTACTTGCTCTCSATTTACCCCAATCCCTTACCTGCTTTCCTATTGGTYYGTCTTGGTAGTACTCTGTGCCGAAATCTTCCCGCTTGTCCTYCCTCCCTACCATCACTTTGATCTTCTCCCCTGACATAYTCCATATACTTCCGTATACCTGGTCCTCCTTTCCCTCCAATAGCATCTTCTTAATATGGCTACCCTCAGTGCGCCTACGTTGGCTGTGCTCTGCCATGACACAGAGACCCAGAGACCCTGAGATACAATAATAACAATAACAGAGAGAGAGAGAGAGAGTCCGAACCGAATCGTCACAAGTGTAATTTGTTTGATACGGTAACAACAATAACAAAGATATATATATATATATATATATATATATATATATATATATATATATAGAGAGAGAGAGAGAGAGAGAGAGATACCTTAACTTCACTTTTCCCTTTCATCCTTCACAAGGCGCGAGGCCACGATTTCGCACCTCATGTATAGAGTTCTCAAAGAAGTGTTGATTCAAAAAGCATGTCTGCAATTTTCGCAATCGTTGCGAGAACCCTCAGCATTAGCGTTGTTGAGGATATGTGATATGACCTCCATCAATATTGAGACGAGGTGGCATATACAATCCGTCACAAGCCTTCCCATTTGTCGCTTGTTTGCCGTTTCAACAAAAGATCGAAAATTATAAGTTGTCAGCGGAAGAGGAATGTTGTCACCCGTGTGGTCCTGCGTGACGTTGCTGGCGAGCACACATGGAAAATTGTGTAGAATATTCACACTTTTCATACATTGGACATCTCCGCACGAAATCAATATGTGACTTTCTGAGCATTGCAATTCTGCTTGTTTCCCACCGATGTTCTTCTCCTTCGTCTCGTATTCATCCACAGCTCGCATCACTCCACCGTTGTTGTTGTTTTCATTGGTACATCCCTTGTTAATTAAATGCACTTGTTGTCCCGACAACAACGATGCACGTGCGTACTTTAGACTGTGCGTCACATCCCTGCAACTGATCAGCAAAACCCATATATTGCGTGGAGTGAGACTGCTCTGCCATTCTCTGTCCATATCGCCCCGATATTTCAGACAAGTGTAGTAGTTTACAATTTCTACGCAATGTTTGATGCAGTCCTCAGCGAAAGACAAAAGGTCAACAAATGTATTCGACGAAGCGCTCTCCTTGCCACATGTGTCTTCTTGGTTGTCGTAACACGCCCACCCTTGTCTTAACACACATTTCTCTGTGTGTGGACAACATGCAACATCTAATTGATGAGGGACATGCGGGGGGATTTCTTTGGGATAACGTTTTTCTGTCCTTATTGCAATGTCAACAGGCATGAACGTAACGTTTGCTTGTTTCAATATCGTCTCTAGCTCTTCAACCCTCTGCTTTAGACTATTTCTTTCGGCGTGATATCGATCTAAACCATCAAACAACCATAGCACGCTGTACATGCCATGTTCCTGATTCTCCTTCATTACAGATACCTCCTTCTCGTAACGGTCCCTCAACTCTGTTATCTCTCTATCCTACTCTCTCCGCTCATGCAGTTCGGCGGTCTGTTTATCTATGTGTTCCTGTTGCTTCTGAACTATGTCCGCCCAACACTCGTCCATCTTGGCTCTCGCTCTGTCCTGACCTATGTTCATGTCGCATGGGTTCGCAGTCATTCTGGCGGCGTATCCACTACTAACTGTCTCCCGGTTTGTCTACTTTGTTGATATCTGGAAAATGGAAAGAGAGAGAGAGAGAGAGAGAGAGAGAGAGAGAGAGAGAGAGAGTATCGCACGGAGGCCAGTCATGGTTCATATCATTTATGTCATTGCCAGTTGTGTCTATGTCGTTTATAATTTTTTCTGTTAATATAATTTCTTTTGCAATAAAGAAATAGAATGAGAGAGCGAGAGAGAGAGAGAGAGAGAGAGAGAGAGACAGAGAGAGAGAGAGAGACATAGAGAAAGACAGAGAGAAAGACAGAGAGAGAGATCAATGATGGGTATTGCTACCCCTTCAAAAACATTGTCATAATTAAATTTTGATATCGCTACTCTTTCTAAAACATTGTCATCATGAAAGTTCATACGTCTCTCTCTCTCTCCCTCTCTCTCTCTCTCTCTCTCTCTCTCACACACACACACACACACACACACACACACACACACACACACACACACACACACACAAAAGTAAAGCACGAAATGAGGGTAAATTTTCAATGGATATGGTACGTATGTGGTACCATTGAATTCCTAATGGCATGTTCGTCCTCCCCCCCCCTCCCCCCCCCCCCCCCCCCCCCCCCCCTGGTTAACGAGCGACGCGATGTATCACACCTGCTGAGAGTGTCCGTACCGACATGGCACTCCCCCTACCCTGGTCCGTCGTCGAGAAATGATGCGTAGTTTTGCGGATGGTCTAACGTGTGATCGGAGATCACCCTTGGTACGGGCCGATCTTCGCCCACAACACTCAAAGTGTTAATTTGAACCCACACTTCCCCTCACCCACCGGAGACAGGCTGAGCAAAAGCCAATATTTTCCATGCACTCGTAGAATCGAACTCACCTTGCTACCGCCGATAACCCATTTCGAAAGTAGTCCACTCCGACTCGTGAGTATTAAAGACGCATAGGGGCTACGTGATATAATACAAGATTGTTTTGCGCCTCTAAATTCTCATTATGAAACTTGCTCTTTCTGTCGGATCTTGGTTTAGGATTTAGGGTTCTCGACGATGCAAACAGAGCGATATTTATATTTGCTCTCGACGATGTAAAAAAACCCTGAACCCTGAACCCTGAACCCTGAACCCTAAACCCTACACCCAAAAACCCTTCATTGCATTGTTTCTTTTGATCTTTTTTTCAGTTCACGACGATACAATCAAACCGTAAAATGAATTGTACCCATTCGTTACTGTCCCGTTTTCCCTTTTGAATCAAATACAAGAAATCTGTAGAAAATTGTGTCACCTGTCTCAGCTTTACACTGAGACAAACATTGAGAGAGAGAAAGAGAGGAGAGAGAGAGAAAGATAGGAGAAAGAGAAAGAGAGTTGAGAGAGAAATTAGATCCGACGCTAACAGTTCGCATAAAACAGTATCATTTAGAAAAAAATGTTAAAAATAGTTGGGGTGTAGGCTATCAGATAACCCCTGATCCGTTTCTCGGTCCGGCCACAAAACATGAGGTTTATTTGAATATATATATGTATATTAAATATCTAACATTGTTATTTGCCGAAATTTTGTTTCAATTTTTTTTTTTGGGAGGGGGGGATCCACATTATTCTACCGTATCACAAAAGTCATCCTTCTGTCCAATAGAAGGCATTAACTACAAATTCAGAGGAAGAAGGAAGGTAGGGATTTGCTTGAATGGTGGAAAACAACCATGTAATGAAATTTTAAAGAGGTACGGACAAATACGACGAAAAAGAAGTTTTATCCATCGTACAGTAAATGTACGAATTGTTGTATAAGCCTGCCATAAATTATATTTGAATGCAATTGGTATTCGTTGTTGCAATAAGAGATCAAAAATTAACAAAAAAATGTCATAATACACCGGAGACTGACCTGCGCAGCACTTCCGTCGATGTGTGTTCCACCCCGAACTCAGTTCTGAAGCACAAACGTTTGTTTAGTCGGAATCGAAGAAAGTCGTTCTTTCGGGTCAACAAACAAATGTATCTGATTAACGAACCAACGAAACATCAGGAAAAAAAAAAAAAAACAATAAATGAAAGCCTATTCTTTGTCACAAATCGATTAACCTAGCCTAGAGGGTGGTAATTCCATCTTAAGGATCAAACTACCCTCTCACCCAAAATGTGGACTGACAAATCGTACTTCATCATGGAACATGCCTGAGAAGAGCATCTGTTTTGTAGTTAGCCCAGACAAGATCAAGTGGGTATAGATCAATCCAGGTTGCGGTGCTCCATGACGAGAGGATATTGCTTGATCCTTATCTTGTCCTGCACACACACACACACACACACACACACACACATACACACACACATACACACACACACACACACACAAACACACACATACACACACAGACACACACAGACATATAGATCCTCAACCTCTCTCCTCCGTCATGTCATCATTCCTTTCCCTGAGCCCACCATTCAAGCTCCACCGAGTCCCATTTCCCCCCCTTACCCCCTCCAGCCCACCTCCTCGCCAACGCAGTACTCTCAGCTATTCATCATCTTCTTCCCCTCACCATGATCCCTCCCTCTCTCTCTCTCTCTCTCTCTCTCTCTCTCTCTCTCTCTCTCTCTCTCTCTCTCTCTCTCTCTCTCTCTCTCTCTCTCTCTCTCTCNCTCTCTCTCTCTCTCTCTCTCTCTCTCTCTCTCTCTCTCTCTCTCTCTCTCTCTCTCTCTCTCTTCCTCCATGTTTACGATCTTCACCCCAAGGAGAGACGAAAATCGTAAAATGCAAAATAAGACGTTAACTTAGCTTCCAAATCGTTTATGCACTAAATAACTGAACATTTATTCACATGTGAATGACATGTCTCATAGTTAGCAACTTCTCATCTTGGAATACATATCCCCGTTCATACTCTCACATTTTCCTACTTTCATATTATCGGCGGCTCCTATTTGTTGCATTAATAATGAGAATTCACATTCTCGCATCGTTTGAGCCGTCCAACATGCACGTTGGGATAGGTGGAACAAGCATGCTTTCAAAGTCGGTAACGAGCGCAGACCAGCCTTGAAGTTTTCTGCTCTCGTGCATCAATGTTCTTTTTTTTTCCTCGTGGACTTGCAAAGCTGCTTTATGACATTCCACATACTCTTGCACTGTCCCCGTTTTTCCTTGTCTTCCATAAATTCGCACATCATACACGTCGATCTCCGTGAACCTCACGGCAACTATAAATGATTTGCATTCACCAACTTCACATCTTAGTATTGACTTATATTCGTATGGAAATGGTCCGTTTGTTGTGGTGATAGCTGCCCCTGCAGGCACTGCGATGAGAGTGAAGCTCGTCATTGTTGTATAAGGTGCACCTTAATTTGTTTGTTTCCTGTTGTAATGTCGAGCACTATAACCCTGCAAGATCGATTACATAATGTTGTTCACAATTAGTTATTTGACATTTATCAACATTATTCGAACAAAGAAATGGTATTTTATAAAACATCAAAGACAGACTTAAAAAAAAAAAATATATATATATATATATACACGTTTGTATATGTTAACTTTGAGCACGTAAATTGCAAATGTTTGCGATTTTTCAAAAATCGTATATACACTGTAACCGAAAATGAAATAATAAATGAAAAACCGCGAATAAACATAATAAAAGAAACTTGACTGTAACCAAGAGAGAGAGAGAGAGAGAGAGAGAGAGAGAGAGAGAGAGAGATGCAATGCAATATGAACAGCAAACATACAAGGAACCCCGCATTTCAACACGGTTGGGAAGTGGGTGCCAAATACGCCAGAATACGCCTACAACGTCTTCGTACATGACTCCTACTTCCCAACCTCATCGTCACAAGTGTAATAACCGAAGATCTGCAGACCATGGGACACTGGACCCGTTTTCCAGCACAGCCTTCAGTCTCGGGCTGAGATGTTGCGGGATCCCCAACCTCATTTATTCACCTTTTTTTTTTTCCTTTTGTTTTTCCTAAGAGTCCTGGGTGTTTTACAACCCGGTCAGTGAGTGCACAATGATCACCTGCAACTATGACCGCACATATCCTGGAATATGACACCACCTCTCATCCCATCCTTACGTCAATTCCTCTAGCGCACCCCCTGTCCCACTATCCTATCTAAGTGTGGTCAGCACTCAAGACCATTACAGTAACCATAAAAACGTGGAGGCTACTTGGACCGAACAGCACTGATAGTGTTGCATACCGTAGACGTGCAGACAGAACAAGAACCAACCTCTCAAACAAAGTGCAAGATGGCTTACCGGAAGATTTAGATACCAATGATCCGAACAATCAATATTGCAATGCAGCCCCAACATATATAATATTGCAATGCAACCCCAACATACGTTATAAGCGAGGATCTCCAATGTGATGAAAAAGACTGAATGGACAACGCAATGCGAATAGATATCGACAARCTAAGGTTCATGCAYAGATACGTGATGTACGTAATAACCGAGGATCTGCAATGTGATGAAAATGAAKGAATGGACRCCACKGSTACAATAATAGAATCTCRATAAGCCAASGTTCATGYAYAGATACGTGATGCACGTAAAAACCGAGGATCTGCAATGTGATGAAAAAGACGGAATGGAYAACGTGATGCGAATAGATCTCGACAAACCAAGGTTCCTGCACAGATACATGATGTACGTAATAACCGAGGATCTGCAATGTGATGAAAAAGACTGAATGTACAACGTGGTGCGAATAGATCTCGACAAACAATGCACATTGTCATACATACATAACCTCGCTGATTAGCGCAGGGAAGACTAAAATACAAAAAATGACCTGACCGGGATTGTCCTCACTCACGTAGTACAAAATACCAAAGAGGAATGCTAGAATGCTAATAACAATCCCAATCAATGTTTGAACTCAGACCAAACACATACCGTTTCCATTGCTAGATGACAAGGAGCCTGGTGCTGTACACGGGAAGAAAGCGTCAGGTCCACACATACACAGACGAAGAGGGAGGGATCAGATGTAAGGAGGGGAGAGATGGAAGGTCATGAACACCAAGTCTTTTGTCACCAATCCCAGATAATCCCTCGTTGTCATGTGTGAAGTCCCAAAACTCGAGTCTGGATTCGATGTCACCAACCTCAGTCTCTCTCCTCTCGTAGTGTTGCATACTGTAACTTTGCAAACCAGAACAAGAACCAACCTCTCAATACAAAGGACAAGATGGCGTAGCGGAAGACTTAGATACCAGTGATCCGAAGAATCAATATTGCAATGCAGCCCTGTACATACATCATCATCATTGTTACATGGTGTGAATGGGGTCTGGCGCTTCACACAGGAAGACTGCGCCAGCCCCTATCATACACAGACGAAGAAGAAGGGGGTTAGACGAAGAGGAGGGGAAGATGGGAATGTCGTCAACACCAAGTCTTTGGCACGACCCAAATAGTCCCTTGTCGAAATGTCTGAATCCCTCCTGTCAAATCGAAGAAAGTCGTCAAGTCCCAAGTCACAACTCTCTCTCTCTCTCTGTAGTAGTCCGCTGATACTGAGAAGTCAGGTGGTGAGAGGGGAAGAAGAGATGGTGGACTTAGAARAAGAGGAAGAAGAACTCTCTCTCTCTCTCTCTCTCTCTCTCTCTCTCTCTCTCTCTCTCTCTCTCCAGTACTAACCTGTGAAGTTGGCGCCTTGATGCAGGAACCTCGAAGATGGAGCTGGAGCTATGGCGCCACAAGTAAGTCTCGCTGGCCTCCGCCAGCCATCTCTCCGAACTCTACTATCTACAACCTACTAGCGCCCAGCGCTGAAGACTATTGTTATGGCTACGAGGCATCAGCGTTGTTGAAGACTACTGCTAGCGCTAAGCAACTCCCTACAACGTTATTCCTGAGTGTTGCGCTGAATCCTAAAGACTACTCGTGCATACTGTCCAACTACCTACCCGTGAAGTGCATGGGAACCTCCTATGTAGTACTCGGGTCCTCCTTGCTGCAGGTGAGCAGTCCAGGAGGTTGCTCTTGCCAATACCGAAGAGAGAGAGGGGCTATCGTTGCAGCTCCTGTTCAAGCTGTCGTGGGGAACAGGCAATTTCTGGCCTGTTCCCAAAACCCTGCTTTTGTGCCTGAGTCTTAGGGTCGGTCGAAACGAYRAGGGCCAGAAACTGGCCCTCCGTTTCAGGCTGATAAACCTCTGGCCCTGAAAGGCCCAGAAATAGGCTGACACGAAAAAGGGCAAGAGCCTCGATGAGAGTGATCTGAGCCTGGAACCGCTGTTTGTAGTCGGCAATAGACAAATTGCCAAGTTGGCCAGGCATTGCCAAAGTTGCGCCAGTCGTCTATGGAGGGGCTCTCAACCAACATAGCACTGTGACGTGGCACTGCTGACGTGGTATTGTTGCTTACGTGGCACTATGACGTGGCACTGCTGACGTGGCACTGCTGACGTGGCACCGTTGCTTACGTGACACTGTGACGTGGAACTGCTGACGTGGCACTGTTGCTCACGTGGCAGTGCTGACGTGTCACTGCACCAACTCTCGATACAAAGTAATGCAAAGGGTGGGTGGGGAGGAAAAACGCAGGTTGGAAACCAACCCAACAATACTTTCCTCCCGGCCCTAATCAACAGAAAAAAAAAAAAAAAAAAAAAAAAAAAAAAAAAAAAAAAAAAAAAAGGATTACTTCCTTGATTTTTTTTTGTTTTTTTTTTATATCCGTTGAGCTGTTATGAGCAAGACATGACAGAAGACTACTATGAACGAGCTCCACGCTAGGTTCCGCAAAGTTTCGGCTTTTACAACAATGCGATCTAAAAAAAAAAAAATTTAGAGATAGAATACAGATGCGATTTTCAGAAAAGAACTAAATCTTGTTTCTGAGAATATGGCAACCTCTGAAAATGCCTATCGAAATGTTGGTAGGCTTCGCAAGATTTTGTTTCCAAACAAAATTTTGTGAGATAGAATAGAAATTCAATTTCCAGAAAAGAAGAATTCCTGTTTCCGAGAATATGACCACTTCTATTGTTATCCCAATATGGCTAGAGAACCAAAATATTAACGTTAGAAATTTCAGCTATGTATGCAAAATATAAGAGAAACGAAATGTTACTATCGGAAATTTTCAGACAAAACGAAATGCGATTTATCAGAAATTTTCAGATATTTGTTACGTAAATACGAAATACCAATATCAGAAACTTGCAGGTAAAACGAAATGCGAATATCAGAAATTTTCAAATAGTTGTTGCGAGAAAAAAAAAAATTCAGATATTTGACGAAGTCCTACTTGATTTACTGATGAGTGAACTATAGATCAAGCAAGCTGGCTACTTGATTGAGCGAGTCCTCTGAATGAAAGGTCCGCTCCGATACCAAACTGTTGCATACTGTAACTGTGCAGCCCAGAACAAGAACCGACCTCTGAATACAAAGTACAAGATGGCGTAGCGGAMGACTTAGATAYCGGTGATCCRAACAATCAATATTGCAATGCAGCCCTGAACATACATCATCATCATCGTTACATGGTGTRAATGGGGTCTGGCGCTTYACAYAGGAASACTRCGCCGGCCCCTATCATACACAGACGAAGAAGAAGGGGGTTARACGAAGAGGACGGGAAGATGGGAATRTCGTCAACACCAAGTCTTAGCCACGGCCCAATTACTCCCTCGTCGGAATGTCTGAATCCCAAATGTCAAGTCTGGATTCAATGTCGTCAAGCCTGAAGTCGCAACTCTCTCTGTCTCTGTACTTGTGCGCTGATACTAAGAAGTCAGGTGGTGAGAGGGGAATTGTTTGATGGTTGACTTAGAAGAAGAGGAAGAAGAAACTCTCTCTCTCTCTCTCTCTTTCTCTCTTAGTCCAGTACTAACCTGTGAAGTTGGCGCCTTGATGCAGGTACCTCGAAGATGGAGCTGGAGCTATGGCGCCACAGGTAAGTCTTGCTGGCCTCCGCCAGCCATCTCTCCCAACTGTACTATCTACCACCTACTAGCGCCTCCCCCCTGAAAAAAAAAGAAGGAACATTTTTTTTTTTTTTCTCTCTTTTGTCTGGGGCATTGGCCCACAACCCCCTTCAAGCAGCGTCGCTGCTTCCCACACTGCCCACAGCCCCCCCAAGCACCGCGGCCGCTCCCCACATTGCCCAAAGGCCCCCCCCACCCCGCACAACCCCCCGCGCAAACGCGTCAAACGCGTTTACCCCCGTTCACTGAACGCGCGCTCACTGCGTTCAAAGCCTGAACGTGAAACGCGCGTTCAATGAACGTGGGGTAACATAGACATACATGCATACATGTACAAACACAATTATATTATTTATATACATAAGTTCATGAGTGTTGTCTTGAGGTGCAATTTTTTTTTTTTTTTTAAACAACACCCCCGCCTGTGTTAGTGCTGCTGATAAGAGCAGACACCACTAACACCTAGGGAGAGGCTCCGTCGATTGGTGGGGAGCATCACCTGATGGAAAACGGGTCCAGTGTCCCATATCATAGAGAGAATAATGACTGAGAATGTCTGAAAATTACTAAGCTTGTCTGTAGGTTTTCTGAGGCTGTGCTCCTTAATCATCCCGGGGCTCCGTTGTCCCATGGAACTGCTAATACACCCATCCCCTTATTGGAGCTCCCCTTATATTTTACTCAGCCTTGTTACGACAGTCCCCCTATTTGATTTTTGTTGCGACTGACCCTTTAAACCCTTAGAGACTTCAGCAGACCCTCTGTTCCCTCCGTGTTCTATCAGTCAGTGATTGTGTGCAGTCCCAGTTACCTCTTGTTACCACAACCCCGGAGCCTGCATCTTCTGTGTGCAATACAGTCTAATGTACGATCTTAGCTTGGAGGGGCAGGAGCCTCTTCACCCTGAACCCGGTCCACCTTCAGAGACAGACATTGCGTACTTAGGTGTGACTCTGACCTTCCTCTACGTGCCAATAAAACCTACATACTTTGCAGTGACTATTGCCTATATAATCAGCTAAGTGCAAATGCCCAACAGACCGACCCTCTTGCTGTTCCCCTCACTAAACCCATACCATTGCCTTTCAACGATTGTCATGGCAGCCGGGGGAAACATATCTGGAAATTCCTCGGGGTGCTTCATCTGAATGTTGGGGTCGACCTGGAGCCAGTCGTGGAACCTGAGCATGTAGTCCTTGACGAAGTCCTTTTGCCTCTCCTTGTCCCTCATTTCCCCTGGTCAGTCTACGTGGGTCATCCTGCCCCCTCTTTCCGCCCCCAACCATTCTGCGCAGAATTTAGGGATTTTCTTGGTTATATCAGCTTTTTGAGATAGGAATGTCATTTTATCCTGAATTATTTTCTATTTATATTCTTATTTCTGTTTCGATAAACTGTTTTACTGTGTCTGCCACTTCCCCTTCCCCCATCCTGGCCCCTTCTTGATCAAAGACGCACCTTCTTAACCATAACGTCCAGATCAAAGTCTTTCTGGATATGGAAAAAATGTTACTGGCGAGGTGGGATGCATGCGGTCTTGCCCATTCTCCTGAGAGAAGGGTTTCCCACTTCCAAGGCTATTCCTCGCCATTGCCCAATTGTGTCCAGATACGGTCCCACCAATGCCACAGCAAGACTGCCCCAGGGCATTGTAGAAAGATATGTTCTATTGTTTCGCAGATTCTTCTACCTGGGAATCCTGCATTACAGGATTTGCACCATTGGAGAGCCTCCCCTCTTTGCTGGTTTTTCCTTCACTCCTCTGAACCATTTCAGCGCTCTTACTTGGTCCCTATGTAGATTAAGGTGTTTTTGCCATCTTTCCCTTACCTCCGTTTGAACATCCACCCGGGGCCTAATCATCTTGTAGGTGGTTCTCACTGCTAACTCATGTAGATGCACTGGTTGCCCATTGCGTCCTCTTATCCACTGCCATTCCAGAGGGTCCACGACTAGGTCGGATAGAGGAGTTTCTGGTAGGTAGGCTTGCCATTGGATCCCCCCTTCCTTTTGGCTCTGTAACACTCGGATCCGGTACAGGTTAGATTTTTCATGCCATTGGACTGAGTCTGGGTGGTATTTGATTAAAGTATCGTTCCCTCTTCTTTCAAAAAGGTTGACCATTGCCCCCTCTGATGATGCCTCTACCACTGAACCTATTTGTAACGAAAAGTCCTCCACCCTTACTGTTACCCAGTCTTGTGCCTGCAAAATCCCACCCTTCCTCGAGGACACCACCCAGGCTAGGGGGATCGAGAAAATTAGTTTGTCCAGTGAGTCCTCTAGATTATGAACGTGTTGCAGGCTCGGTCTAAGTTGTTGGGCTGTTTTGCAATCCTTGTTGTCCTCATCCCATATGTCCCGTACCCTGAGGATCCGTTGTGTGACCCATGAAGCCGAGTGGGTGTCAAAACTGCCATATACCCTTCCTTATCTATAAGTAATTGCCCTGTTACGGTGTTACCAAACAGGGGTTGGCATAAGATCTCTTTCATCCATACTGGAATAAGCCTATTAGGGATCGGTAGCCTCCGCAGATTCCTGATTAAGTTGCACCAAAAGTTTTCTCTCACTAGGTCCTGTCGAGTCGCTCCTCTGTCTTCCCTCTCTCGCGAGCACGTGTTAGCTGGGGGAATAACCCAATATCGGTCGTATAACCATGTGAGAGGGTTTACTGTATCAATACTTCTGGGAGCCAGTCTGAGGATTTGTTCCAATGCTAGCTCACGTCATGGGATGTTGATTCCTACAATCAATCTTTTGATCCATCGGATTGATAAAGCGGCGGCTTGTAGGGAGGGATCCAACTGTCTGAGACCTCCTCTGGTTTTAGGTTGAATAAGCTTGTCTCATGCCACCCTGCTGATCACGCTTTGTTGCTCGTGGTTCCCTCACAAGAGAAATGCCACCAGTTGCCTTTTCAGGCTCTTGATGCTGCCCTTTCCCAGGTGCCAGAGGGCCGCTTTGTACCAGGTGGATGCCAACACTACATTATTGATAACTAAAGTCCTCCCAAAAGTGGATGTGCTTTTGTTTCTCTATTTCTGCATCTTTTCTAGCGCTGGCCTAGTAATCCATTCGTCATTTCCTGTTGGTGGTCCATAGGATGATAGAGCCACCCCCAAGACTTTGATTTGTTCTTCCAGAGGTCTCCAGTCTACTTCGGGTTGCTCCGGGGGGCGGACTCCATGAAAGTGAATCCACCAGCCTTGTGTTTTGCTCCCCCAGTTCACAGACATGTCCGACAGTAGTGTGAACCTTTCCATCAGGGCTTGGATTTCGTCCATGTTATTTTGGGTGGCCTCGACTACTATTGTAAGGTCTGCTGCGAACATCGAGTATACCGGTATGGCTTCCTCCGGGATGCCTGACAGTCGTAGCCTTAAGATCTTCTTGTTGGCTCTGAGGTTTGTTGTAAGTGCTTCCATCACCACAAGTAAGAGGAAGGGGGTTAGCGGGTCACCCTGCCGCACCGAGCGCCAGAAGCCCTTTCACCTGTATTCGTGTAGTCGCATCTGGTGGAGTATCATAATCCAGTCCCTCAATTCCGGGCCGAAGTTCATTTTGTGCAAGCAATTATATAGGAAAATCCGGTCTACGTGGTCGTAAGCTTTTTCGAAATCAATGAACACTATGGCCGCGTTTTGGTGCGACTGCCTCGATAACTTGATCAGTTCATTGACCAGTAACACGTTGTCTTGGATATTCCTGTTACGCATAAACCCCGTTTGTGCAGGGTGAATTATCTTCTCCATGACCGGTATCATCCTATTGGCCATTGCCTTAGACAACAACTTATATACCACTGTGAGGAGGGTGATCGTTTTATAGTTCTTTATGTTAATTTTATCTCCTTTTTTGTACAGTAAAGTGAGGATACCTTAACCTGCTAGGTCCCCCATGTTTCCTGAGGCCTTTACCTGCCCATAAGATTCCATTAATTCTTTTGACATGGGGGACCACATTTCCTCCCGGAATTCTTTGGGGAGCCCATCCACCCCTGGGGTTTTGTCTTCCTTCGTATGCACGAGGACGTTCCAAATTTCCTCTTTCTGTAGAGGTTTTTCCAGGGACTCCCTTTGTTCATTTGAAATTCTTTGGGAGAGGGGCGTTAGGA
This sequence comes from Chara braunii, assembly GCA_003427395.1. NCBI lineage: Eukaryota > Viridiplantae > Streptophyta > Charophyceae > Charales > Characeae > Chara > Chara braunii. Next base: position 356,982 of record BFEA01000195.1, read on the forward strand.
AGTCCTCAATATTGTGTTTTCTGATTGACTTTGAGTTTCCGGTGAAAGTTGAAGAGAAGAGTTCTTTATAGAAGTCCCTTGCCACTTTCAAACTATGGGCCGAGGAGTATGAGGTGACCTCTTGTGTTTTAAGTGGGTCATATAACCCTTCTATGGTGGATCTTCGGGCTCGAGTTTGGGCGAGTGCGAAAAAGTAAGCGTCCATTTGACCTGCTGTGGAGTGCCAGCTTAGTTTACCTCTGATGATGAAGCCCTGCCATCAGTGTTGGGAGAACTCCAAAAGCTGATTTTTATGCCTTTGTATCTCTGGTAACTCGGTGTGAGATTGGGAGTGCAGCGACATAATGCTTTCTTATTCAAGTTTGCGAATTTCCTCTTGAATATTAATCTCCTGGGAGAATTTTTCTCTAGCACGTACTTTCGAAAATTCATTGCATTTCCTGGTCATACAGGTCAGCACACTGTTAAAGCATGTAATATATGAAACGTGTTGGTTCCTTGTGGATCGCCAGTAATCTCATACGTCACGTAGAAATGTGTGGAAAGGGCGCATTTTAAGGAGAGAAGTGTTCTGATAAGTTTGTGGAAGTTTGGGCCCTGATCCGGTTTCTTGCGAAATCTAAGTAGTACCGCGCACGTCTTGTGGTCCTCCCCCGGCCATGGGCTCAGAGGGAAGATAGCTCCCGCCTGGAGCGCCCTGTCCAGGTCCTCCGCCATGAGGATAATATCTATTCTTGATCTGGACTGAGCTGGCATGCCGCTATTGCATATGTAAGAGAAGATTCTCTTACGTGGGTGTAGGCGCCTGAAAAAATAAAAAAGATGCTCTTCTTCGCAGAGTTTGCAAATGAGTCCTTCATCTTCCCCTATGTAGGATGGATACGGGGAGGGTACCCTCCACTTGTCCAGGCTACGATCCGGAGCCGCATTGAAGTCCCCTACAATAATTGTTGGTATGCTTTGTGGCAACTGAGACCGTGTGTGTTTAAAGAAGATTTTGCATTGTTCTACTTCGTTTGGGCCATAGATGCTGGCCACACAAACCACTTCTACTTCTTGCATAAGGAGGACGGCTACCCATCTCCCTTCTCTCGTATGTACTGCGGAATAGATGACGTCCGTTCGGGAGTCGGGGGGGATCCAGATTGCCACTCCTACCGACCCCGGCCTCGGTGCATGAGCCGTAATTTTTTGGCAAGGCCAGGTTAGGTTGTGTGTTCTAACATGTTCCGGGGAATCCGTGAGGTGGGTTTCTTGAATGAAGATGAGGTCAGGCCAATGTTTCCCCCCCACCCCCCTAATTTGTTCCAATATTGCTTTGCGTTTCTGGGGGTTTGCCTAGACCAGCCCGTTCACGTTAAGAGAGCGCAAATCCAAATCTGCCACCTGAGTCGCTCTGATCCAGGCTTTGTCTTTCCCGTAAAGGACTTGCAGTTCATCCTTCCCTTGGATTGGTTGCCAGTCCCATATCTGCTGATCCTGCTCTCTCTCCCCGGATCTATTCATGATTAGTCAGATTTCTCCCAATTTGCCTTGTCAAGGGTAGAGGGATCATGTAAGGTGTTGTGCCTAAGGAGTGAACATAGGCAGTGGAGCACCTCCTGGGCACTCCAGCAGCTGCTGGCCCTAATTCTCGTCTGATGTACTTCCATGAGCTCCTTGTGGGAGAGCCAGTTCAGGCCGACGTCCTTGCATTCGCTGAACCGAGTGAAGGCTACTACCATGTCAGAGTCTTGAAAGGACGACCACCCGTTCAATGTTCCACAGCCCTGTTTCCCTTTTTCCGATGGACAAAGGCCCACTCCCATAGACCTTTCTTCTTCCTCACCGGGATTAGAGGGACTCCTGTTGCATTCATTTTCCCTGCCCCCCCTGCCTGTTCTAACCATTATCTTAGTCGACTCCTTTTTGCTGGCTCATTCTCCAGAAGGGGGTCAGTTACGGGCGCAAGACTCTCAACCGGGGTTTTCCTTGATATTTGCTGACTCTTCTGTTCCTTAATAACGTTGGTATTTGTAACTATTGGCCCCTGGATATCATCCCCATCTTGTGGGCCAGCAGCCTGTTTTAGGTGGCTAACGTTCTTCCCTTTATCCCCCTGGTTCCTTGTCATCTCACTCGTTTCTTTGGTCAGGGGCGGGGGCAGCAGTAAGTCCGCCACAGTGTGCAACACGTGGGAACCTACCTCGGGCCATGACAGCCCCGGGGGAAGGCCTTCCATCATCGCCCTCTTGACGCTGGGACTTCCATCTAAAATAGGAAAACTTTTCAGGTACGTGGCATCCCAGAACTCGTCCGTAGCCGGAGCGTATCTGTCCTTAAACTGCTAAGGAGCCAGTTCGCCAGTTGAATCAACTTCTGCTCCACTGGGATTTGCCTTTGTGGGGTTTCCTTGGCGGCGGGCTCCTGCACATCCTCCATTATTATGTCGGGGGGGAGCGTGGAAGGAGGAGGTGTTGGCTCCACGTCCATGGGGGCCGGGCCAAAGGCATCCCTAAAGGGGTCAAGCCCAGTCTCCCGCTCCCCCCAGCTGGTCTCAGGCTCCTCGCCCACACCCCCCATGTGAGGTAGCTGTTGTGTCTCGTTGCCGGGTGCTTGATGGAGGTTCTCGTTGCTGGGTGTTTCAATTAGCAGCCCCTTTCCTTTGTCCCCCTTCTCCCCCCCTGCAGTCTGTAGCCTCACTTCTCCTCTCCCCCCCTCCACCTCTCCTTATGTCCGCCTCCTTCCACCTTCCTGCAAGTAATTCAGTGGTGATGGGCCGGGAAGGGGGGGGGGGGATCCGTACGGGTCTGCTGCTCCAAGGTAGTTTTGGCTCTCCATTCTTGGTGGATTTGCACCTGCCCGCCCGTTGTTCCGTTTACTTTCCTTGTGGCTTCTTCTTATAGGTGCAACTGAATCCCTTGTTGATCTATCTCTATGTGATGAGGTGCAGTTTGCACGTTGAATTATTATGTAATGTTGTAGGATCTTGGATTTCTTTTAGTTTGTTTTCGCCAAGTTATCGGTATTATATATATATATATTATTCTGTTTATTTAACGTTATTAATTGTTATTTTCATCAAACAATTTTTGACTTTGCGATTAGTAAATACGCAAAATATTGATCATTTATCATCATATGTGAAGTTATGAGTTGCTTATATGGTCCACAATTTTTTGGAAATTTTAGTGGAATTTCAGTCAATTTTTTTTTTCATATATAAAAATTGCAATATAATTTTAGTTTAATTTGAGTAAGTTGGGTGAAATTTCAATTAGAATTTTAGTTTACATTCTGTCCACATTTGTAATTTTCTATCAAAATTTCCGTCTACATTAAAAACTTTATTAACATTTTTGCTAGGCTACCAGTTGTCCGATAGCCGATTGTCCTAGCCGGACATTGTGTGTGGAGTTGTCTTGGATCCTGGACAACTCGTTTTTTTAAAATTTGAGGGGCAAAAAAAAAAAAAAAAGGTATATGTCACGCACCACCAAGGGACCTCTTAGAACAAATTTGAGGTCATTCGGAGCAAAAAAAAAAAAAAAAAGGAAAAGTACTGCATATGTCCACAAAGCGTACACACAAACGCACATACACGTTATCCACACACACACCACATACACAATATCTACATGCACACGCACACGCACACGCACACACAGGCTATTATCCATCAATCAAATGCATCCTGGGCAGACTGTCGGGGTTCAACCTCCTGATGAGTCAGTGCAAGTCCAACGAAACAGTCTGGTACAGTCATGTTTTTTTTTAGTGTATAGCGAATATGACAACACACACACACACACACATACACACACACACACACACACACACATACACACACACACACACACACACGCACACACACACACACAATGTATTCACACACATACGCACATACACACAAAGGAGAAGTAGACGGACGAGGATGACGACGAAGAAGAGAAGAATGAAGAGGAGAAGCGGTGCAAGTCGGGGCCATTGATTAAAAAAAAAAAAAAAAAAAAAAAAAGGGCGGGAGGAACGGTGCAAGTCCGACTTCCACCGTTCCTCCCGCCCTCTTTTTTAATCAATCAATCAATCAATTATTCAATTAATTAATCAATCAATCATCCAACCAATCATTCAATTCAATCCAATCAATAGATTGGATTGGATCTTGAAAATCCAATCCAATCTATTGATTGAATCGGATTGATTGATTGATTGATTGATTGATTGATTGAAAAAGAAAAAAAAGAAAAAAAAGAAAAAAAAAAGAGGAGGAGGAGGAAGAGAAGGAGGAGGAGGACGACGATGAAGAAGAGAAAGAGGACAAGGAGGAGGAGGAGGAGGACGACGACGATGATGGACGACAACGACGAGGAGAAAGTGGAGGACTAACTGAGGAGGAGGTGGAGAAAGGGGAGGCGGATGAAGTGGACACAAAGGAGGAGGAGGAAAAAGAGATGGAGGGAAAGGAGGAGGAAGAGGAGACTGATGAGAGAGACATCGAGGAGGAGGGCGGTGCACACCTGCACGGGGGTCGAAGGACGCCTCGGGTGGTGGCCGTTGGCTCGTGATTTTGGCAACGTCCAAAAATTGCGCGAGGCGGTACAATGCGCAATTCGAATTCAAATTTGGCCCGATCTGGGCCGTAGATCTCTTACATCTGACGGCCTAGTGCGGGCCGTTTTCGTTTTCATTTTCAGAGACTCTACCGACCTCGCAAAAATGGCCCGTCCTTCCCAGGGGTACTTCGTACCGAAAATCCTACCCTGCAGACCCAAAACCCATACAAACTCCTACACTAATTTTTTAATCAGCCTGGACACCGAGCCCAACTCGAACAGCCGGAGGAGTTGTCCGATCGAACAACCCGGACCCAAAAAGGGTCTCGGATGTCCGGGCTAGTAACCTAGCATTTTTGTGTGAATCGAGTATTTTTAGTAAAGCTTCAGCCCAAATTCAATTGTTTTTTTGCAACTTAAATCCAAAGTTAATACTTCTGGTGGAATTTCGATCGAAAAACGGTTCAAGTTTTTGTCTAAATTTAAAATTTCACTCTAAATATCATTTTTAGTCCATTTGAAATGTTTCAAAATTTATCCCAGATTTTCAATTTAACTAGTAATTTCAATCTAATTCATAAAAAAACGATGAAAATGAGATTGAAATACTCAGATTTAGACTGAAATGCATTGATTTGAACGAAAAGTTTATTATGTTAGATTTTTTTTTAACAGAAGTGTTCTGCTATAAAATTTTCTGTTGTACCTTGACGTCTACCCATGTATTGATAAGTTAAGAAAATTCTTCAAGCTTTATTGTTAGCAACAATTTTGTGGTAAGGATCCATTAAAAAATATTATTATTACTTATGTTTAGTTTTTAAAACTTTGAGAATTAACATAGTGAAAGATGTATATATATATCGATAAACATATATGGATATCGTCAATGTTAAGCATTTTTCATAAAAAATATTGCGTTCTTATTTTATAATATTTTTTTATTTTCTATAACGTATACAACAATGTTTGCACATAAGGTGGGTAGGTGCATACTCTTTTATGGCATAAATTGTAGTTGCACAGTTTCATTTTTATTTATTTTTGCAAAATATTCATAATTTATATACTGTAATATATATATCGTAAAAAAAACTGCACGGTAAACCGTGCGCAAAGAGGGAGAAGAGGACAACAAAAGAGAGGTAGTTATAAATTGTTTCGTTAAAGTTTCAACGACTTATATATATATATATATATATATAAACGTCGTCGGTATTAAGAATTTCTCAAAAAGAATATGACGCTCTTTTTTTATAATCATCCTCAGTCTTCTATTACGTATCTAACAATGTTTGTATATTAGGTCGGTAAGGGCATATAATTTTATGCCTTAGCATATTTGTTGAAACACGTAAATGTAGGCACCAACCAACCACAAGACGTGTCGACTGAAACAAAACAGTTATTCACACTTTACAAAAGGAAAAATAATAAGCTCTATCGTCACCATAAGACGCTTCTCATAAATAATATTAAATTTTTATTTTATAATCATCCTTAATCTTCTACTATCACGTATCTACCAATGTTTCAGTATGTGATCAGTAGGTGCATATTATTTTATGGTTGACCATAGTAATTGTAACACATAAATGTAGGCACCAACATACTACAAGAAGTGTCGCTTTAAATAACAGAGTTATTCACACATCACAATTAAAAAAATAATATACTCCCAAAGCGTCCGTCGGTATTCCTAAGAAACAAAGATATTAAAAAAAAAAAAAAAATCACTTATCTAATTACAAAAAGTGAGTTCTTACTTACTTTAAAAAATATTATCTACGTTTGTTGTTCATCCATCAACTCTACAGTTACACAATTATGTCGCGAGCCAAACGTCTATTGATCTGATGCTACACTTATTCAACTGCACAAAAATTAGAAGTTTTGCAATGATCATGGTAGGTATTATAGAAAATGCGTGTGATTTTGTGCTATGAGAAACAAACTTCGTTACATCCTTCTATTGAGAGAGAGAGAGAGAGAGAGAGAGAGAGAGGACAAAAAAATAATAATAAAAAATGGAGAGAGAGAGACCTATGTAAATCTATTAGTTTCATAAATATAAGGAAGTTGGTTTTCAATGTCGTCAACAGAAACAACACATCCTAAACACGTAAGGCTATTATGCAAACAATGCTGTAATGTAATTATGAAAAAAAAATTCAGCCTAAATATGTTCAATTTTTTATATAATTCACAACCATATTATTCCAACATGATTTCAACAGGATATCAACTGTTTATTAACAGATTTTCAACACATGAGCAAGATTTTTAACACAAAATTCATTGTTGTTAAACTGTTTGTGTACAGTTTAAAACAATTATACCAACCCAGAGAACATGATCAATGTTTGTCCACACCAGATTGATTGGCTTCATATATATATACGTGAACACCTCCCTTAAATATTTTATAAACTGTTTATAATTTGTTGTTATACGGAAATGTATGTGATAAACTCCTTTTCAATTGCACCACTTTTTTTTTTTTTTAACTATGCGACGAAGTATCGACATCCATTCTACATCAGGGGAGAAACACAAGGACGTAAGCTAGGTTACCAATGGTCTGGAGACCGGACGTCTCCCCCATACGTCTGGTACCCCCGTCGTCCGGATTCCCGAACGACGGTTTTTTAGCACTAAATAATATTAAAAAAAAAAAAAAAAACAGCGTTGCACATGCCCAGAGACCCCCCACAAAAAAATTCAGATTTTTCTGAGCATTTGGTGATAGGGCGGTATTTGACGTAGGGGGGGGGGTACTAGGGGTTTTGGTGGAGATAGAAGGGGTATAGGTGGGGATTAGAATCTTTGAAGATTTTTATTGTTTATTCTACTTGCCTAAATGAGCCAAAAATTTGGTGGCATATACCTTATGCAAGGTGAAAGGGCTATCATGTTTTTATAAAAAAAAAAAAAAATTTTTTTTTTTTTTTTTTTTTTTTTTTTTTTTTTTTTTTTTTTGCGGTAGGTCGGACGACGGACATACCCTGTCCAGTCCAACGTCGGACCAGACGTCCGATCAGACATACCGGACGGTTAGGGGGGTCCCGAATGTCCGATCAGGTAACCTAGGACGTAAGTTAGTTGCGATTCTGCGATTGTAGGAAAAAACACTCGGCTATGTTACACATTCCACACGATCTTCTGGGAATCACGAAAGGGTTCGATAACTGGGAATAAACTCGCACTTCACAAGAGACACCATCTTGTGGGCTTTCCAAAAGGGTTCGATAACTGGGAATAGCTTCGCACTTCGAAAAAAATGTAAGTTCTGGATGCAAATTCTATAACTGCCGCTTAATCTCGACTTATTTTCCACACGCCATTTATGTGGAACGGTCAGACTACTCTCAAGTGACGATCACGATCCATAAAGATATTCAGGATATCCATTGCGATTGTATGGAGAATTGAGAAACGTAACTACTTTCGTACTTTTGTACCCGACTGACGGTGCTCCTCCTCTCGAGAAACAACATCTAGGTTGTGGTCGCTACGTTACACTCTACGAATTTCACGTTGCCCATTCGATTCGATGTTGAGATATCGGCATGAACAGTTCACTTGTTCACACTCCCATATATTCTTGTCCAAAATGAATAGACTGAGGTTGGGAATCCGGGCTGGAGAGACGCCGTCGTGAGACGAGCAGGAAGCCCTTGTGAGGTCCGACGTCTAGTTGGGGTTCATCCTGCATTACATGAGGAAACATGGGGTAGCGTGTTGGCGACGACGTACAACGAGTCTAGCAAGACTGTCAACTGCGAGTATACTCCCACTTCCGTCAGTTCATAATAAAGAGCAAGACTGGCAACTATGAGTGTACTCCCACTTACGCCAGTTCATAATGAAGAGCAAGACTGACGGAGAGTTTAGCAAGATTGGCAATTGCGAGTATACTCTCACTTACGCCAGTTCATAATGAAGAGCAAGACTGACAACTGCGAATATACTCCCACTTACACCAGTTCATAATGAAGAGAAGTCTCACACATCTACTGAAAGGAACAATGAAGCGACTTACATGGGGTCTGATAACTGACAATAGATTCACATGTCGTAACAGGGTGTCCGTACTCCCAATTTTGCAAGGCACGAGAAAAGTGAAGAGACACATCTACTCAAAGGAGAAGTGGAAAGACCTACTAGGGATGACCATCTTCACAGTACGGACAATCGTTTACTTTAAATTTGTCTTAGTAAAGGGGAGCAATTCCACCTTCCTTGTACGCGACCGGTGGTGGTTATCTTTATGGAAAACAGCCTCCATCATGTTGTGATCCCTATATTCGACTATCCATGATATGTCAACGCAATTCTCGGAAAGGTAGTGCATCTCACTGTGTGCCAAACAGCCGACCCTTAACTTCAGCTCCTTCCTAAGATCCGCATCTAAAGATAGTTGAGTTATGAATCGGCCTAGCGCACCTGTAAGAGTCGTGCTGTGAAACGTTTCCCCGCAACTGAGGGTGAAACCTCGGTACTCCTCCCTTACAACAAAATGAGTTTTTATTATTCGACCATCGACCTTGACAACCGTAAAAATCGTCACAACGATAGTGTTGTGCTTCAACACCCGAATTCGACCATAGTAGTCAACAATGACTGGTGTCCGCAAATCCGGTTTTCCAAGGCAAAACCATACATATAGCTTTACGTGGCTCCTGTCTTGGGTTAAACATTGTTGGATGGCACAAAAGGGTGTTCTAAGCGTCAACCATCTCTGTTGGAGCAACAGCGTCCTCAACCTCCTTATCATCATCCTCCTCGTTGCCGACAGGATTTACCTCAACCTCTTTCTATAGAGAGTACAGGTACCAGAAGTTCGATCCGTTATCCGAAGCGACCACAATGTGTCTGTCATTGTCATAGGTTACACATATAGAGATTTCCCCGTCCAGCACAGCACCGCTTTCAATGTATACATATATTTTTATTCAAAATAATGAGACCCGCTTCGGAAAACCGTGAGAAGTCACATGGAGAGGAACAGTTTATCGACTCGCTTGAGCGACTTGAAGTGCAAACAGTTGAAGTCTGGCTGTAGTCCATCCTGAAATACATATCGAAGCAAGGAGTATCCTTTGAGAAATGATGCGAGTGCGTGAAGCACACGACACATGTGGGGGGAACTACATGGAAAAGAACACATGTAGTAACGGAAAAAAGGATAAACACTACAGATGACAATAACGGCATAACTTGCAAGGTCGGGAGTTCGTCTCGAGAGACGCCGTCGTTGGATAAGCACGAAACGCTTGCGCGGGCCGAGGTATGGTTGTAGTTGATCCTGCATTACTTCAAGAAGCATGAGGTAGCATGTTATCGATGACGCACAACGAGTCTAGCAGGAATGACAACTGCGAGTATAGTCCCACTTATGCCATTTCTCAATGAACCGAAATCCTACACATATGCTGAAAGGAAGAATGAAATTGCCTATTGGCTGTGTGTCCAAAGATCGATTTAACGAGGGTTACGCGTTGAATCCCGTTGAAAATCCCGTTAGACGGGTTACAACGAGACCTGCAATGATTTTTTTCGTGGGCGAATATATATATATGTATAGGGTTGGAGACCTTTTAAGCTCTACAACCTCATATTTTTATTTTTATTTTTTAATCTTTTACTATATTTAAAAAAATCAAAAACATAAAGACAATGAAAAAAAAAAAAAGATGAAATTAGTTTCTTTTTTTTTTGTTACACAAAGACATTTTTAGGGCTAAAAAAAAAACCCACAAAAACAAGCTAAAAATATAGGGTTATAGACATTTCAAAGATGTACAACATATATATATATATACAGGGCTACCGGCGCTCGGGACGGGCCGAACGCCCGAACCCGAACGCCCGAACGTACGGGACCTCTTCGGGAGGCGTTCGGCCGTTCCGGCCGAACGCGGACCAAAAAAAAAAAAAAAAAAAAAAACCATAAAGTTTTCAAATAATTCCAAAAAAAACCTATGTTATGGAGACAAATACACTAAACAACATTTGCCCGGGAACTACATCCAAATTCTTTACCAAATTTGAATTAAAAATTTAATACAGAAAATAAACACTATGATGAAAATAAGAAAAAATAAAAAGAGAATTAAAATGAGTGAGTGTGCCAGCACCTTTTCGACACCACCATCTTTTTTTATTTTTAATTATTTGTTGGCATTAACAAATACCCTGGAAATTTACAGATCTGTAGTTTATATAGTCAATAACTCATTAAAACGTTTTAAAAAAATAATAAAATTGTTTAGGCCCGAAATAAAGTGAAAACAAAAAGTTAAAAGTGAAAAAAAAACAAAATAGTGAGTGGGCGAGCACGTTTTGACACCCCCATATTTGACGATTTTTAATGTTAATTTGACTTAGCAGAATAGCTTCAAAATGTAAAGGCGTGTAGGGTCCATCATAGAGAACTCACAAAAAAAACTTCAGAAAAAAAAACTTATTTTTAGGCCCCGAAATAGTTTTTGGCGAGGGCCGAACCTGGAGGTGTTCGGCCCCCGAACGGGACCACGAACGCCCGAAGGTTCGGGGGCCAGCCCGGGGGCCCAATGTTCAGTCCCTGTATATATATATATATATTTTTTTTTTTTAAAGTTCATGTTACATATATTAAAAAAAAAAAAAAACATGAAAGCAAATAAAAAAAGAAAAAAAAGACACGCACGCACACACACAGACACAACATACACACACATGCACACACACATGCACATACACACACACACAGACCAACAATCATGCGCACACACACACACACACACTTACACAAACACACGCGCATACATAAATATTCATGCACAGACACACTCTCACAAGCAGGCACACACATACACACATACGCGCACACACAATACATCTGCACGCACATAACTGGGGCCTTGGGGGTTGGGGGATGTGGGGGCGGATGACTTCGAGGGCTTCTGGGTAGGTTTGGGGACTGGTGCCACAGTCGTTGTTGGTCTGATTCGGTGGTATAAGAGGTGCTTCAGGGGTTAAGAAATGTTTTTTGTTTTTTTACTATTTTTTTAGGGGTTTTGCGAGGATCTGGGACCTCGGCAGGCCTAAAGGGACCTGTTGCAAGTGTTCCCGCCCTAAGTGAAGGTGGGCCTAACAAATCACGAGAGGCCCTCAGCTGCCAATTTCGTATTAGGGGTCCAGGCAGTCGCAACGCGCCAATTGGTTGAGGGAAACACAGGCCGAACAACGAAGACATACCACAGCCTTCTAGGCAAGCTGTTGACATGAACAGTTGCATTGGCAATTAGTAAGCAGACCGTAGCTGTGTAGGAAGTAGAATGGGCACCGAGCGCCAAGTAGGGAGCAAACTCTCATTGACATTGGTTTTCAGTGTTACGATTCTTCATTGGTATTATATTGGTGCATTTCTGGTTTATGGACAGTGTAATACTGTCTGACCTTCAATGTGATTGTGCATTCTGGTTAATGTCATCTCGCTATTGCTCATTTTCCTTGCAGTTTTTTTTTTTTTTTTTTTTTTTTGCCTAGGGCGACGTGTTCCGGACCTCGCACATCAATTCCGTTTTTCGGAAAAGCGAGGGAACGACCCATTTTCGCGTTTAACGGGAATTGAACGGGATTTTTTCAAATTCAACGGGATTCAATGGGAGTTTAATTCCATTGTTCCCCGTTAAAAAGACACACAACCTATTGGGTATCCTAGCAAGAATGACAACTGCGCGTATACTCCCACTTATGCAATTTCTCAATGAAGTGAAATCCCACACATCCACTGAAAGGATGAATGAACTTGTCTACTTGAGGAAGCACAAGGTAGCATGTTTCCGATGATGCGCAACGAGTTTAGCAGGAATGGCAACTGCAAGTATACTCCCACTTATGCCATTTCTCAATAAAGCGAAATCCCACACATTTGTTGAAAGGAAGGATGAAACTGCCTATTGGGGGTCCTAGCAGGAATAACAACTGCGAGTATACTCCCACTTAAGCCATTTATGAATGAAGCGAAATCTCACACATCTGCTGAAAGTAAGAATGAAATTGTCTATCAGGGGTCCTAGCAGGAATGACAACTGCGAGTATACTTCCACTTATGTCATTTCTCAATGAAGCGAAATCTGTAACATCTACTGAAGGGAACAAAAACAGCCTCTAAAGCATAAAGTCTCACATAGCAGATCAGGGCGACCGATGTCCATCTTCACAGTAAGGACATTCGTATATTTGTCTCCCCCTACCACCTACGAATTCCTGTGTCAGGACACCCGAACGGTGATGAAAAACTTTTCATAGAGTGTTGTCATTATAGTTGTCCTTGTGTTCCAATGTGAAGAATATCTCCTCACATAATCCGAAAAGGAAGTGAAGTTGGGCATGCACCAAGAAGTCAACCCTTAGATTCAATTCTTTTGCGAGCGAAAGATCTATTTCGAATCGATCACGGAAGTGTTCCAGAGCACTCGTAGACGAAGGCTCGTGAAAGTCTTCCATCACAAGGACAAAAACTCTCATTCTTTTACCATCAAGCTACATCACCGTAAAAGGAGTTAGTATCAGGGTGTCATGGTTGAACAGACGAACTCGGCCATGGTAGTCTATAATCACAGGGAAATGCAACTGAGGTTTCCCGATGCAGTACCAAGTGCAAAGTTTAGCATGTTGGTCATCCATACAATCCCTGTCTTGTTTTAAGCGGAGTGAGTCCCACGCATCTACCATATCCTCGAGGTTGAGGTTCTGCTCATGACTGGATAAAACTTCCCAAAATTTCACTTCTGAACGCCAATAGAGGTACCACATATTTGACCCTCTATTGAGAACTATTGTGGTTTGTCAATGAATAACACGTGTTTCGGGTTCAATGTAACCGTCGAGGCCGACCCTAACTTTGACATGCAGATAATCGGTTTTAAGATTTTTGACCAAACCTCGTGCCCAAATATTTTTGTTCATGACGATAAGATCCCTGTCCACATTCTCGATCGAAAAGGAATACTCACTCACGTACGACGAGGTTTCGTAGGTTGTTGTCTCGTATACAACGTTGCATGAAACCGATTCGTCAACATCCATCCTACATGATAAGAAATCGGAATTAGTTCACAATTAATCAGTTCACATTTAACTAAATGGGCACGTCGGACTGCCTGGAAAGACAACCGTCCTCCAGGGCCATAAGTACTTTCTTGCAAACGGATGTCGGTATTGTAAGGCCTGTCACAAATTTTCTTTCATCCATTCCATTGCGAAAGGGTCCTCTCGAGGAATAAGCCACGGTTTCGGCACATTGTCATTGTTCCTTGTCTGAAGTGAAAAGTTTCCACCTTTTCGTCCAAGCCCCGGAGTACCTTTCGCAAAGATCGGACGAGTGACATGTCGGCACCCACTATTGTATACATAAACAGCCTAGGAGAGGAATGGTCGTCAACAACCTCAGACTGTGCTCTACAAACTCGAAAGGGACACCTTGAGACACTTTCTCGTTAGGTGGCCTAACAATCACAAAATCGCCTTTGTTTATATGGCGCCGAGGGTCGAAGTCGACTTTTGGACGGCCCGCCCTCGGTCCCACATATATAAGCGAAGCCTCTGGCGAAGGTGGGTTGATTTCTTGAACTTCGACCACAAGTTTGACTGATTGTGGTCAGAAGGTGTAAGGATAGACCTCGGGCTCGTCCACCTCAGCGACATCCTCTTCCCCACCCTCTACTGCCTCCTTCTTCTTTTGCTCTTCGATCATATTGTTCTCGTCAGCGAAGATTGCTTTCCAGTAAGACAAAGCATTCTCCCGTTTGTCGACCTCTTCCTTCCTATATGTTTGCCACATGTGTCTATGTTGTTCGAGGACGTCCACGAATTTTGGACACTGTCACGGACCATCTTGAAATCCTCTTTAACGACACGAGGAATAACACATGGTTGTGGAGGGGAGGCAAGATCCGCATACTCTCTATCGACAACCGGGAACCAGTGAACTGTCTGCCTTCCGGCTTCCATTCCGCATCGGTGAAGTATTTTTTGTACACCATGACGGGGCTACGGTCCCGCATGAAGAATTTGAAGAGATGCGATTTCGACACTCCGGCGATGCTTTTGTCGACGTACAAATCCACTACCCGGTGCCAATCGACAATGTGATCGAGCTCAGTGCGTTTCGACGGTATCTTGTACAACGACTCGATCAGCGAGAACAACTGCTGCATAGTGTATGCATCGTTGTCCTTGAGTTTTTTCGAGAAAACACTAAAAGTCACGTCTATGTCGGTATGCGTGTGGCCAACGAGCATGAACCCACTTCGACAGCTTCAGAAATCTCGAACTTCACCAAAAGTGAGGCCAAACACATAAGGTATTGGTTTTTGTTTTCCCTCGAGCAGTTGTCTGCCTGAATTCGGAGGTGTCGGACCAATTTTTATCTCGAAATCTGCAACTCACATAGAGTCCGCATAATGCACGTTATGGTACCGTCTGAACCATGCGCATACAAAGACAAATACATGTATACATAAATAGACGGTTTCCTACCGTGAGCAACAACTACGGTAAGGTTCGTTTTCATCATCATGTCGTGTCGAAGATCCTTGGAGTAATTATATATGCCGATGTCAGAAATGGTTGTCTTTTTCTGATTCATTTCCTCCACTAGAAGACAGAGGTATTCCGCGGGGTTCAAAATGGAACGAAGTTTCCCGTCAGTGTAATCCGCACGGTGAGCGACCTGATCTAGTAGGTGTTTACGGTGCTTCTGATCGAAATCCTTACTGCCACGAAGGCGAAGGGCGTTATCTCTGGCCTGTCTAGGTGGACTCACTCGCCACACTTTGTGAACGAGTTGGATTTCGCACGGTCGGCATGCCACAAGTACTTCCTCCATATGGAATAGAAGACTTGCTCTGAAATGACGGTCTGACCGGTTGCTTTCAAATCCGCCTTGATGGACTCGTAGACAAGGAGCTTTGTAAAATAAGCAAGGAGCTTGATTTCAGGGTTTTGCGAGGTCCCTCTCACAACTATTTCGTTAGGCATAGTTGCCATAGCATCTCCATGTTCTTCCACGAACCTTGTCACACGAGCCAGCATGGTCACGTACTCCGGTATCGGGTTCAACAATCCCCATCGACCATGTCGGCCATGGACTACCCAGTCTAGCTTGCACTTGCTATAATGATGGTATGTATTATGACATATCCCTATTATTGTACACGAACCGGCGATGCACACACGACACTTGCACTGCACTGGTTCGACTCTTTCCGGACCACCGTCGAGGATAGTGAAATTGTCAAGGGTTTGCATCTACCACTCGATCCTCTTTTCGAGGGACATCTCATAATAAGCTTCGCGGACTGATTTGATGTCGTTAATGGTCATGATCCGAAGACACTTGTTCTAATAACATTTGTACGTCGGTACGAGCGCAATGCTAGTTTCATTCAATCGACGTTTGACCCTCCTCGAATATTATGACTTTTTGACCGGCCTATGTTTTTGATTATATCTTCTCCTTTCTCCAGTGAATGAAACAAAACCTGACGAACTGCTTCCAAAGTTCCAGGAAGAGTCGTAGTCGGGGACCTCTGCGGCGCCTGTGCTACATCTATAAAATCAGATCTGTCAATGGGAGCACTCCTCGGACGATCAGTTTGGTTGAACTCAGATAAACCATAGAAATCTTTGTCTACAAAACCAATCTGCCAATTTCCCGTTGCACCCGGGACTGTCATCGATGGACTAAGTACGTGGACCTACGAACTCAACAAACCTGAGGGGAACCAATTTTTTTGGCTTCACATCTAGCTTTCCTGAGGCGCTCGGCCGGGCAAGCCCGGCCAGGCGCCCCGGGCACCCTGCCCGGGGTGGGGTGCCGCCCGGGGTACCCCGGGCATGAAAAAAATCTACTCAGATTTTTTTATATTTTTTTCACGGGCATGGTCTTGCTGCGCTTTGGCAGTACAATCCAAATCCGGCCTCTTTCTTTTTTTTGCTGCATGTTGGATTCTGGGTGTTGAGAGGGGGGGGG
>BFEA01000195.1:373596-396723 GCA_003427395.1 Chara braunii
GGAGGGAGGAGGCAGGGTATGGAAGAGTTGGGAGGAGGAAGGCGATGGAGAGGGAGGGAGAAGGGAGGCGATGGAGATGGAAGCAGGAGGGAGGAGGCAGGGTATGGGCAATGGAGATGGAAGCAGGAGGGAGGAGGCAGGGTATGGCGGAGTATGGAGAAAGGAGGWGATGGAGAGGGAGGGAGGAGGGAGGCGATGGACAGGGGGGGAGAAGAGAAACGATCGAAAGACTGGGAGGAGGGTGGCGATGGAGATGCAAGGAGGGAGGAGGCGAATGAGTGCAGAGAGTAACTACTCTAAGCGACTAGTAGCGGGGTACAAAGCGCACCCAGAAAAAGAGAAGTTTACACTGTAGATGCCAACGCAGAAGAAGAAGAAGAAAAAGAAACAAGGAACAACAAGATGAAACAAAGAAAAAGAATAGGAACTTCAGAAGAGAAGCAGGGACTACTTAGAAGTTGAAAGTTACTAGAAATGAAGACGAAAAGAAAGCAGAAGAAGAAAAAGAAGAAGAAGAAGACGAAAGACTAAAGAAGAATAATAGAAGACAAAGAAAAAAAAGCTCACCTTCGCGCCGTTCGTGCATGGCACAACGGTCTCCAATGGTGGAGGTAACAATGGCGCAGCAGACGTGACGACGACATGCGGAGGAGGTTACACAGCAGAGGTAAAGATGGTGGCTGCAACGTGATGACGACTGCCACATGTGGTCTCGCGGGGCGGGAGGGGCATGACTGGCAGGGCGGGGGGGGAAGGGCGTGACTGGCAGGGCGGACCATAGGCATGAGCGGGGTGGTCAGGTTTCAAATTTGAAACCTGGAGGCCCTGCACCGTCGATCTGGGACGATCAACTGTCCAGATTGCAAAAAAAAAAAAAAAAAGTGAAACGTGGCCTTACCGGCCTTGAAAAAAAAACGACCGACCGCAAAATTTTTGTTTAGCATCCGGGTGAACCAACGGCGACGCGATTTTTTTTTTTGGAGGCCTGTTTGGCCTTGGCGCTGAGGAGGTCCGGGAGGCCGACCGGGGGGGTCGCCCGACCGAGCACCCCGAGCGTCATTCCGGGCGCCGTGGGGTACCCCGTGCGCCCGGGTTGGAAAGCTAGCTTCACATGCAATTCTCTTTCCTCTCTTGGCACTTTCACACGGACGTTCCGTCAGTTGTTCCTGATCAGACCCGTTTCTATCAGAAGTGTCGTTGAAGCCAGTATCCACCAACGAGCAGCTATAGTCCAATGCTACTGGTTGAGTAACTTCAATGGTTTCACACAGTCGACCCGCTATCTGCACGAGATCTGATCCTGTCATGTCGGACATACCATAGAAATTTGTGTCCACCAACATCAATCCACCGCTAATTGTTTGCATCTCCTGATTTTCGTCATTATGAGGGATTAGCGTTGTACGGGCGGACTGTTCGGATTGTCGACAAAACGAACAAAATGACATAGAGGAGCCTGAATGATTTGTCGGGGTCAACCTCGAGAACTCCCCTTTCAAATCACGAGGGCGTTCGCAAGGAGCTTCCGGGCTGCTGCCAGAAAAACTACGTTCTCGAACATCGCCTTGTCCATGACGTTGTCTTGATGGAGGTGGTGACGTGATGTAAGAGACGATTTGGACACTCATGTGAAGAGACGACTCACCGAAGCAAGTCATACTTAACAACGAAAACTGTACAACAAGAAAATCACAGCAACGTATAGCGAGGTCAAGGGAAAAAAACAAGTGGGAGTACTCTCGCAGTTCTAATATTTTTTGCAAAACAATGAAACAATGGTATTTGAATCCATTTCGTTTTTTTGGGATCATGTAACCTATGTCTCACAAGTCCGACACCACTCGCAGTTGTTCTGCGGCGCTTGTCCTATGACTGCTATTCCAGATAAATTGTTTAATGTTCAAGTGGTTTAGAGAAGTCCGAGTGAACTCGCACTTATGGCGGAGGAAGTGCGCAAATTTGAGTGAACAGGTTCGAGGTTGGTTCAAGAACGAATAGACTCCAACATAGAATATTACGAGGCGTGCTTCCTTTCAGTCGACAGAAGAGACAACACATAGAGCACGTATCTTAGGAGCACAAGTGCGAGTTCACTTGCACTTGTTCACCATATGACTGAAAATAGATTCCTGTTTGGTTAAAAAGCGGATAGACTCGCATATTGAATACATAGTATATTTTGATTTCGGCGAGACTGCAAATGCATAGAAAATGTCCACATTTCTTTCCGCCGAGAAGAAGTCCGAATGTACTCGGACTTGTTCACTACGGTTGCACTAGCGCGTACAATACAGAGTACATTGGCATTTTGAAACTGCAAGCATATCCGACAATCATTCTTGCATGTAGGCAACTCCAAGCACAATATTGCACAATTAGAAAATAAGTATACCAGTCCACATATCTCACATCTGGAATCATATCTGACAAGCTCGTGGTTGGTTCAATAACGCATAGACTCACACATAGAATACCGGGTGTGCTTGCATTTAAGTCAGAGTCTGAGTCATTCCAGACACCAATTCACCATACGAATAGACGCGCACATACATCTCGGATGCTGGGTCGCATTTAGGGAAAAAATCTACATTTTTTTCCGCCGAGAAGAAGTGCGAGTTTACTCGGACTTCTTTACCACACTTGTGCCGAAACTACAAGTGGGTGCAAAAGGTCTACATTTTTTTTTGCAGAGGAGAAGTGCGAGTTCACTCGAACTTGTTCCTTATAAAAACTGCGAGTTAACTCGGACTTGTTCACCACACATGCGCCGAAACTATAAGTGCACAGAAAAGGTCTACAATTTTTTCCGCCGAGGAGAAGTCCGAGTTCACTTGGACTTGTGCACCACACTTTTGCTTTCGCGTACAATTAGAACTACATTGGTATTTCAAAACTGCAAGAATATCCGACATGCATTTTTGTATATAGGCAACTCCACACATAATATTGTACAATTAAAAAATATGTATACCAATCCAGGTATCTCACAACTGGAAGCATAGGTGGTAAGCATTCTGGTTTATAGGCAAGTCTAAGCATATCCAGTTACCTTGTTAGTGTGCCAATTACATATAATGTGATTCAATATTAACCATAGGTCCATAGATATAATGCATCAAGGATCATTGATAAACATTAATTAGGGCTAATGATCAGGGACCATTTATGTCGAGGAATCCTCACGACTGCCTGACTACTAATATGCATTTTTATATAATGCATCAAGGATCATATGATAAACGTTTATCACGCATAATGATCGCGTTGTTATGGTGGTTGTGCGGACTCCTCGACATAAACGATGGCGAACGATGTGCCTGACAGTAGTTTAATGTCGAACCAAAATGATGACTAATGATGGCGAACGGTGACACAATGATGATGATTAATTATTGAACAAGATCATTTACTGCCTAACTGATGTGTATCTAGATATAACCATCAAAGACCAGTTCAAAATAATCTTAATTAAGTGAATCAATTTTGTTAAACCTTCATTAGGCATAATGATCGCACTGTGTTAATGGTTGTGCGGACTCCTTGGTATACCTGACGATAGCTTAAATGTTGAACCAAACCGATGAAGAACGATGTCGATCGATGATCAGTGATGACGAAAACGATGCGAAGATGATTCAAAAACGGTGCAAAGATGATGGAAACGATAATGATGGGCAGGTACAGCGATGGCGCAACGATGGCGTAAAGATGATTCGAAGATGATGCGAAGATGCACAAAGATAATGTAAACATGACGCAAAGATGCTGCAAAGCTGGCGCCGAGCGAAGTCCAAAGTGGAGGTGTAGGGAATGAGAATAAATGGCGCAGCGCTGCCTCAAAAATGGTGCAGCGACGACGCAAATATCGCACACCAATGGATAAAGATAGAAAAAGATGGCGCAGTGATGATCAGCGATGGCGTAAAGATGGCGCAAAGATGGCGCCGCACGAACTCTGAAGTGATGGCACAGCGATGGAGCAAAGATGATGAAGCGATGAAGAGAAGATGACGCAAAGATGGCTCAACGATGGCTCAAAGATGACGATGCGATGGCACAAAGATGGCTCAAAGATGGCGTCTCGTGAACTCCGAAGTGATGTCGCAAAGATGACGCCGCGCGAACTCCGAAGTGATGGCGCAAAGATGGAGCCGCACGAACTCTGAAGTGATGGCGCAGCAATGGCGCGACAATGGCGAGAAGATGGCACAAAAATGGCGCAAGGACGACGCAAAGACGATACAAAGATGATGCAGAGATAGCGCAAAGATGGTGTGCAGCTGACGAAAGTTGGCAAAAAGATCGCGCACCAATGGCCAGCGACGGTCCACGATGTTCCATGATGGCCAGTGTTGTGATGAGAGCGATAGCGATGGTCCTAGATGGTCCACGATGGTCCGCGATGTTCCACGACAGTCCACGATGTTCCTCGATGGTGATGGTGAGCGCTACGATGGGAGCAATGGCTATGGCGAGGGCTAAGATCCGGGCCGATAGCGATGGCGAACGCTCTCGAATGGATGCGATTTTGTTTGCAAGCGCAACGAGGGAAGGTGAATTCGTGGCTGCAGGAGTGGGAGCGCTTGAGCGATTGAGGACGATCAATATCCACCGCCTTTCACATTTGTAAAGCGTCTGAACGACTACCGGACCAAAATTTATAATTTCCAAAGTCGACCTCCCTGCACAAAGAACTGCCGCTCTGGTTTTTCGAGGCCATTCGGGTTTGTGTTTAGGCGCGAAAGGAACCGCTGCGTTGGGTTTCGGGACCGTTCGAGCTTATTGCGCCCCACCTTGGAGGGTGACGAAGAGCCGTAGTGTACGTCGGATCATGACGATCGACGGTCGAGCCTGAAACAGCGAAAATGACCTACACTTTCGCTTATTTTCTGGAAGGGTCAAATCATTTCACGTTGGAGCTGGCGGGAGTTTTAGGGCCTCTGGCATGTCAGTGGCTTCGTTAAATCATTGTCGTTGAATTTGGTAGATCGACAACCAACAATTTTCGACGCCTTTGACCATCTGAGGCCCAAGCCCGACCTTCCCGTTTCATACGCCATGGGTTCGATATGGGAACAACCGCCAAATCGACGGTGATGTTTTCACCATCGTAATGCTGATGTTCCACTCGCCCTCTCGGTACCCTCCTTGATCCTGACGAGAGGCCTGCAGCTGGAGAGTTCCTCAAGGTGGAAAAGTATAAATAGCCTTGCCGCCCGTGTTTATTCTTTTTTGCCGTTTGGGAGCTCCACAAGTCAAGTCGCGCTATCGCTACCGATTGCGTTATTATATCCTTTCTTCACCCTCCACCTCCGACCGCCATATCCTTTCTCCACCTCCGACCGCGCTACGTAGCTCTTTTTCCTTTCGCCATAACTAGTTCGTTGGGCGTATATCTATACTTGTCCACTTCCGTCTGTCATAGTCGGTTCACGCTTTGTAGCTCTATTTCCTTTCGCCATAACTGGTTCGCTGGGCGTACCTCTATATCCGCCCGACGTTGCTCGTTCGAGTGACGCACGGTGAAGGTGAGGGACCTCATCGATCTCCTTTTGCCATAGCTGTCCTCAACGAGATCGGAACCTCATATCTCAACTTTGCAAGGAGTTCTGACGTGTTGCCGCATGAACTCCGAATGCTGGCCCCTCTTGTTTATATGTGAGTCCTTCATATCGAGAACTGCAAGTTTGCTCGAACTCTACTAGAGGAGTTATTGTGTTTCCTCCCTGTCACCCAGTTGTTGGACTTCGTTTGCATTTGCAACACCCATCTGGTACGTCTTTGAGGTCCTTCATTTCCACAACTCCGAGTTAGTTCGCAATTTGCTGCAGTGCTGTTTGGAAAATTTGGTAGCTCTCCTCCCGGTTATCCAATTTAGTCTGCAGTTGGGATCAAGATGACATTTGCGAATAAATCCTAGTCAAGAGCGGGACAAACACTTCCCTCTACCGCTGCGCGGTCTGCTGAAGGTTTCTCACCCGCTCCAGCGCTTGCAGTTTCTGCTGCCGCCAAGGAAGGAGGATTCTCTGCCCAGTATCTTCATTCAACTGATACATAATGATTTTTGGACTTCGTTGTCGGCGGGAAGCTTGTGGGGTCGACAACTTTTATTAGGCCTACTTCCGTTCCGGACGCTTAGGGACCAGACCACGCTTATCTTGTTGGTACCATCATCGTTTCGTGCAAGAAATTGGGCTTGCCTGGCATACTCAAGCTGCAAACTAACATTGTCTACGACTTGTGCAGAATGCCTTGCGAAGGTGCCAAAGGTTTGATGCTTTCGATCGACAAGTTTGTGGGGTACGACTTGAACATGCTTCGGTGCAGTTACTTTTATGGGCTTTATGATAGCACGAGCAGGCCAAATCCATCTCAAGTGGATTACCTCGAACTCTCGCTCAAGGTGCCCAAAAAGCGTCCGATTCTTCCCCGAGGTTATGTTTTCAAACTTTTGCGACCCGCTGAGGGGTCTTCCGGCTTAGCTCAAGAAACCCCTCTGACGAAGGTGGGGCACGATACTAATCCTCGGCGACTTCCGTCTGGCTCGCCTAGTAGGGAGGAACGTCGTCAATCGCCGGGGAGGAGTGTATATCACGGCACGGGGGTTAAGCGGGTGGGGCAGGAGGGCAGGAGTGCAGGAGTCAACTGCAAGTTGGCACGAGTCCCTCTCAGTGCACGTCTGGCGACCGGAGTGATACAAGGAGGGTCGCAACACCTACACTTCTCAAACTGCACTGCCAGGGTGACACGTATTCGCTTCAGGATGAATCGATAAGAAAAACAGGCAGTTTTGGAAAAGAGGCTGGAGGGAAGGGCGATGTCCGCAAGAGCGCCGGGGATGAGATTCGAGAGATGGGCGCTTTGCGCGACAACTCTGTGGGTAGGCGACTTCTTCAAAGAGGAAGCGCGAGCGACAGAAAATGGTGCGAGAAGAGGTGGCAGAACAAACCAGATACATGAAGAAGATGAAAGGATCCTGGGAGTTGAGGATTGGCGAGCATAAAGGAGACGTCGGGAACGTGGTACTGCCAAAAAAAAACAATCGAAGCAACAACGAGCAACAACTAAGAAAGCGAAGATGGTCGGTGATTTGAGCATTGTTAAAGGACGAGCCATGGAAGGTATAGTTGAAGGAGAGTCTGCTCGTGAAGGCATTGAGGCCGCGAGAGAACCTTCCGTGAAATCTAAAAGGAAACAGGCAACTGAAGAAGGTGATCGCCCCGAGAGAGCTAGGAGGAGGAGTAAGGGTGGTGAGGGGACGAGTCGCCAAGGTGGTGCGACGAGTGTCGGTGAGTGGTATGACGAAGTGGTGGCGTTCTGGCTGGAATATGAGCGAAACGATGATCATGACATCGTGGAGAAGGAGCACCCGATTCAACCGGTCATCGACCCAAGGAAGGTCTACGATATCTCGAGGGGGGAATATATTATAATCATCACAGTCTTTGTCGAGAAAATGTAGAGGATATCAAGAAAGCAATGTTATGGCAGTTCCGTCATGAGAGGGGAAAAATATGGCAGAAAAACGTTTTGGTTATGACTCTCATCTACAAGCTGGTGACCCAGAATCCAGAGAGAGTTGAGTAGGTTCACAAGGATGTCTTCAAGCCAAAGGATAAGGACAAATACTTCTATTACCTTGTCAACGGATAACACACAGTGGTTGTTGTGAAAAAATTGGAGTATGAGCCATTATTCAACTTATGGAAGCTGCACTCATGGCCGACGAGAGTCGTGTGGTTCTCCGGTAAAGACTTTGGAGGGTATCGGCGAGTCAGTCTATCGGAGAACACAAGATACACGATGTTAATGCAGCGCTCATAGTAGTCCGCTTCCGAGGACATGTGGGAGGCATGGGAAAATGAGGGGAGGTCAGTGGCTGTTCAAGGAAACCCTTCCGGTAAGGAGGCTAGAAAAAGAACGTTTTTTGAGTTCCAGAAGGTGATTTTGGGAAAGAGTCTCATCGACGTTCATTGGAGGATGATACGTAATCCGACAACGCTTGCCGAAAAGGACAAAGTTGCGGCTATTTGCAGTGCATTGAGGCAATGGTTGCCGCTCGTGACGGCCAGTGATGAGGTTTTTCCAGAAAGGGATGAAGTTTTACGATAAGTGGTCCGAGGGAAAGTTGTTAGGCGGAGACGAGAAGACGTCGTTGTCGAAGCTTGGCAAATACATGCCAGACAAATCTTCATGGCTTCAAGCGATTTCGGAAATGGGCGCGAAAGGGGCAGCTAGTGAAAAAAATATGGGTTGGCTGGTCATGGTCGCTCCACCTCAGACCAGAAAGAAAACGCAATTGGACGACAAATTTTTCGCTGTCGTGAAGGAGCCAAGCATGTTTTGTTGGCAAGGTTTCTCTGATATGATAGATGACGAGAAGTTGTCGATCCTCCAGGACATTCTGGTGCTTAAGGGAGTGCCCGTGCAATCGGTGGCGGAAAAACTTAGACGCCAACATAAGTCGGGAGTTAAAGAGATGGTCGCGACGAGAAAAGTGGATCGAATGATGCTTTGCATGTTCCACTACATCTTGTTCCTTGAACAAGAGGTCACCGTGGACGATGACGCTTCGCGCTATAGAAGCTCGTTTTCCCGAACCCAAGAACAGCTTCTGACGGAGTTCGCGCTGCAGGGCCCAACAAAGCAGGTGTGGCTCGAACTGAGGAAGCATTTCCACGACGTGGTGGACTACGTGGGAACTTGCAAGCGTTATCTTCCGTACGAGAAGGAATCCCTCGACGAGACGAACAAAATGTACGATGATGAGAGGTTTCCTAAGGCGTTCGAGAAGTGCGCCCGCTCGATACTGCGACGAACGAAGGAAGAAGTCAAAAACATGATCAGGGTCAGCGAGGATGTGAGACACATCCAATGGCACAAGCTCAACCGCATTACCAGCCATATTCCTTTCGGTTGTCCGCCGTTCCAAACTCACATTCGTTTCACTGAGATCAGGGAAATTGTGCGACATTACGTTTGCAACATGTACGTTCTCAATTTGTGTGATCCAACACTCCTATCAGATTGGGAAGAAGACGATTTTGCCTCCTTGCAAGACGTGCTCCGAACGCTATCGCCAAGCCATTGGGCACTTGTGATTTTTTTCCCATCACGTTGAGAGCTTAGTTTCTTGAATGGCTTGACCAAGCTTAGCGTTCATCACTTGAGGACAGGGAAGTGGGTGCGCCATGCACAAAGCAAGACCACAGTTCCGGAAAGACAATATGTTGGTTGAGGAATATGATCGTCTGTACGTGGTTTTCGATGGCGAGAACTTGGAAGACAACACGGTTGCAGTCTTCCTGGTTGGTAGTCCATCGAAGTACCCCCGTGCGAAGGCTCCAAGTCCGGCCAGACCCCCGGCAAGCCCGCTCAAAAGCAGCCTGTTCTTCCGACCCTTCATGACAACTTGTGGTTTGTTTCGACGTGGCGGACGAGGACAAGTTCCATCGCAGCTAGTGGGAGGAGGGCGGTGTGATAAGTGTTCGTGGAGATGCTTATGAACACGGGGAACGAGATCCAACTTATCTATCTGGCCTACTTGACAACTTTTGTAGAGTTAGGTAAACAATTTTTTTCTTTGGGAAGGCTCATGCATCTGTCATTTGGGAGATCCTCCGTAGCGGTCGTAACGTCGTCGCGTTGGAGGATGAGGCAAAGATGATTGATTATATTCATGAGTTAGTGAAGACATGTCTGGGGGACACTCGCAACCATTGCTCTTTTGTCGAGAGTAGTGGCGAATGGAACTGGGATCCCAAACGAGATATGTACTGGAAATTGCCGGAGAAGAAAAGGTTGGAGGTTTGGGACTTCCTTTTCTGACCGGGAACGCGTGCTCAGACCGACATGGGGTACAATCGACGAAAAAACCTGGTGTTCAGTGTGCTGAAAGCTTACCACGGTGCGCCGTGGAACTCGGTCTCCAATTTCCTGAAAAGGTTGGAGCATGTTTTCTTTTTGAGGGCAGAACCACTAACCCTCGAGAACTAGAAGGCACAACTTGACGAGGAGGGCCCTTTCGACGCTAAAGACATGGAGGAGGTGAGGGACTTCGAATCCTTCAATTTCGAGTCCATGGAACTTCCTGAGGTGGTGCCACAGAATGGTGATGAAGGGGAAGGTGGTTCTAGGAGATATAGCACGTCCCCTGCCAGTTTGGGCACGACGCTATCGAGGAACAACCGTCTAATGATGGGGAAGAAGAGAGAGACTATGAATACGCACATGTTGACAAACTACCTAAGGACCATGATACATGGGAGAATGATAGGCTCTTCTTTTACGGGAAGCACCCCTGGTTCAGAGCAAAGAATGTTTGGGGGAAGAACGTCGTTTGGCACCCTTGGATATTCAAACCTGTTGTAAAGAGCGGAAAGTGGGTTATGGCAATCAAGGAAGCCGACGACAAGTGAAGTGCCCTTAACAGACTTGGATCGGGTCCATTTAAGAAAAAAGCCAAAGAAGCTCGTGTGGAGCATTTGAGTGTAGTAAACCCCGGAAGGCGCCCACATGGCGTCGACGCCTATGCAGTCCAAAAGCTCAACGAGCTCTACGACAACAAATTGTTGGAGTCTCGAGCGCCTTTCTACCTAATTGATTCGGCGACGTCTCGTAGCATCGATTGGCGCATGCCACAACCTCCAGTCGGTGGCCTGCATCCGGGAGGCGGTGAAGGTGGAGGAGGTGACGAAGGGGACAACTCAGGAACTGGCGGAGACATAGCAGAGGGGAAGGCGGCAGACGGAGAGAGTTCAAGAAGGGGGTCAGGCGAAACGACATCGGGCTCAAAAGGGTCGGGTGGAAACTTCCCGGAAAGCGGTCGGGCGACAAGCGTAGAGCCTTCGGGACTCGCGAGTCTAGGGAATATGAAAGCCAGTGCGAAGGGAGTCGAGGTTCTGATATGGCAGACGAGGCCGCCCTGAGGTTTTATCGTGCAAGTAAACTGACAGTTGTGTGCGAGAACCTTGTTTTGCGATGTCGACGAGAGTCTGTGTCACCGTAAGCAGACGGCGTTTCTTGTGGACAACAACTTGCTCATGCACCACATGGAATAACTTCAAGGCAAACGTCTGCAGCTTGCGACATCATCTACTCAGCGACAAAACTATTCTTTACCGAGAACTGAGTCTTCTTTTTGCCAGGACGCCGACATGCATGCATTTCGTAGGAAGGAAGGTGCGAGCGTGAACTCCCTCAGCTCTTGTGAGCGCCACAAAGTCCGAATAGATTCGGAGTTAATAACATCGCCTTGTGGGCCGTTCGCCAGCAGTGCTGTTCATGCCACGACTCTATGGGGTGAAGAAAATGTGAGGTCTAACCTCCCGCCTCTTCAGTCCGGCAAAGTGATCCCTTGCTTACCACAGCTCTCAAATGTTGGGAGTCGAGACTG
This sequence comes from Chara braunii, assembly GCA_003427395.1. Classification (NCBI taxonomy): domain Eukaryota; kingdom Viridiplantae; phylum Streptophyta; class Charophyceae; order Charales; family Characeae; genus Chara; species Chara braunii. The sequence goes on from BFEA01000195.1 coordinate 384,992, forward strand.
ACCGTCTCTCAAACTGTTGGAGAGGCCCCCTGTAGGAGTGTTGGAGACCGGGGGTACTGAGCATCAATGTCATGCTACGGAGGGTGCATCCGTCGACTTTGAGAGCAAGAGTACAACAGCTGCGGGGGAAGAGGAACTCCCACCGGAAGCGCATGTTGTGCCGCAGGAAGAGGTGGGTGGTGAGTTAAGCGTGGTCATTCGACATACCGAAGAGGTGGGTGATGAGTCAAGCGTAGTCCGGCGAGACGTTAAGGGAGGTCCGTGGACGTTAGTGGAGGGCAAAGACGGTGGGGTGGATGTGGAATGCAGAAAACCCGAGATGAAAGCTCGGCTTCTTGGCGATGAAGTGTCCGTCGGCGTCGAGGATACTGAAACGGTTGTGCATAGTGAGTCTAGGTTAACGATGCCTTTCCGCATGAATACAGAGCGAAAAAATCATGATTCTCCATCCATCACTTGCTGTGAAGAACAAGATGATCGTGTATCTGTCCTAGGTAGCGATCGCGAAATGGTGATTCATGGTGCTATTGAGTTAAGCGACTCGGTCATGGTGGAGGTGCAGAATATTGAATCCTCTGTGGACGTTCGCACAATGGCGCTACAGGAAGCTGTTCTCCCTCGAAGAACTCTGGAGCACGGTAAGATTTGTGAATAGTACCACATGCATATCTATCACTGTTCAACTCTATGGCCATGCAGATTGATGTGATGACCTCATGTGGCTATTACCTTAAGTTTAAAAAAATGCTTGTAGGTTGTTTTCTATATTTTCCTGGTGTGAGATTGTCGATGTCCATGTCCATGAAGCCTTCAAAAGCCATTCGCGGGAAATCTTTTTCATGGAGGTCATTGGACGCTTTACCGCAGAAGAAAACCTCGTTAAGTGTAGGGTTGTTTCAAAAGGTCAAGATGCCTCGCCTTTTCGGGAGAGTTTTAAATGTTTTAAAGACTTGCGGAATAGATAAAGAGGAAGTTTTGCAGAAACATGTGGCAGCGTCTATTGAAAACGTTACTGCTTTGTTTGATGGGTCTAATGACGATGTCAAACGGGGTATCGTCAAAGGCACATATATTAAGTACATTGCGACGGACACATTCAGTAGTCGGGTTTATAGACTTTGTAGAAAAAATTTACACACTTTTTAAACAGTTTGCCCCGGTGGTTAAGCAGGTTTTGGCGGCTGCTCATGCTTGTTTATGGGTGCTTGTGCAACTTAGGCGACATCGTGTTTTTGGTTATCGTTGCCTAGTGATGAGCTTATCGTTGCAGACTTGAGAATGTTGTAGGCCGTTTACGGAGATTTCAACAACGGCGAGGAGGTGGTTTCCTTGATTCGGAAAGGGACCAGTCGTATCCTGTTGAGCAGAAAACATCTCCAGACTCTTGTCCAGGGGGAATGGCTTTGCGACGAGGTAAAGCTAAGTGGAGTTCTACTTGACCTTGGTTGGCAATGCAACGTTGAACTGTTGTCCCTCTATTTATATTTTCAGTCCGTTTTTTCTATACATGCTCATCGATGAGGGATGCCGACATGATAGTGTTGCGAAATGGATGAAAGATGTGAATATTTTTTCCTACAACATGATATTCATTCCTATTCATAACAACAGGTGCACTGGACCCTATTATGCGTCCGCGAAGGTCGGCTGGACTCTCTTCTGCAAGACAATGGCGGTTTTTCTTCCGATGTGATTGCCAACTTCATGAAATACCTCTCTTACGAAGCAGTTTGTCAACTCGGTCGATACTCGACACTTTCTCTCCCGGAGCTCGAGGTTGTTATTCGTGGTGTCCCTTGAGTTGCGGTGTTTCCATGCTCGCCTTCACTTCTTTTCTAGCACGCGGTCATCCGCCACCATTCCCGATAGCCCAAAGCGACATTCCAGACATCAGACGGAGGATTGAGGTGGACATACTCCAAGACTCATAATAACACCCCTAAGTTTAACATCATGATTTCGCAAGGCCACAAACAAAAGTGCAAATTTATTATCACTTGCGGTCGGTCAGCTCGAGGCGTTGTATTGATTTGATATTTCTCTTGACGATGTCCCTTAAGAGACTCCTTTCCTTGGATTGAAGTGGACGCTTAGGTCGGGTAAAGGATTAAAATACACGCTTAGGTTTAGTTAAGGATTGAAGTGGAAGCTTAGGTTCACCGAACATTTAGATGTCGATGTGAATATGCCATCCTAGTGTTGTAGTATTTTTTAGGGGTTATTTGTTAACAGCTACGTAGCACCGTGTTGGCGTTCGGAGGCGAATGTGAACATGTTCGCCCGAACACGAACAAGCGCTCAAAACCCTCCAAAAGCGAATTAAAAAAAAAAAAAAAAAAATCTTCAAAAAGTTTGAAAACAATGTATGTTATGTAAAATAACAATACAAGCAACTTGTGCCTTGGAGTCATATTCAAATTTGTAACCAATCATGATCCAAAATAAAAAACCGATTTTTTTTAATTTTTATTTTTTTTACGAAAAAAAAAATATGTTTGCCCGAACATGTTCGCAAGCTGTTCGTGCGAATGCGCGAACACGTTTGCGCAAACGTGAAGAGGCGCCGACACGTTCGCCGCGCTACACAGGTTAACAAGAACATGACAACTTTAATTGTAGGACTTTCTTTGTCTTTCTTGTGTTTGATGTAAATGTTGCAACATCGTGATGCCTGTTTTTTAGAACGATGACAACGCAGTGCTGATTTTGTTTGTTTTTAGGTTATTCTCCGATGTTGTTCATGAGATAATTTTTTTCCTCTGCTGATATTCTTTAGGACCATGACAACGTCGAAGTACAAATATATTCCCACTTGCAATCGGCTAGCTCGAGGCGTTGTATTGATTTGATATTTCTCTTGACGAGGTCCCTCAACAGACTTCTTTCCTTGGATTGAAATGGATGCTATGGTGAGGTAAATGGTTAAAGTCGATGCCTAGGTCGGGTAAAGGATTGAAGTGTAAGCTTAGGTTAACTGAACGTTTAGATGTCGATGTAAATATGCCAGCCTCGGGTTGCAATATTTTTTAAGGGTCCTTCGTTAACAGGAACTTCGAAACTTTACTCGTAAGATTTTCTTTGTTTTTCTTGTGTTTTTAGTTTTTCAATGTAAATGTAGCAGCCTCGTGCTGCCTTTGTTTGTTTTTATGTTATTTTCCGGTGTTATTCGTGGGACAATTTTTATCCTCTGCTGATATTCTTCAGGACCACGACAATGTCGACCTGCCTTTATTTGTTTCCATGTTGTGCTCCCGTGTTGCTCATAGGACAATATTTGTCTTCTTGTTGACATTCTTTCTAAATTTCTTTGTGCTTGTCAAACACTTATGTCTTCAGTGCATGTTGTTTACACTCCTGCAAAATATTAATGATTTCTACTTTGGACACAGTCGCCAAATTATTTCTTACTTGCCAAATTATTATGTGTTTGTCAAACGCTTATGTCTTCAGTGGTTGTTGTTTACAGTCGTGCAAGATCTTAATGATTTTTATTTTTGACAGTGTCGCCTCACTATTTCGTGCGAGTTAAACGCTTATGTTTTTAGAGAATGTTGATTTTTGTGTACATATGACAAATGCGAACTTATTCGCACTTCGGAAACCATGCATTTGTAATAAGTATATTAATATATGAAAATTCGTTAAAATGATTACGTTTTGTGTTCTCACCAGAGTGATTACGTTGGTGTTTTCACCAGATGTTTGTTTATTTCTGCAAGTTCTGAAAAGTTGATGTTTCGCCAAAATGATCACCTCTTGTGTTATCGTTAAAATGAATGTGTGCTTATGATGAATGACCCTTGGTATATGGCTCATGCAAGACCTCCAAAATGGGTGACGTTTTCTTATGGATTCGTGAAAAATTTAGTGGTTCTGTAAGGTGTTTCCCTGTGTAGGACACCGAACATGTTCGGAGCTTTTCTGAACGTCCAAACATGTTCGGGTGTTCGGCTGAACGCCACCCGAACCTATTCGGCCAAACATATTCAAAAAAAAAAAAAAAAAAACTTTCTTTTTTTGTTTTTGATTTTTAACTCGAGTCTAGTTACAAGTTTGAGCATACCTCCAAGGAAACAGTTGTTTGTATTCTTATTTTACATCACATATATTATTTTCGGATTTTTTGGAGAAATATGTTTTTTTTTTTTAAATATATTTTTATGTTCGTGTTCAGAGAGTTTCGGCGCTCGTTCGCGTTCGGTCCTGAATGTTCAGGTTCGGGCACCAAACTCGAACACGATGCAACACAGGTGTTTCCCTAGGTGAGAATGATTATGTTTTGTGTTCTCACTAGATGTTTGTTCGTTTCTGCAAGTTCCAAAAAATTGATGTTTCGCCAAAATTATTACCTTTAGTGTTATCGCCAGAATGTATGTGTGCGTATGATGAATGACCCTTGGTATATGACTCATGCAAGACCTCCAAAATAAGTGACGTTTTTTTATGGTCTCCAAAAAAATCTAGTGGTTCTGTAAGGTGTTCCCCTAGATATGTCATGTTTGTATCTGCAAGTTCCAAAAAATTGATGTTTCGCCAAAATGATCACTTTTGTGTTGTCGTTAGAATGTATGTGTGCTTGTGATGAACTGACTCTTGGTTTATGCCTCATGAACCTCCAAAATGGGTGGTGTTTATTTTATGGACTGCAGAAAAAATTTGTGGTTTTGTAAGTTGTTTCCCTAAATACGTCATGTCTGAAGGGTGTAACACTCTACGTGTCCTACAATAATCTTTTTGTGACACTAAGAGTGTTGCGCGCCGAAAAAGTACCCCCCCCCAATTCGGAAGCCATACATTTGTGATAACATAGAGTGTTGCACTCCAGAAAGTACCCCGCTGCTCCCTCCCCCCCTCCTAAATGCGAGTTTATTTGCAATTCGGAAGACTGTTGCACGTCGGGATGTACGTGATACTAAAGAGTGTTTCAGACCAGAATGTATGTGTCGTATTGACGGATATAGATGCACCAGAGTTGTAATGATTCACATCTTCCAGAGCGGGAACTGTAGGATGCATCACAATTGTCAGTGTCAATGTGCGTAAGGTTCATATATATGAAATAATTCCAAAGTTTGAAATTGGCTCCTCCAGCTTCGCCGACAAACATTTCTATCCCTTTTAGAGCTCGTATTGACGGATATAGATGCACCAGAGTTGTAATGATTCACATCTTCCAAAGCGGGAACTTTGTAGGATGCATCACAATTGTCAGTTTCAGTGTGCGCAAGGTCCCTATATATGGAATAATTCCAAAGTTTGAAATTGGCTCCTCCAGCTTTGCAGACAGACATTTAAATCCCTTTTAAAGCTCGTCCTCACCTCTTCTGAATACGACAGTGTGTGAAAGTATCTGCGAATTAATTCGTAGTTTAAGATTCACTCCTCTACCTTTGCTCGCAAAAAATTATGATTTTTTGAGAAAACTTCCTCACCTCTCACATGTACCACTTGCAAATTTAAAAGCGACAAAAATATATGCCGGTTGATGGAAATACTATTATTTTAAGGGGGTTGGGGTGCTGCGGTATGGCAAAAAAGTTAAAGCAGGTAGTATGCAAAACCAAGTACTTATTTTAAAGATGCCGCTCACCTCGAAAATAGTCAAAAAGACAGAATGTGATTTCCAGGGGGTCGGAGGTGGTGGAGGGGAGGGTCAGCAGCTGTCGTAGGCCCTGTTACAAGTTGCCGATTGATGGAAGAACTTAAGCAAACCTGACATTTATTCCGAGTTGCAGAGCGGCCGCTTTAGAAGACTTAGCCTACCTCGAAAAGGGGGTTCAACTTTGTGTGCTGGGAGAGCGCAGGGGGCGGGGGAGGCGAAAGGTCAGTAAGCATTATAGACCCCGAAAAAAGTTGCAGCTTGATGAGTCGAGTATTCCAAGTGATGGCAGTTGATCTTGCGAGACTCATGACACTGCCATTTTTTGTTGCATAAAACTTAAAAAACAACACTTAGCAATGAATGTATAGATTTATTCTTATTTATATCGCTCCTCAATTTATATCGTCAACGTGAATTTCGGCTTCGTTACAAAAAATGAACAATCAAAAGGTTCACTTTTAATGAAATGTGTATTGTTCATGATTTTCATGATGTTGTTTATGCATCCGGGGAGGGTGCTTTCATACCGTTCATTATCTTCACTACTTCAAATCCGTTCATGGTTTTCATGATGCTCTTTATGCATTATGAAAATCATGAAGGATCTTGAAGTGGTAAAGATCATGATTGCTATGAAAGCACCTCCCCGTTGGCCGGGATGAGTTCTTTCATACCATCCATGATTTTTATCACTTCAGGTTTTTCATGACTTTAATGATGTTTTTTATGCATGGGTAACGGTGTTTTTATATCGTTCATGATCTTCATCACTTCAGGTACGTTCATGACTTCCATAATGTTCTTTATGCATGAGGAGGGAGAACTTTCACACCATTCATTATCTTCACCACTTGAGATTCGTTCAATGATTTTTCATGATGCTCTCTATACATCATGAAAAATCATGAACGAACTTGAAGTGGTGAAGACCATGAATAGTTTGAAAACACTCCCCCGGGTGGTCGAGAGGGGTGCTTTCATATCGTTCATGATCTTCACCACTTCATGCCCGTTCATGATTTTCATGATGTTATTTATGCATCCGGGGGGGTGCTTTTATACCATTAATGAGCTTGAGTACTTAAGGTCCGTTCATGATTTTCATAATACTTTTTTTGCATCATAAGAATCATGAACGATCTTGCAGTGGTGAAGACCATGAATGGTCTGAAGGCGCCCCCCTGGTGGTCTTGAGGGGTGCTTTCAAACCATTCATGATGTTGACTACTTCAGGCCGGTTTATAATTTTCATAATGTTGTTTAATAGTGTTTATGCATCCAGGGGGGTTGCTTTCACACCATTCATGATCTTCACTACTTTATGTCCGTTCATTATTTTCATGATGCTGTTTATACATCATGAAAATCATAAACGATCTTGAAATGGTGACGACAGTGAATGGTCTGAAAGCACCCCCCGATGGTCGAGGGGGTGCTTTCATACTATTCATTATCTTCACCATTTCGGCTCCGTTCATGAGTCTTGTGATGATGTTTATGCATGAGGGGGGGGGGGGGGGGGGGGGGTCATACCGGTCATGATCTTCACCCTTTCCGGTCCTTTCATGACTTTCAGGCGGGTGAAAATCAATCATGATGTTCATTACTTCCGTTTCGTTCATAATTTTCATAATGCTCGTTATGCATCAGGGGGCGAGTGATTCCATACCATTTACGATCTTCACCACTTCAAGGTCGTTCATACTTTTCATTGTTTTCAAGATGGGGGGGGGGTGCTTTCATACCATGCATGATCTTCACCATTTCAGGTCCATTGATGATTTTCGTGATGCTCTGAATGTATCATGTGAGGTGCTTTCATTTTGTTCATGATCTTCACTACTTCAGATTCGTTCATGATTTTCAAGGGGTTAAAAATCATGAAAATTGCAAGGGGGCTCGAAATCAGGAGAAACGAGTGAAGTTTTCAAGAAGAGGGTGTGAAACTTTTAAGTGGGCGAAAATCAAGAAAGTCTTCATGTGGGTGAAAAACAGAGAAGTTCAAAGATATATTTTTTAAGACCTTTATCGATATGAATAAAATATTTTACTAGATTTTTTCACCATAAAAGTCTATGCCTCCTGAGGCTCCCGAATTCATGATCCAAACATGATTTTCATGATGAACAAAACCACTTATTTTTTCGCACTTACAATTTTCATGTATGAAATTTCAGGTACACAATGCCCGCTTGTGTGTGTCCTGGCTACGTCTACGTTCTTCAAGGCCCTATTCTGATTAGACACCACACCTCAGTCAGCCCATTCGGGGATGCAATGTGGGCTATGTATCCCCCGCGGCCATGGCCGCGGGGTCAGGCTCGGAGGGCGGCCGCGTTCACGGCCTCGGCCGCAGCCAGACTTAGCTGCATAGCGGCCACAAATTTACACGAATTCTTATGCCTGGAATAATAACGAAAAAAAAAAAAAGGGGTTGTGGGGTTTTTTAAACCTTACAACCCCATAATACTTTTTTTTCGGTAATCCAACAACATTTAGGATTAAAAAAAAATAAAAAAAAGAAAAGGCAGAAAGGAGAAATAAGAATAAAAAAAAAAGTGGTGTTTTTTTTTTTTAGATTTTTCGTTGGTGGACGTTTTACTTTTTCGAATTCATGATAATTTTGTTTTTTTTTTGTTGTGTTTTGTGTAATGAATAAAATCAGAGAATGTAAAAAAAAAAAAAAAAAGGCCTTTGTTTTGGCATTGTTGGGCCTTGGGTTTTGGTGGCCGCACACAACAGCTGTGGGGGACCACCCTAGTAGGCAGCAACACTGCTGTTGCAGTTTCAGATAAAGGTGGCCAAGTATCTGAAACCGCAACAACAATTGTGTTGCTGTTGTTGTCAACTGTTCGGTGGAGAGAGAGAGAGAGAGAGAGAGAGAGAGAGAGAGAGAGAGAGAGAGAGAGAGAAAGACCCCCAAATGCCCACACCCCACGCCCCGAACAACCCACCCATTTCGAACCCCACCCCAGTCGCTGGCATAAAACACTCAAAACATCCAAGAAAAATAAACCCCCCGAACCCCCCCCCGCCCGTACAGTGCGTACACCACCCAACCCCCATCCACAACACACCCCCAACCACCACCCAGAACCACCACCCACCCCCGAGTTGTAAACCACAAAAACCGCGCACAGCAAAGACCCCCAAATCCCCGCACCCGAAATCCCACACCCCACGCCCCCAACAACCCACCCATTTCGGACCCCACCCCATTCGCAGGCCTAACACACCCAAAACATCCAAGAAAAATTAACCCCCCCCCCCCTCCGAGGATAGTAATTTATTTATTTTTTTGTGAACATGCACCTCATCACCTATTACACACCCCCACTGTCACAAATTCAACAAAAGTGGGTCCGCGATTTTTTTATTCACCCCGAAAGCCTAACGAACATGACCCCTCCAAATTTTTTTATTTTTATTTTTTTTCGGTTCCTGGGGCTAGTGCCCCTTAGGCGCAGACGATCCCCGCCCTTCGCTTTCCGATGGGCTGTCCCGATCGACTGTCGCAGCGCCGCACGGCCTCGATCGCGCATGGCCGCCTCCGTGGGAGATTCATAGAGTGCGGGTACTCACCCTACGTGAGGTGGGGTTTCCCCAGACGATCCAACATCGTTATCCACAATGTGTCTCCACCAGTTGAATCCCTAAGAACCATAGCTATGATCCAGACACTCGGACAGGGATCCGGACTGTGTAGAGTCCGGTGTCCCGTCCAGGTTTCTGGATCCCGGTCCAGATGGTGGGAAAATGGGGGGTAGCCCAAATGTTTTTCAGACGGCCCAAATCATTTTCTCCCAATATGGGCCGCCATGAAAAAATACTTGGTTATTTTTTTTGTGTTGTACATGGCATCCAAACACGGCCGGGCAGAGACCCTAAGTTTTTTTTTTCTCCAAAGCATTCTCTTTATTACCAATGAAATGTATCGAGGCAATGAACCCCACAATTCTACCCGTTATAACAGGAATCTCTGTTCTGTCTGTTTGCTGGAAAATTGGTCCAGCGTCCCATTAAAAACTGCCAACTGCCATTTTCAGCTACTTCCAACCCTCTCGGCTGATGCTGCCTATACGACTTACAAAACAAGGCTGAAATTACCTTTAATACTAGGCTACCGGCCGGGCCGCCCGGCTCCCGGGTGACCAGCCCGTGCAAGGACCAAGGAAGGTCCTAGCAAAAAAAACAAAACAAAAAAAAATCCAAAATATCCAAAAAAAAAACTATGTTTTGTGGAAAAATAATTTGAACAACTTTTGCTCCAAGGTTACATCGAAATTCTTCACCAAATTAAAAAAAAAAAAAAAATTGTAAAAATATTTTTAGTTATTTAAACTTTTTTTTTTTTTTTTTTTTTTTTTTGGCTCGGTCGGGCAAGTGACCCCGGGCCACTTTGGTAGCCTAGCTTTAATACGATTTACCCACTGACCACCTGTGGTGGGGTGACCTGCGGCTGGGGCCAAAGCCATGCAGCCAATTTTAGCTTACCCTGATCATTGCTGCTTGCGAGGAAGTTGTTGATACACCTTGTCTTTTTGAACCGTAGTTTATTTTTGTCACTGGATGTCGCTTGGAGAACTTTCCGATGTCAATCGGCCCAAATAGATCTACATATGATTAAGCGGATAGCAACTTTTAGGGTAAAAAAAACTGTTTTTTCTCCCCTAAATACTGCTGCATTCCTTCTTAGCCATATCTCCCAATAGATGATGGCTATAATGACTTGAGAAACATAGCCCAACCCGCTAAAGGTGAATCAAATGTAACCTGCTGGGAGTAGGCCAAGGAGAATCCATGCCTCATTCCACTTGAAGTTTGTGACTGCGATGTTTTTTGCAGTTCGCTTGTCGCCAGCCGTAAATGCTCACGGAAAGGGGACATGTGATCCATAAATGATCTGTAGATTCCCACGTTCAGTTACAACAAGTACACTGAGACCAAAAAACTACCTGTTTCTTCAACATCCAAACTACAGAGGGTACAACTTGTAACATATGTAGCGATAGTAAGGTAGTTTGTTCTTGAGAAGGTAGTAGACGTAGTTGTGACCCGTATCGGGAAATTTTGATAGATTGTCTCGGAGTGGTTGTCGTTTCAAGACGTCGAAGCGCTAACTCTGTCGGTGTAGTGTACTTCTGACTTGAGTTTGTTTGAGACCTGTTTTTGCAGTGTACTGATCGAGTGTAATTTGTTTGTCATGCTTATCCATCCAACTAATGCTCACCAGGTCTAGTTTTAATTCTGTGACCGGCGTAAGTCCTACATTGGTGATAATGTAACTCTTTCGGCTCGTACCATTTCAACAACCCTTACCTCTGTTCATGTCCAGTTGACTGACCATTCAAAGTTGGCCTTGAATTTCAGGAGTCGAAGTTTGTGCTGGCCGGCTTCTGCAACCATTTCCCATTCCTCCACCTTCAAGTTGTGAAGAAACCTTGTGTCTCCTTCTGTTACTTTCCACAAAACATTGTATGCCAACTCTCTTTATGGTTTGTACCAGCGGTCAAGAGGGTCTTTTTTCTTCCTGAAGATTAAATCCTTCCATTCATTTGGGAGGGCCTTAATCAGAAGGTTTCTGCGTTGCTCCACCAGGGTGATCCTTCCTTGCCTTACCCTTAGGTCATGTTCGTTGAACCAGTCCAAGAATTGCTCATCCCATAGGCCTTCCACCTGCAGGACCAGTGTTGTCCCCCGTACGATGTATGGTATGATGTACGGGGGCTGTCCATACGGCCCGTGCGTACGGACAAACGAACGGGCGTACGAGTGTACGAACGACGGTCGTACGATGGTGATTTAGGGGCAAAAAAAAATAAAAACATATGGGGTTGTAGAACTCGAAACGATCTACAACCCTTTATTTTTATCTCTATTTTTTTGCCTTTAAAATGATTTAAAAAAATCCACAAAAAAAAAAAAAAAAAAAAAAAAAAAACAATAAAAAAAAAAAAAAAAAAAAAAAGTTGACCTAAATACGTGAGTGTGAGTGTACGTGAGTGAGTTTTTATCTGTTGATTAGGGCCGGAGGAACATATAAACCAATCAATCAATGAAAATAAAAAAATAAAAAAAGGTCGCGCGCGTTTGTGTGTGTGTGTGTGTGTGTGTGTGTGTGTGTGTGTGT
>BFEA01000195.1:492225-502388 GCA_003427395.1 Chara braunii
GGGGGGGAGTGGGATGCGGAAGCGGGAAAGGTGAAGGAACGGGAAGGGGGAAGGGGGAAGGGGGAAGGGGGAGATTGGGAGGAGGGGCGCCGGGATTGGGAACGGGAGGGGTAGATAGCTGGATCGGCCCGATCGGGATTGGAAGGGAAAGCCTGGGGAGGCAAAGGGGATTGGGATGGTGTGGCCGGAGATCGGGATGGGGGTAGCGGGGTGGTAACGTGGCGGAGGAAAAGGAATTGGGAGGAGATGTGCATGGGAGACGGGGTTAAGTTGGGCGGGAGAGTGCGCGTGCAGGTGCGCGCTAGGTAGGGGGAGTGAATACTGCGTTGGTGTGGCCTATGGGCTTGGACATTAGCTCACGAGCCCATTGCTCCACTACTATTTGGATGGAATCGTGGTGCATTGGAGCTCTCTGCTTGTTACATGGGTATCTGGACTTCCCCATCATTTTGCAAGCTGCCAGGGATATGAGTGAGAACGATATACAGAAAGCCAAGTTGCGAAATCACACAGATGTCCAAGTAGTCGTGTACAAGCACAGAGCACAAATGCACCGAGATTCCATCCAAATAAGAGCAATACAATGAACTCATGAGCCAATGTTCAAGCCCTCAGGCCACACCAACACAGCATCCAATGTTGCTCCTCTCTGTCTGGCGCCCAGCGCCCCGCCTACACTACTTGCCTATCCTACTACATCCGCATTCAGGCAAAAGGCTGAGTTCGACTTTGAAGACCAATGTACATGACGTCAACACCATAGCCCACCTCCCTCATGCACCAGGTATGTATCTCGTCTCCCCTCATCAGACCCTGACCACCCACATTCACCTAGACCATGGATCGCCCCTTACCCTCTCGCACCCTGCAGCCCGGCTATGGCTGCCTGCGCTCCGCTGCCCAGCAGCACCCCTCTCACCTCACAAGAGCTCGTATGCCCCCTGGCCCCCTGGCCACTCACGCAGCATGCAGCATCTTGCGCAGCACTGCAGCAGCATGACCGCATTGCCTGCATGGACCAGAATGCCTGACCCTGGCTGCCTCCTTCCCTATATGGAAGTGGCAGCCTCTGTTTGGCTGGGTGTGGCCTGGCTGGGAAGCTTCCAGTAGCTTCCCATCAGGCCCTAGTGCCTGCGCCCAGGCCCAGCTGTGCAGTTGAGGGCCTGGGCCCTTTACAGTTGGGCACGGCCAGTATTTCCAGACTTGGGCCGTTTGCTGCATGTGCAGAGGACCCGTGGTATTTTTTGTAGGCCCGTAGCCGATGTTATCTGCCTTGCATTGTCTGTGTGCCCAGGCGCAACTACCAAGGGCTGAGCCCAACTGTATGGCGCAGCACAGGGAGGCTCACGCTTCCTGTCAACCAACTGGCGTACTGCAACTGCCTGATTACCCACATATGGAAAATGTCGAATTTTGGCCTCTGGTGAATATTCAGGCCCGCCTTCACTTAGGGCAGGCACGGGGCTTGCTGAGGGACAGCCCAGAACATGTGCATGTCTGATAAGGGCCCTGCGACCTGCGACGAGGCTGCGAGGGCTCATTCCTCACACAACCGCTAGAACATGGAAATATACATTGCCACACTTTTTTTGTTTTTTCTTTTTCTTTTTCTTTGAGACAACTGCCCCTGTGACTGCTGCACAGTTTTGAATTCACAGGAATGACAGTCCACTGCAAGCTTGGAGTCTGCCTACATTTTGCTGCGGGGAAGGTAGTATCTTTAAGTTAGCGTTAGAATTTGTTTGCAGGATTAGTTCAAGTATTTGGACACTCAATCTGATTTTGAACAGGGACGACGAACCCAGTTTCCAGCAGGTGCTGCTCCCCACCAAATGATGGAGCCTTCACAAGCAGGGCCCTGATTAGAGACTATGCTCGTATCACCTCTCTAATCAGAGGTCCCTGTGCACGAAGTTTTAAAAAAAGAACAAAAAGAAAATACGGATTATTTGTAGGACCAATTGGGGATTAAGAAGAGTAGGGGGTTGGAGGGAAGAGGGAGGCTGGTTATTTTGATTGTCGCTGGCTCGTAAAACACAATCAAAGCTTGGCTGTCACTTTGGGTGGACTACTTCTATTCTTCTTCTTCGATCTATGAGGTCCGCTCGTCGAAGGAAAATGAAGAGTTGAAGTCTGCTCTTAACCATGATGGATTTCGGTGAAGTTGCTTGCCTACTGTTTTTATCTTCCAAACTGTGTGGTGGAGGAGGTCGGCTCGTTGGAAGACGAGTAGGGGGTTTGTACGAAAGTCGGAAGATGTTTTTTTTAATTTTGGCAGCTTGTTAGAAAAAAAAGAGGTTTTCTCATGAGTAGTTAGTTTTAACAGGGTTTTCTTAAATTTCTTGGTTTGTTCTCAGGTTTGTCAGGTGAAGCTGGGTATCTGTCCCCGTATTTCAGTGCTTGTAATTTCATATGGGACGCTGGGCCCGGTTCCAAGCACGTGCTGCTCCCCACGAATAGATTGGAGCTTTTGTCCCAGAAAAAAAGAAAAAAGAAAACAAAAAGAAAAGAAGAAGAAAGGAAATCTGTTGACATTTTGTTACTAGGCCATTCTTCCTTCAGTGTTTCATTGGCTGCGGTCGCAGGAAAGTCCAGAAGGTACCGGACCAACAAAATTTTTGCATCAGACAGGCCACGGACCAACAAAATTTTTGCATCAGACAGGCCGCGGCCGACCTGTACCTGTCTGAAACAAGTCAAGCCAAGTGAGGCCAATTCCTATATTTGGCTGCTACAGTGCAGCAACTCGTCACTTGTTCAGTTGCGAGATGTGGAAGCGCTACCGCTGTTGCTTGTGCGTTAAGGCAACTTGGGCACTGTGCACCTGAAGAAGAAGAGGGCACCTAAGAGATACTCCATAGCTAGGTTAGACATAGGGCAGGAGGATGGCGGCCATAGCCGCCAAGGTGTAAGCTACCTGAGTGGGTGTATCCAGGGTAACGATCTAGGGGAGAAAAGGGGACCCGTTATGTGTGTGTGTGTGTGTGTGTTTGTGTGCGGCGGAGCCGCTGGGGACAAGCATCTTTAAGTTTGTATATTTATAATAATATTAGAAGTCGATTTTAATGGATAGTAAGACACCACAAGTTTGAAACAAGAGAGGATAGTATACTGAGCAAAGTTGGAAACGCTCCGTTAACGCGCCGCGTTGGGCGGGGTACCCACCGACCGGCGACCAGTAGTCCCAAAAAAACGGGCGCCAAAAAAAAAAAAAAAAAAAAAAAACGGCTCCGAAAATGTGAAGTAGCAACGTAAAAGAGACGGGCGCGGCGGAGCGGGGGAAACGGGGGAAGAACGAGAGAGAGAGAGAGGGCATCAGCCAGTGTCTGACGCCGAGTTTGGCAGCGTCAGACTGGCTGACACCCCTTCCCTTTCTCTCTCTCTCTCTCTCTCTCTCTCTCTCTCTCTCTCTCAACCAACTTTGACATGAGATGAATCAGAATGAATCTTCCACGTTCATTCAGAATGAATCTTCCGCAATAATTCGTTCTCATTTCAACGTTGGTTGGTTGAGATAGATAGATAGAGAGAGAGAGAGAGAGAGAGAGAGAGAGAGAGAGAGAGAGAGAGAGCCCTCTCTCTCATGAGAATGAATCTTCCTCTTTATCGAGGAAGATTTATTCTCGTTGGGCATGTCTCATTTCGTTTTGTTTTTTGTGTTTTTTTTTGCAGAATGTTGTATGTTTTTTTGTGTTTTTTTTTTTGTTTTTTTGAGAAAACTACGGGGCAGTCAGGGTTACAGTTTGTAATAGCATTTGAAACTGTGTTGTAGCAGTTTAGTCAGGGCCCCAGTTTCAATTGCATTTGAAACTGCTTTTTAGCAGTTTGAAACTCGGGCTGGCTTTTTCTAGCAGTTCAGTCAGTCTGAGTCAGGCACATGGCCGTTTCTTTCTTTCTTTGTTTTTTTTTTTTTTTTTTTTTTTTTTTTTTTTTTTTTTTTTTTTTTTTTTTGTTGGGTTTTTTGTTTTTTTTTTTTTTTTTGGTTTTTTTTTTTTTTTTTTTTTTTTTTCTGTCACGTGCCGCAACGCGCCGCCCCACTCCGCGCCTTGAAACAAACAAACAAAAAAAAAAAAACAGCCCCATGGTTGGGCCACGGCCGAGATGTCTCGTTGAAAGCAAGTAGAGTCAAGCGGATCAACCCAAAGTGCAAACACATAACCACACGTGCGTGTCATGCACGGATAGCAAATATGCGAATTCTCGAACTTCTCGAAACAGGTCTTCCATAAAAACAGCAAGAAACCCCAGACCTTGCATAGCATAGCTATGGCTTCTCCACGTGCGTGTCATGCACACACCCCAGACTGGCCACAGCCGAGATGTCTCGGCCACACCCCAGACTGGCCACGGCAGAGATGCCTCGGCCACACCCCAGATTGGCCACGGCTGAGATGGCCGAGATTCGCAGGCACTACCCTTCACAGGCAAAGGCGAAGTCTCAAGAGCAGCCTACTCCGAAGAGGTGGGGGCTCGGGGCAGGGATGGGGGCCAAAGAAAGAAAAAAGAAAAAGAAGAAATAAAAAAGTAAAGAAAAGAGGAACTTTGAATCCACCTACGTTGGGAAGGCCCTCACGTCACCAGTGCTTTGAGGAATGTATCTGGCCAGAAAGTGAGGAACATGAAACAGGTCGTCTTTCTTTTTTGTTTCTTGTTGTGAGGTCCTCGTAGTGCCCTGCCAGCCAGACAGGGCGGATTCCAGGCGAGGCAGCTAACTGCCTCGCTTCATTCAGTTCCAGACAAGTACTGTAGCATCATCCTGTATCGGACTGCAATCACAGCATACTGCAATTGAAACTCGGGCAATCACAGCATACTGCAATTGAAACTCGGACCCTGACTAAACTACTAAAAGGCAGTTTCAAATGCAATTACAAACTGTTTCCGTGACTGCACCGAAGTTAACCCTTCTTTTTTTTCCATTGTGTACTACCGGTTGTCCGAGGGTTGGCAATCAAATCGGAGGCTCGGCAATCAAATCCGAGGCTCGGCAATGACTGGGCTACCGGTAGCCTGAGCCACGGGCCTTGAAGACAGGTAGGTACTCTAGCAGGCTCGCCCAGAAGAAGCCACGGGGCCTGTGTATACTACCACCAAATTGAATCCCAAACTGACATGTAGCTGTGATCTAGGCAATCATCTTAGGCTACTGGTAGGTCTACCTGCTAGAGTATAGTCTCTACAGGTTTGTCTTGCAAGCTGTTGTCATTTCAATTACTCGTCTGCCTAAACAATCCATTCATTGACAAATGTTCAGGGACACCCGACCCGTTTTCCAGCAGGTGCTGCTCCCCACTAATAGATGGAGCCTCCCCTATGGTGCTGGTGGTGTCTTCTCTTACCAGCACCCCTAGCATGGAATCGGGTTGTTTGTTAAATAAATAAATAAATAAATAAATAAATAAATAAATAAATAAAATTTGGAGACATCATCTTCAAGTGTGGATTGTGTCTCGATTTGAAATTGGCTTCTCACCTGTGAGCTCTCATGTGAATGTTTGCTGATGTATGCGAAGTTGAAGTTGACGAGTGCTGGACTCATTTCATCATATGGTAGATGCTCCATACATCTTCTGGCATATCATTGGATATGTTGTGTCAAGTCATTCTTTTTTTTTTTTTTTTTTTTTTTTTTGAAGTGGGGAGCTGGTCCCACCTACAGTGTTGAGTTTTCTCAACGCTGAGCTTTCTATCACGTGTGGCATGGTGGGACGGAGCTCTGCCGTTGATGTATTGCGATCTAATGGTACCGAAATACAGGAGAATAACCTATTAGATTTTGTCATTTTGTAGAATATTCCTTTGACGNTGATGTATTGCGATCTAATGGTACCGAAATACAGGAGAATAACCTATTAGATTTTGTCATTTTGTAGAATATTCCTTTGACGTGAAATCCGTTTTGTAGTATGCTTTGGCCCTTTTGGTTTGGGTGGGAAACCATTTTCCATTGAGAAAACTACCCTAAGGAGGATAGGGTACATTTCTCAACAGCAGTGCCTTTCCTTTTTTTTTTTCATTTTTTAGACATCATTACATCCTGAAATGGAGGAACCCTGACAGCTGCGTTTGGCTCTCTGGCATGAAGCTCGTTTCCTTCTTTGGGCAATGAATGCATTTGGCCATCCATGTTGTCCCTGTCCATTTTACAAACCGTGACCTCCTGTCCCCTCACCACGGGGAGTATCCTTTTTTCACGGAGACATTCACTCCGACTGTCCCAGACATGTTTCATTTCTCCGAGTTACGTTATAAAAATAAGGAGAAAAGCTGTTTCTAGAATTTTTTATTTTTTTTTTCAGTTTTTTAATTTCTTGTTTCGAATTTATTAATGTCGAAATGGCGTCACACTGTTAAGTTTTCTAAACTCGACAAGGGTAGGTGGGACCAGACCTCTGCTGTTCAAGTCATTCTCACAATGTCATTCCATCTAGCAGCCATTTCATTAAACGAGCTGTACACACCATACATCGGACGTGGGCCCCTTTTGGAGGCCGAAACACGACTCCAGCCGCTGATGATGTTTTTTTATTGACGGCATGCCAGGCCGGAACTTTTCGTATGAGGCAATGAGTTTCTTTTAGCAAGGCTGTGGCTGTGGACGTTTTATAATTTCCCATGAAATTGAACGCTATTTAATTTGTGGCACAAAGAATTCCATCTTCTGAAAATGCCCGACCCCCTTGGGTGTATCTCGACTTCAGCGGAGTCCGGATGGACCCTCAGGGCCGAACAAGCAGGTTTCAGTTTCGTTCACTAAATATAAAAATGTAGGTTTGCAAATGGCTGTTATCTGCCCAATATACTTCACTAACAAGCACTAACACTCGTTTCCAAGTCTTGGAGAAGATGGGTAGGGCTGAAGCAGGGTCCAGCTGCACCACCTTAGTATCTTAGGGCCTGATCCGACTTCTACCATTTTTCGTAAGAACCCAAAAGAACCACTTTCAGCGGAGCCGGTCCGCAAGGGACGTACAAGTAAAATGGAATCCTACTTGCCCGGTGTTTGAGGTGCTTTGTTGAGGAAAGCGGCGGGTTGTTGTGGGCGGGTGTACGGGGTTGGGTTTCGTCGCGCAGTGTCCTGTGTGGCCCTGCGAACTGTGTGACTGGTTAGGTGGTGTGTCCCCCTTTGTGGGGCGTGCGGCGGGACACACCGTCGGGGTTACGGTACCGTGCCGGCCGTCACACACTGTCCACCGAAGGCGGACATTCCTGGACTACCCTTTGGACCCAAAAAAAAAAAAAAAAAAAAAAAAAAGAATCGCTGTCTTCTTTTTCGCTACGGAAGAGGGGGTCGGCCTCTCCCGAAAACCAAAAGAACTACCTCCCCTGCAATCACGGTCGTGCCTACACGTAGGAGACCGTTTCCACATCCCCGACATTCAGGGGCGGGATCCTGCTTTCGTGGAAAGAAGTGGGATCCCAAATTTTGCCTAAAAGTGACGTCCCTGTAAGAAGTCGGATCAGACCCTTAGATCCATAAGGCTGAAGCAAGGTCCAGCCGCATGGCCTTGCTGGAATCTTCGATCCCTAAGGCGGAAGCAAGGTCCACGTGCATCGCCGGAGGGTGAAACCCAATCATTTGTCCGTACACCATATTATGACGAATCAAGTTGGCATCCCGTAAAAAGCAGACAGCACCCAAAGATATTAAGCCACCAGTACTTCGCCCAGCTATAGGCCGCGGAAAAAAGTAGAGTAGAAATGAAATGTTTCTAGTCGGATGAATTTGGCCGCTGCTGTAGTAGCCCGTACGTTTCCTTAAATGGTGGCGTGTTAACGGGCACGACTCTAGGAAGTACTGGTGGTTTAAGAGAGCAGTATGATGGAATCCAAACGTTCGGTAAATGAATAGCACACAGCGAGAAGAAACACGCAAAAGCGAGAGAGAAAAGTCATAGAATCCGGTGTCAAAGGAAAAGGAGGGGAAAAGGAGAGAATAGGAAGCAAGAAGTGAGAGACAAAGCCACAAAGGAGAAGGAGAAGGCGGACAAATACAACCCCAGTAGCTCAAAATCAGGAAACTTCATAACAGAATGCGTAAAGCAACACGTTTCCAGAGGCTGTTGTCCCATTGTAGTACTGTCCTATTAACAAGTTTCGAGCGTTGCCAGGAGAAGACAAGGTACTTGTCATCAGGACATTCTTCCAAGGTATCAATTACTAATGGCTTGTCTACATACATGACACTCCAACTGCGGAATGTAATTTCCCGACCGTAGTATACAACTTTCCAAGGCTTGGAGAAGATTTGTCATGGGGACTGTCACCAAAGTCCGTCTATTTTGGCTCCTTCCCGTCTGCTGATTCACTTAGGTAGGCACTAGTTCAAACCATGTCCCATTGGACCTGAATGATCCACGGGTTCTACCAAATGCTCTCATCCTGAAATGGGATTCCAACTGTCAGTCTGAGATTGGACGAGAACGCAGATTGCGCTTCAAAGATAGCTTGTGATTAGGATATCCTTAGATTTCTTACAATCTGTCTATGACCGATGGCTTTTCCGTCAAGTTGAACTGACGCGCCAACTGGCGCAATGCATTGTACCAACAGTCGTTTCCGAGTCTGGGATATTAAGATCATTATCAAGGAGGATCATAGTCACGGTAAACCTAACTTGTGTTTTTTTCACGGTGCCTGTCATGAGGATATTCTTACAACCGGTCAATGGTTTAATGGCTTGTCCATCAAAATGAGCAGCACAGTGACATAAAGTCAGTCCCTCAGCAAATTGTGAAGTAGTCATCATCCTATTCGATAACGGTCTCATCATCTCAATGACATTAGGATCCATGGACAAAAGCCATCACCACACAGCATAATAGACTAGATCTGTTTTTGCATTTTTTTTGTATGCCTGCTGTTGATTCTACCAGGGGTGTGATAAGAGCATCCCCCGGGTAGCATTCAACTAGGCGAGATCTCGCCTCCTGTAGGCAACGGCTATGATCATATCATCGCAACACTATGGCTTGTCACACCAAACCTGGCAGAATCTCTAATCCTTACACCACCCTAAGTACAGGGCCAGTTCACGCGCAAGCCTACAAGGTCTTCTTTTTTTTTTTTTTTTTTTTATCACAAACAAGCCTACGTCGACAACCTGGAAAAACGTTAACTGCAGTATCGAAGGAGGTTTGAGCCCATCCACTGCGGCATCACGGTGAATCCACATCCATTTCAGTACTTAAAAGCGAACTGCAGTAGAGTGCAGGAAAGAAACACTGAGACCGCAAAGCCTTTTCAGCCCCACTTAAGTTTCAGTGAACCAACTGCAGTGGACTGTAGTTAAGGTACACCAAGACTGCAGTGGACTGTAGTTAAGGTACACCAAGTAGGCTGCGGTTGGCGTCCTGGAGATTGCAAAGTCTTCAGCAGCACTTAGTCTTCTAGTTGGCCTGCTTCATCGTTCTTGACTCAATCATCAGTGCCCTTTCTTTTACCCCTTTAAGCCATGCGCCCAACCCCTCCCAACTTCAACATTCTCCCTATCACAACCCCTACTTCCCCATCTTTAGGAACACCGAGGAACCCTATATGCATCAACGTATGTGTTCTATTTTGATATAACCCCTCATACAGCATCACCCCAGTGCACCCATTCCCCCTCCAGGACCGGATGCCCCCCAGGTTGGAAGCTAGCATGACCCCAGATCTAATGGCAAGGGGTAAAGCCACCATATCCCTGGACCCCAGATGTAATGGCTAGGGGTGAAGTTAAACCCAGATCTAAGAGCTATGAGCTGCCAATGCCTGCCATCACCCCATAGGTAATGGCTATGGGCAAAGCCACCGTAGCTCCAGATGTAATCGTCAGGGGTATAGCCGGCAGAAGAACAGATGTAACGACAAAGGGCAAAGCCGTCAGATCCCCAACTCATCCACTGTCCTAGAGTGGGGACAAGTGTGTGGGTGACTGGGGTATCATTCTGTAAGACCAACCTGTGTAGACACGGGTGCAGCGGACCGAAAGGATTCAATACCACGAGGCTTGCAAACCCAAAGCTCTAACGAACTGAGCTACCATGAGTTCTCTAATATCCATTGCAGTAGCAAGTCTTTCCATACCCACAGTTCACTAAAGCGCAGCATTTGACGTTGAGGCACTTTCCGTCACAGCACTTCTCGCCGTACTTGCAGTCCTTGTCGCTGTAGCACTTGTC
>BFEA01000195.1:511801-522881 GCA_003427395.1 Chara braunii
ATTTAATTTGGACCATTTCTCGATTTATGCGTGTCATCCTTGCGCAGGGGCCCCATTAGGGAAGAATTCTACCACTTCGTTCAGGATTTCGATCACGTGTGGCCTCGAGCAACACAGTACGGCCGTCCAATCGATAGGATCTCGACGGCCTGGTAGTTTCGGAGCGGGGACTGTAAAGATGCCCACCTCCCGTCCAATGAGATGTGTCGAAATACAAAAAAGACAACGAAGTTGGACATGATAGCTCGTGGCTTTGCGTGGGTGGGAAGTCTGGATTTTCTGGACTCGAAAGGGCGGGGGTTGATTTCCAGACTTCGTTTTCTCTTTTTTTGGCTCTGAGAAATCAAACTTGAAATGTGAAATTCAGATATTGTGGTAGATCTGACAGGAACGCTTCCGCGTCTCGGACGGCCTGTTAGAGGCATCATGAGACACATGGTGATGAATGTATCCCCATACCCATTACTTGTTCATCCTCGTGGCTGTGTTCGTGGACACATTATATTGCCACCGTACATCAGTATGAAGACTTACGTAAAGAAGATGGTACCAACCCATTTAATTTGGTGCACAGCTGTTCTTCATAGTTTTATGAGCTATTTCAATTCATTTTAAATAAGAAAACGATCCATTCATGCAAATAAGAAACCACTTGGTATTTTCCAAAAAACCATAAAATTGCAATACTTAGTGGGTCCAGGCCCCAGAGGCCATGCTAATCTTCTCTGTATCGTTCGAATTTTAACGGATGTCCGGAGGGACTAATCTCGGCAGTTTGGTACTACCAGCCCAATGACATCCATGTGGGGTAGTACAGGCCCACAACAACCAGGAAGGGATAATTGGTAAAAAGAGCCCAGGCCAAAACCTATCCGGTTTGGGGCGCCCGAATCTGGGCAGTTTGGTACTACCGGGCCAATGACTTCCATGTGGGGTACTACAGGCCCACGCGTCGCTCCAAGGGTAGTACCGGATAATGAATATTCAATCGATTGAAAATCAAAGATTTTAATGCTATCATTCTAATGAATATTCAGAATTAAAAAAAGAAGAATCTAATAATCTATGTAAAGAGATAATCTATATAACTTGGAGCATAACAGCGCCAGATTCATTTTGATATGAAAGAGGCCGAGGGTGGTACTGCTGAAGTATAGAATGAATGAGGCCAAGGAACGGTATTTTGAAAAAGAAGGGCCCTACCGGTTCATGAATGTGGCTGAAAAACAGAGCCAGATTCTTGAACCGGTAAGAACAGGCCCAGGGAGATGTGGTCTTTGAAGGCCCGGGAGCAGATGCCACATTTGCTGCGAAAGAACACTGGCTACGAACTATGGAAAATGGGGGACCCTGACATGGTGTGCGGCCAGCGAGGTAGAGTTAAACCCGAGGGTGCAAACATGATATCATATTTGGCAGTCAATCATGCTTTGCGGGATTGGTTGGTGGACACACTGAAAAAGGAGGAGAATGCATTGGTGGACGGGAAACCATGCAAGGTGTTGTACCGACCGTGGGCCACTCAAGTGGAACAAGAGCAAGCCAGACAAGATTTGCAAGCACAACACTTTTGAATAAGAGCAGTTAGGGTTCCATACTTGGTGATGCCATTTCTCAAGGCGGCTGTAATAAAGGAGTTTGGAGAGGTAATAAAAGATTACCCTCCAGAGAGGAACAAGGCGGCTCCTAGGCTGATGAACAGCCATTATGACCTCCATCCGAGATCCAAGACGAGAGTGACAAAAAATCTTGAAGTGCGATCACCCCACGGTATGCACACCATCGAAATAGTTACACAAGAAACGTCATGGTGTCGTGATTGCAGATGGTTTGGCCATGACACTGGGGATAAGTGGTGTCCTAACTGACAGGGACGGGTGGAAGACCTGCCGGCTCCTTCAAAGGGGTCGTCGGAGGCTGGATCCTCATCGGCCCCGGCTGGGGGCGGAGGTCCTCCCCTGGTCCCAGTTGGGACCGGGGGAGGTCCTCCCCAGGCCCTGGCTGGGATTGGGAGAGGTTCTCCCACGACATCTGGAGGAGGTCCCTCGCCAGTACCTGCTGGGGCTGGAAGTGGTCCCCTTCCACTGGGCGGTCCCTCACTGGCCCCAGCTGGGGCTGGTGATGGTTCTCTTCCGGCACCAGGAGGGACTGGGGGGGGCCCGCTGCCAGAACACCCGATTCAACAGAGGTTGGAAACGTTGAAGGGCGCAATGCCAATGGACGCTGCAGCAGGGGGATCGATCGTCACAGGCGATGGTGGCACTGCGATGGTGATGGAAAAACACCTCAAGACAAGACCGCTGGACCATGGGGCTCAGGAAGTGCAACACGTGCTTCCGGGGGAAGACGAGCCAATGCTTCAGCAAAAAGGCTCTCTCCAACCTTCCCGGCGCAAAATATTGGCTGGTGGGCCAAAGAAGGCAGCTTACAAGCCATATGTTAAACCTGGACAAGGGGAGCAGTCAGACAACAATAAAGATCAGGAGGAGTGGGCAGACATTCGTGATGATGAAGTGGAAACAGAACTGTTTATGCTCACAGAACATGGTCAACAATAACAGCAGTTACAAGCAGACCAGGGACAAGTACAGAAAAACAAAGGCAAACAGATTGATACAGCCGCTATTACAGCGGCTCTGTCTCAGCATCAGGATGAAATACAGCAGCACCAACAGCAACAACACACACGAGCTGCAGTTTTTCCGGGTTCAATACTCGATGCGATGGCAGGCGGCAAGCCCTATGTAATCGTCCCTCTTATTTTTCTAGCAATGGATGGAGATCTCAACGTTATGGCGGCTATGTCCTATCAAGGCGCTTTAGCGATTCCACATTTTGAAATACACGAAGACCCCATGCCAGGAATTATTTTCAGAGAAATCACAAAGTGGTTGACCCCAGCGTTCAAATTGAAGGCTTATCCAGAAATAAAATGGATCAGACTGGCTCCGACTAATGATGAAGGACGGACCGATATCCTCTACTTTCCCATCATAGATGCAGTGGTCAACCGAACAACACGAGCGGAAGCGCTGCATAAGGGCTTGAGATGGATACCGCTTGCTTTCCTCAACAACCCGATCGGCCAGACTGCTCTCGGTACAAAAGTTTTGGATTGTTGGAATGCAGGGATCTTGAAGCAAGTGGATGCAAACTCCCCATGAAACAAAAGCATTTTTTCCAATAACTTTCTTATGCTCAAGTGCAAGGATTGCACCGACTGGAAATAATGGACAAGTTACGTATCATTTCTTGGAATTTTCGTGGCCTTGGGTCACGTCGAGTGACGATTAAAAGATCCCTTGTTAAAACACTAGCGAGGATTCGAGGAACAAAGGAGGGAAGGTTGTTTTGCTTCAAGAGACAAAATTGGACGAAGATGCTATATCAGAATAGATGGGGTGGTGGTCGGGACAGCAGTTTTGGGCCCCGACCCAAGGTACCAGAGGTGGAGTAGCAGTGTTGTTTACCCGTACTGCGCCGTGTGTTGTCACAGATTATCAGATGGATCACCTGGGGAGATGGATTTGGGTGAGATTCACAATGTGTCAACAGGAATAGGCAATTTATAATTTGTATGCCCCCACCTCAGTACAGGCTAGAGTAGAGTTGTACAGATCGTTGCCATGGAAACTTCCGGCTGTTGACAATCTTTTTTTGGGCGGAGATTGGAATATTGTGTTTATACTGGGGGCGAACTCTTTTAGACCGGCCCCTGCGTCATGCTGTCAGCCGACGCGGTTCATTTTTCCGAGTTTTGTTCAGTCTATGAATTTTTTGATGTTTCTCGTCTCCTGCACCCCTTTGAAAAAGGTTATACCTTTTTCGCTGCTAGTGCAAGAGATCAAGCCGCGATTCAAACGTACATCCCACGAAGTAGGATAGACATGTTTATGACACCAGATGTATTGTTGTATAGATTGTCTAGATGTTTTGTTGTCCCTTTTGCAAGTTCTGATCATCTCCTCTTTTTTTTAGATTTTTTTTGCATTCTACAGTTAGGGCTGGAGAAGATCGTGTCGTGTTACCCGAATGGGTGTTGTTGACATAGGATTTCGGTCTTTTTTTGCGAGAATTTTGGCGAAATTGGCGCTTGGTAAGACCGCTCTTTTCGTCGCTTGCCGATTGATTCCAAGGAGGCCTGCGAACTGTTTTGGCTAGAGGGATGGCTATGAAAAAGATGCTAGCAGCTAACACAGGAACGCAATTGGCTAGACTCATTGATGACATGGCAGATTTGATGAGAAACGCGGTCGGAGCACAGGGTAATGAAATAAGAATTCTGGGGGCTATGGACACGATTAGACAAAAATGGACGTTTCATACTCAGCCAGCCATACGCACAACGATACACAGGAAGAAGATAGCTTGGCAAGTTAAAGGGGATAGGATGACAACCTCCTTTTTAGACAGTTATCGCGCTCATCACAATCCGCGGCTCATGATAGCTATGAGACATACTTTCCAAGAACAAGAGTCTGTGGCAACAGACACTGTATCAATAATTAAGAATATATCCCTTTTCTACGAGAGTTTGTTGATGTCACAGGCACAGTACACATACGAAGAGTTGCTCCACCGACACAAGGACAATGTCTAGTCGAAAGTGGAACGCGCATTATCAGACAGTCGGTCACAATATCTAGAAGTCGATATTTCAATTACCGAAGTCACACAAGTTGTTAGATCTTTGTCCGCTCACAAGATGCCAGGAGGTGATGGGCTCCCTTCTATTTTGTTCAAAAGATTCAGTCCTCAATTTCTACCAGACCTGTTTCGTATTTGTAAGTCAATATGGTTAGGGGCATCGATGTTGCCGAACGCGTTGGAAGGGATAATAATCGTCATACCGAAAAGAGGAGACCTAACTTATGTGCGTAATTACCGACCGATCACATTAATGTCAGTGATTTTTTTTTTTTAACAAAATACTCGCGGTCAGATTGCAGGTGGTGTTACCTTCTTTGATACATCCAACTCAGACAGGTTTTTTGCCTGACAGACAGATTTTGCACAATGTTATGATAGTTCAACAAATTATACAGTTGGTATCCGAAGGTGAAGAACAATTGGCCATAATCCTGTTGGATCTCCAAAAAGCGTACGACCGAGTGGGTTGGGAGTTTCTCATGGCGACGATGACAATATTTGGATTTGGGCAGAAGTTCAAACGAGCAGTTATGACTTTGCTCACAAATGCTTCTTTCAGATTGTCCGCTAATGGGTCGTTATCCTGTCCCATTCCTTTGTCTAGATCCGTCCGTCAGGGGTGCCTAGTGGGCCCCTATTTGTACATATTGTATGTAGAAATTCTTCATGTTATGATTCGAGTCGACCCTCTTATACCAGGTTTCTTACTTCCTTTTAGACAAACCCTCAAATCTAAGGCATTCATTGATGACTCTGTCGCAGTGACGCCTGTGACTAATCAGGCATTCCATGCATTAAAGCAAACAGCAGACCTTTTCCGTCAAATTTCGCAGGCTACAGTTAACTGGTCTAAGTCCTCAGTGTTAATTCGACTCGGGTTTCCTGCTCCTCATTGGGGACCCAGGGTGGTAGTTCCTGCACAACAAGGACGTCTATTGGGTAATATAATTTTTTTTTCTCCACAACTTATGATAGATTCTTTCCAAGCTTTGTTGGCGGTGAGAGCGGCATTACAACCCTGGATTAAGCACAAAGAAGTTAGTTTGTTTGGTCGTGTGATAGTCATGAATAACTCTGTTCTCTCTCCAATTTGGTATCATAGAGCTATTTTTCAGTTGGATGCCGCCTCCCTTCGAACAATACGCAATTTGCCGACTCACTACCTGTGGAAAGAAGAAATGAATGATGACAACATTGACAATTTCCTGCAGAAAGTCACATGGGAAGTAATTACCCAAACCAAAAGGAATGGTGGTTTGTCGCTGTTGGATCCGGAGCGACAAATAGCTGCGTTGCTGGCACGGTGGGTTCCATGGGCAGTGGGGGCAGGTTCATTGGCAGTTGGGCGATTGACTGATTGATTGGTTGGTTGATTGATTGATTGATTGATTGATTGATTGATTGATTAATTGATTGATTGATTGATTGATTGATTGATTGATTGGTTGGTGGGGGAGGGGTCCTCCCTCCACTCCCCGGCGCGCGCGCCCGCGCGCACACACACACACACACCATTTGTGCGAACGCCCCCTTCCTAGCGCTTTCCGCAAAGGATGGCAACCATGCTGCTAATTTCCCTTTCGGAGGGTTGCCCCCTGTTCTAGTGAGGCAGAGCAACTAGCCTCGTCCGATTGCCGAGTCTCAATTAGCGGAATTTGAGATTTATGCGCATAGGAAATGGTACAGTATCAAACATTTATGGCTTTCAATTTTTCCCCCTTCTTATCTGAGGAAAAGAATGGGGGAAGGGATTTGGGCTGGTGTGCTAAGAGCCTGGTACCTGGTGGCTCCTCAGCTACAAGAGCCTCCATTGGTAAGTGATCGGATACTTACACAACCTCTTTTTGAGAACCCCTGTATCCTCTCACAGAATGACACGTTTTTTGCTTTTTTTTTACCTGGGGCGTTCAGTGATGCGTAGATGATGCGAGGCATAGGAACTCTCATCGATATTTGGGCTGTACAAAATGCTGATTGGAAACCTTTTTCGGACCTAGCCTCGACTCTTACAGGCCTGTGGCACCAGAGGGAGCATTTGATTCAACTGCAATAGATAGTTCCGCAGGATTGGGTTGAAACATTGGTTAAAGGCCTGACATTCCAAAAAGAAACATGGTATAAACGGGAGCATGACCATGAACCGACTGTACTTTGAAAAATGGAAGATTACTCTCTGGTGGCCAATATTTCGTTCTCCAGTTGGATAACGCAAGGAGGATGGATGTCAATAGGGGAAAAGCTTACCTTGGCTCCACAACAGTTGTTTGTCCCCCCCATCCAAGAATTGCTTCCTATGTGTGTACTGCAATACCAAGACGGCTATAGATCATATTGCCTTTCTCATCCGGCTTACTCATTGTCTGTGGATCCTAGGAGTTGGGGATGAAAGAACCCCAAGCAGAGACATCAAATTGCATCAGTGTATCAGTATTCCACCAAATTGGGTTACCGATTATCTACGTCAGAAATGAACATCAATTGGCGAGTGACGAACAGATGGATGAAAACTAATTTGATACAAAACTCGTTGCTCAGAATTGTCAAAGCGTTGCCTACGTTTTGGAAACTGTTAATGAATTTAGCAGTAGTTAAACACGCGAGCCTGTTGTGGCTGATGATGCACATGTCTTTTTCGGTTGCGGCATGGTGCTCCAGGCGTACATCTAAAGCATCCCCCGGTTGTGAGATATGTCCGGGGATGAGAATAGAAGATATTCACCACTTTGCTCTCCTTTGCGACCTCTCCCGACCTTTTTGGGATTGGTGGAGGGGAGGATTGGTGTCTGTCCCAGGAGCTTATACAAGGTGGACAGACCGGTTTGTCCTTATGGGATCAGTGGCTCGATCGACGCATCAAGGTTGTTTGATGCATTATGCAGAAGGGACAATTAGAGGGGTCATCATGTGGACTTTATGGACATTGAGAAATTCAGCGGTAAGAAGGGGAGAACGTTTAACACCTCCAATGATCAGAGCGGAAGTCAAATATGGCATCAAGCGGGCGATCCTCGCAGATTGGGAATACAAAGTTCAAAAGAAAGGATACTCTTGTAAATCACTCAAACTAGTTGTTACTCACTGGGGGGCGTTTTCGGGCTTGTTGTCAATAGCCCAGAATGAAGGGAAACAGCCAGAACAAAGATTCACTGTCTTTTTCTTATGACCTTTTTTTTTGTGGATACAGCGTACAGGTACAAGGATGTAGATAGTTGTGAATGGCATGTGATTTTAGTATAACAGTGTCGAAACAGTCACGTAAACAGTCGTAGAAACAGTCATGCACAGTCATGGATAGGTGCGGGTGGTGGTGGACAGACCATATAGATAGAAGTATATTGTTGTTTGTAGTTCTTTCCACTTCTTTACAACTCTCTGCAGTTGTTTATGGCTATACTTATACATTGATTGTTGTAGAAACTAGTACATAGTTGTAGTTGTACCAAGTTTAGCATCATTCACGGTTAGTTGATTGTTGGTTGATTGTTATTGTCAGTTGATTGTTACTGTCAGTTGATTGTTTTTGATTGGTTGATAGTTAGTTGAAGAAGGAAGAAGTGTATTTGATGTGACGATCTCATAGAGGGATGAGTTGATGATAAGAAAGACATAGAGCCAGACAATATCATTTTCTGTTGCGGTTGGGGTTAAGCCTGCCAGTGGTCGGAGAGCGGACGTGCGCAGCGCGGCCGGGAGCGCTGCGCCCGCCGGTATGGTCCTGCCAGTGCACTGCGAAGGAGTCAGGCGATGTAGCAGATGCTGGTACGAGGAGTGGGATGGCAAGGCGCGGCGATAAGCGGCGAAGGGGAGCAACAACGAGCGGCGCGAGGGAAGAGGGTGGGGTTGATGGTGACAGTTGGTCTGTTTGGACAACATTTTTGCAAAGGGGCGGGAACGAGCGGGGCGGGACGACGAGAGAACTAGCACAGCGAGTTTGGGGATGGCGATGGTGGTAAGGGTGGTGGAGTGTGGGCTGTGGAGTGCTGCGCTGCTAGGGCGTGATATGGGGTTTAGGATTGCCAAGTACTGAGGTGTGTGTTTCCCCCGTGAAAGGGTTCCATGGCGCAGTTGGGGAGGAAGAGTACTGCAAGCATGTTGAGGGTGGTGGTGCTTTGGACGATGACATCCCTCAATTTCTCCGGACTAACCTACAAGGGGCGGCTGGCAGGTTCAGCGGTTTGGACTCGCAACGTGGTTTTGCCACCGCCCGCTTATCTTCATCGATTGACCTTGAGGATGGTTGAGTGAGTGTCGACTACAAGGTGGCCAGTGTTTGCTCGCAAAGCCGATGAAGGAGGAGGTGAGGTTTGGAGGGGGGAGGGGTGGTTTACGAAGTGTTGGGACTTGGGGTACTCTTTCTCCCGCTATGTTTCTGTCTTTCTAAGATGATTGTTCTGGTTGAGTACATTTTGTCTGATAGGATTTTGCTCCAGCATGTAGTCCTTTTCCAGTTCTTGAATAACAATTTGATTTGAGTCTGGTCCCTAATTCTGATTCTCATAATTCGATTTTTATCCGTTAAATCTCATTTCTTCTGGTTATATCTGCTAAATTATGTTTCTGTCTGATTAGTCAAATGCGAATTTTATCTTCGTGATTCTTCTTAATTCCAAGTGTCTAATACAAGTGCCAATTCTTAATTCCAAGGTTCCAATATAATTGCAAATTTGAAGACGTAAATCAGACTTGTTCTTATAGATTCGCAATTTTGAATGTTTTACCAATATAAGTTCCATGATTGATTCTTCTAAAATCCAAATCATTTTCAGTGCTATCATTGTTGACTGACTTCTTAATTTCTATATCTCAAATTCCTAGGTTCTGTGGGCCTCTGTGATGGTCTCCAAAATTGGCTACAATCTACTTCCAAAAACTTCCGTAAATTTGTACAAGGTGGTAACTTGGTGAACCCAACCTCGTGTTGGAAGTCCTTGTCCACTTAAGTTTTGGGTGGCATCCTAATCTAGGCTATATCCTTGTCTATAAAGTTCTGGGAGAGTCTAGTGCCATCGAACCTGAAATCCGGGTTGTGGTGATGCTTGGTTGTTCAGTTGATGCTGTGCTATCTGCCTTCCACTCCTTTGTTTTGGGACGGCCGAGTTGGAACGATGCTGGTCAGAGTTGCGGATCAGGTCGTGCTGCCCTGTAACTCGAGCATGACGAGGGCTCTGGAGGCCTGGTAAGAGGTCCAAGGAACTGCCTAAGGGGGAAGGTGGATGCTGGTCGGAGCTGCGGGTTAGGTCGTGCTGCCCTGTAACTCGAGCATWACGAGGGCTCTGGAGGCCTGGTAAGAGGTCCAAGGAACTGCCTAAGGGGGAAGGTGGCTCTGTGGCTGTTTGGGGCTGGTATCAAGACGATGCGGGTCGGAGCCGAGGTGGGTCGTTCCACCCTGTAACCTAACAGATGGGAGTTTTCTGAGGTAGGTCGCGCTACCTCGTCACCTAGCAGATGGGGGTGGGAGGCCTTGAAGAGTCTTGATATTGAGGAGGGAGGTCGATGCCGGTTGAGGTTAGTATAGTTGAGTGTCAATCCACCTTGTTTTTGGTTTTGTTGCTCTCTCTCGGAAAGATGCCTTTATAGTGTTCAGATTTTGCTACTACCTATTACTACCTTTTGTGAGTGGACTACTTCTATTCCTCTTCTTCGAACTTTGTGGTGGAGGAGGTCGGCTCGTCGAAGGAACACGAATAGTAGAAGTCTACTCGCAACCACTATGGGACTGGGTTAGGTTGTTTGTCTACTGTTCATATCTTCCGAGCTATGTGGTGGAGGAGGTCGGCTCGTCGGAAGATGATGAAGAGTAGGGGGTTGTGGGAAAGTGGGAGGGATTTCTGATGATTTCTGTGTAGGCTGTTTTTGCTTCATCTCGCGAACTGTGTGGTGGAGGAGGTCGGCTCGTCGCGAGATGAAGAAGACTGCTGTATGCT
The DNA here is from genome assembly GCA_003427395.1 of Chara braunii. Classification (NCBI taxonomy): domain Eukaryota; kingdom Viridiplantae; phylum Streptophyta; class Charophyceae; order Charales; family Characeae; genus Chara; species Chara braunii. The sequence continues at coordinate 522,376 of BFEA01000195.1, forward strand.
GCTGCTCGTTGGGAGACCCTGTGAACTCATCTCTCGCTGCCCGTCTTCATCTGGCGAACTATGTGGTGGAGGCGGCCGGCTCATCGCTGGAAGAAGGCAGTGGAGAGAGTTTGCAAGGATATGCGATGGCCTAGTAGATGGGTGGATATTACGCGTCCTACTAGTGAGGGGGCTAGCTAGTAGGATAGGAATAGGGCATAGCTAAGTCTATGGGGTAAAGAGGCTTTTGAGTAGGTTTAATGAGCAGTTCAGTGAAAAAAAGGCCAGTCTCATTTTCATGAAATTTTCTGATGAGTTTTCTGAACGTATTCGTTATGGGACGCTGGGCCCGGTTCCCAGCTTGTGCCAATTTGTGAGGATATGGTTGTATCAATGGGATGCTGGACCCGGTTTCCAGCAGGTGCTGCTCCGCAACAATAGACCAAAAAAAAAAAAAAAAAAAAGCCTGGCCGGAGAGCCCGGCTCATCGGAGCTAATGATGTGAGGGACGCTGGGACCATGTCCCA
>BFEA01000195.1:576674-588397 GCA_003427395.1 Chara braunii
AAAAAAAAAAAAAAAAAAAAAAAAAAAAAAAAAGAACAAGAGCTGTAGTTCGATTGAACGGAAAAGAAAAGAAAAAAATTGTACCCTTTCTCTATTTATGCCTGTCACCCCTGCGCAGGGGCCATGCCTATTTCGGCGCGGCCATTTTCAGCCGCGCGATCCTGTCGTGGCCTCAGCCGAAATTCTTTTTTTTTGCCCTCTTTTTTTCTAGGCCACGGGCGAGATGTCTAGGCTACGGCTGGGCTGGGCCACGGCCGAGATGTCTAGGCTAGTACGTCCGAGCCATCTGTGGTGGAAGAAGAAGAAGAAAGGGGAGAGGGGGGGAGGGGAGGGTCCAGAAAATGGCTAGAGTGCCTATTTCGATCAGAACGGGTGCGATGGACTGAGACTGTGGACATACGTTGTCGCACCCTTTAGATATCAGTGTACAATACAGGGACGCTGGACCCACTTTCCAGGAGGTGATGCTCCCCACCAATAGATGGAGCCTTCCAAGCAGACCCACTTAACAAGGATGCTCTTATCACCTAGTGAGAACCTGCACTGACGTTCAAAAACAAAAAGAAAACAACAACAAAAAAAAAACATAAAAATCAATCAGGCGTGATGTCTGAAACGCCGCCCAATGTTTTTCTTGCCTTTTTGGACTGCAGTGGGGACGGACCTGCACCCAAAAGTGTTTCTTTTTTGCCTATTCCAAACGTGGGTTGTGACCCACAAGCCGTTGCCCCGAAGTTCATTTTCCATTTCAGGCCTCCTTTTTTACATTCGTTTTTGGTTTTCCGTTTGGGGGAGTCCCCGTCCAGCATGGTGTTACTTTTGCTAGATGGGGAGCATGCACCCCGAGACAAAGACCCCAACCGCAGCAGAGGGAGGGGACAAAGCATAAGTGCACACAAACCCACGTCATGCACACAGTCTCTCATAGACAGTAATAACAGCAATGGCCCCCAAAGGCAGGCGGGAAAGCCCCAAGATGGTCCTGCGCCCCCTTTTTTCGGGGGGGGTAACTACGGTGCAGTCGCGAATGCAGTTTGTCAGTCAGGCATGTGGCCCCTTTTTTTTTTGTTTTTCCCCTGTCAGGCGTGGTCGAGACATCTCGACCATGGCCCCGCCACGCGACGGGGAAAAAAAAAAAAAAAAAAAAAAAAAGGGGCCATGTGCATGACTGAACTGCTAAAAAAGGCCAGCCCGAGTTTCAACTGCATCTGAAACACGGGCCCTGACTAGACTGCCAAAACGCAGTTTCAAATGCAATTACAAACTGTAACCCTGATTGCGCTGTAGTTTTCTCTTTTTGTTTTAGAACACTCGGGCTATTTCAGAATCAATCCGACCAGTAGTATGTGCGAGATTCTGTGGAGCTGAACACAGGGTGAATGATTGGCCATATTCATCCAAAAATAGCCCCTCCAAAGTACTACTCGGACCAAAATTTTGAAGAAGAAGAGGAAGAAAAGTGAGGTGGTGTCAAGAAGGGGGAAGGGGTAGGGAAGGAGGAAGGACGGGTCACAAAAAGAGGAATGGCCTGATGGGGACTGCTACCTCCCCTAAACGGGTACTTTTTTTTTTCTTTTTTTTTTTAAGCACACGCGCTCCATCTATTGGTGGGGAGCAGCACCTGCTGGAAACCGGGTCCAGCGTCCCATAGAAACAACCATATCCTCTCAAATTGGCACGAGCTGGGAACCGGGCCCAGCGTCCCTTGAGTACGTTCAGAAAAACCATCAGAAAATTTCATGACAATGAAACTAAGGGTATACTGAGGCTACTTCAGAGCTTTTTTGTAAGGAACATTCAGAGGTAGACAAAAACCAGAAGAAGACTCGGGAGTCCACCAACAGTCCTCCTCACCCCACTCCGGCAAGACTTACTGCAGCAAAGCCACCATCTCTACTGCTGCTATGCCCTATTTCTGTCCTACCAGCTAGCCCCTTCACTAGCAGGATGCGTGATACCTTTCTCTCTCGATCCCTTACCTTCCCGTTACTCAGAAAAGGTACGGGAATAGACTGCAAAAGTCCTAAAAAAGCCCCCAATCCCGCAAAATCCCTAACAGATCCTTCCGAGGATCTCCAACACTGTCGTATTCCCTGCCGAGCTTCCAGGCCTCACACCCCCCATCCTGCTGGGTTACAGGGCAACACAACTCACCCCAGCTCCGGCCAGCGTCGTCTCAGCAGCAACCCTTGGTTGTCCCGTGGGATGCCCCCCCAAAGCACCCCCAGATCTCTCTACCAGGCCTCATGCCCCTGCATCAACAGGTTACAGGGCAACACCCCAGCACCGGCCAGCGTCGTTCTGGCGTCGAACAGCCTTAGGTCACCGAGTATTACAGCCTTGAAACTACCTAGAAGAGATTGCCAGGAAACCCCAGGATCCAGAAGACTTTTTAAGGACAGAACAGACTACCCCCTTTTTTTGAGAATTGGATTTAACTATGTAAAGATTCGTAATTTGAAAACATAAAAAAGGCCTGGCGGGTCCTAGAAATGTTCAGAAACCCTTGGAATCCCTAACGCTCCTTCCGAGGCCTTCCAACACTGTCCTACTCCCTGCCGAGCTCTTCCAGGTCTCACACCCCACATCCTGCTAGGTTACAGGGTGACACAACTCACCCCAGCTCCGACCACCGTCGTCCCAGCAGCAGCTCTTAGCTGTTCCGTAGGATGCCCACCCCTAAGCCTCCCCAGATCTCTCTACCAGGCCTCATGCTCCTGCATCACAGGTCACAGGGTAACACCCCAGCTCCGGCCAGCGTCGTTCTGGCATCGAGCAGCCACAGGTCCCTGAGTATAACAGCATCAAAAACCACCTGAGAAAAGTTGCTAGGGATCTCGAGAGCCCAAAAGCATTCTTAAGACCCCCGAACAGCCATCTGTAAAAAGAAAAAAAGAAGGGGGGGGAGGTCAAAACTAAATACCAACCATCCTAAAGTCCCCCCCTCAACAAAGGAGCCGTCCGTCTCGACTTTCGGTCCTCGAATCAGAGCACACTTGGTCTCATACCCCCTTCTGCATGGGTAACAGGGCACCGCAACCTTCCCCAGTACCGACCAACCTAGTTTTGTCGGATAGGAAGTGCCTTCCTCCCTCGGCAATTCCCATAGCGACAAACCCCTACACAGGTTACAGGGTCAGAACCTCGGCGCCGCTTGTGTTGGACGATCTGGTTATGCCTTCCACCCTCGGCATAAGTCCATGGGCCTCAAGCTCCCCCCTGGGTCACAGAGCCAAGCTCCAGCACCGGCCCATGTCATCCCAGCCTCGTCCTCCTGACCTACTCACCTTCCCCGACATCCATCCTCTGACTGAAGGCCACCTTTCCTCCTCCCATCCTCCCCTTTTTAATTCCCCCCCTCCTTCCTTTATCAAAATCAAAATTATCTGAGTTTACAGAACTTCTATAGGAATTTATTTGAAGAATCTTTTCAGAAATTTCTTAGAAGCTTTTATAGGAAATTATTTCGTTTATAGAACTTCTAGAGGAATTTATTTGAAGAATCTTTTCAGAAATTTCTTAGAAGCTTTTATAGGAAAATATTTCGAAAATATTTTTCCCTAAGCAATCTGACCCGTCTTTTCTGCCATTCTCTTCTGCCGTGACAGTTTCCCATTGGCTGCAAGATCCCCTGAAACTTCCACCAGAGCATTTCAAAAAAAAAAATTCAGTTTCCAGCCTGAGCTCTCCTCTCCTGAGGGCATACTCACACTAGCACGTACAATTATGGGCCTCGCCACAACAATGTCGAAATTAGAGTTTTCAACATTTTTTCTTCGCCACACAGACTGTCGAAGAAAAAATGTCGAAAAATCTTCGACAATGGTCAGAAAGGTGGTTTCAACATGGGTGTCGAACGGCCCGCCTGCAGCGGGTCCAGTTTTGACATCACGGAGACGAGGTGTTGAAGGATGTGTGGATTCGACATCTATGCCTCAACATCCCGTGTCTTCTTCTTCTTTTTTTTTGTTTTTTTCTTCTTCTCTTTTTTTGTTTTTTTTCCCTTTTCTACAAACAAAACTACCGTGTGGCTAAGGCGGCCATTGTGTTGAAACGGTGAAAATTCAATGTCGAAAATGCTCTGACAGTTGTCGAAAATTTCACCGTTTCGACATTGGTGTGGCGAGGCCCTATATGTGAGCCAATTTGCAATTATACAGCACTTCCCAAGTTCCCAGTCACACAGCACAACCGTACACGTCACAAAACAGAAAGGACACAGTCTCAACCTGCTCTAGGAATGCTATTGTACGGGCCAAGGGGTCACACAGCACGATGCATAAAAGTCCATCCCTTTTTCCCTCTTTTTTTCCTCTTCTTACGAGAGCTTCCCACCAAACGGCGAATTCTTTTTTTTTTTGTTTCCAGAAAGAAACAGGTCTAAAAGAAATATGCAATTGCGGGGACCTCCAGAGGTTCCCGCAAAATACATAACCGCACGGCTGTCCAAGCCGCTGACATTTATGTGCCCATTTGCGTGAAAACGCAAAATGCGTAGCCCTTGTGACCCACAAAATCACCTACAATTCACTATTTTATGAAAATGCGTGCTAGTGCGAGGATTTGGTTCCTCGGCAGGCCTAAGGGGCCCATTTTGCAATGTGTGCCCGCCCTAAGTAAAGGCGGGCCTGATGAAATTACGAGAGGCCCATTGTGTCAATTTCGCATTTGGGGTTCAGACAGTTGCATCGCGTCAGATTGGTTGAGGGAACCCAGGCAACGGTCAGCAGCATTTTTGTCTCGGCCTTCTAGGCCTTTCTTGGAAGTTCGTGGAAGCAGGCCCTGGGCCGCAGGCTGCACGACAGGCAGTTAGGGGCTGTAACCGAACGGGGCCCAGGGCAGTAGGGCCTACCGGAAGCTTCTGGCCACAGGCCCAGCCCAGCCAGGCAGCAGACCAGACCAGGCACTTTCCATATAGGAAAGCGGCCAAGCATTCGGGCACTTGCCAATTGTGCGGCAGCGCTGCTTGAGCCTGCGCTCGCGTGCTGTGTGCTGCGCTAGGCGAGGTGTTCGTGCACGTGCAGTCATGTAAGCCAGGGCGCTGCTGAGGGCAGCGCCATAGCCCAGTTTCCATAGCTGGCTGGGCTTGGGTGTAGGGCAAGGTATAGTGGTGGTCTTCGTGCAGAAGGAAGGAGATGTGGGTGAGAGTCAAGAGAGAGAGAGAGAGAGAGAGAGAGAGAGATGAGGAAGATGACATGAGGGCACATACCTGGTCTTGGCTATAGTCTGCATGGGCCGACATCTTCATGTACTCCGGTTCTGCTGCTGACGTCAACAGTTGCATTGTTAATTCGTAGGCAGGGCGTAGCAGCGTGATAGTAGTCTGGGCTTGGTGATGGCGAGAGTATGCTCTCATTGACACTCGGATTCAGTGTTGTTCTTTATTGGTGTAATATCGGTGCATTTCTGCTTTCTGGACAGTGTGGGACTTCCTGGCCTTCAATGTGATTTTTTTTGATTTTTTTTTTAAACACTCCTGCCAGGGTTAGTGGTGCTGATAAGAGCAGACACCACTAGCACCTGGGGAGAGGCTCCATCTATTGGTGCGGAGCATCACCAGTGCTGGAAAACGGGTCCAGCGTCCCATTTACAGACTGAATTTGGAGTACATCAGAGAAACAATTGTGGGAGATCCCTGCCAGCATTGATTGCCCTGGAACTCCAGGGGATTGACTGAGCAAGGTATTGAAAAAAAAGTGGGGGGGGGGAGGACCTCTTCGCCCAGAACCTTGCGCCAGATACTTACTGCTACACACTACTTCCCCCCTCCCCCTGTCAGCCCCAGTCCAAACTGTCAATTCCTTATGATGGCCGACAATGTAGTTAGCTGGCTCCGCTCTTTTAAGATACAGATGTCAGGACCCGCCCTGTCTTCTCTTCCTTTGTCCCATGCCCGTTGTCTGTTTACTCCAATCATAGGCTCGAAAAACAGTTAGTTATCAAATACATGAGGAGAGGAAAGCAATTGGGAGATACCCTGAAGTCCAGAGGATTGACGGAGCAGGAGATTAGGGGGGACCCTCTTCGCCCTGAGCCAGGCGCCAGATATCTGCTGCCGCAAACTAGGTCCTCCGTTCCCACACCAGCCCCTTTTACCATCTTTATTCCTGCAGGCACCCCATAGCTACCATTTTATCCACTAACCCCCCCATACCAATCCATGCCCACCATTGCCACCAAAGCCTGGGGTGAGGGCGGGAAAGAGTCGACAAATTCTGCACTGGGCCAGGTCGGGAAAGAGGGTTCAATCTTCGTCCATTCCTGAAGGCATAGATGGTAGTCTCTTTCCCCGTCTCCTACAACATCCCCCCCCTTCTCTCTCCCTTTCCACCACCTTTGCAATCCACCCTTCTTGATTCCCCCCCAGCCAGTCTTTGCAAAAGCTTTCAATAATTTGACGGATTTCCTGTTTGGAGTGTAAAAAAGTTGTCTTCTGTTTGACTTTTTCCCATTGGATAGTTATATCTTCTTGTATTTGTTCCTTTATAGAGTTAATAAATTCCGTGCCATCCCAGCGTACCCTTTCCATTTCCAATGTGCGCCGCCGCCACCAGATAGCCCAGATAATGGCACGGCATCCCACTTTAAACATATTCTTCTCAAAGGTGGTGGCCTGTACTGGGGCCCATGCTTCGCAGAGGAGCTCTCTCCAGTCCCATGGCCAGGGCTGTGAGGCGCCTATTCGTCTCCAGAGACGGTCCCACCATCTCCACAGCCATATCGCTGTTGGGCACTGCAGAAACATATGTTCTATGGTCTCAGGCCATTTTCTAGAAGAGAAGGATTATGTACACAGCCTGCACCAGGGAAGTGCCAGCCCTTTTTGTTCCAGGCGAGTTCTGTCTATTAGCCAGTCATTTGTTGGCAGGCACCAATGTTCCACCTGCCATTGTAAAGAGGCTAATTTTCCTGGCATGACTTTATTTGCCTTAAACCATCTTACTGGACGCAGCACATCCCTCCCTATATTTAGGTGTTTCATCCAGCGCGCTTCAACCATATCCGTGATTGCCTCTTGGTCTTAACATTCGGTAAGTGGCTTTCACAGAGAAAGTACGCAACCGTCTTTCCTCAGACCTTCCCCTACCATAATGTAGAGTCCATCTCCACTCGTTAGGATCTAGGGGGAGTTCCTGCATTGGCAAATCTGGTTTGTATACCCTTCATTGATCCGTTTCCTTAAGGACACGGATACGGAATACACCCGACCTTTGGTACCTTTTTTTTTTCCTGGTTGTATCTGTTCCAAAAGGTTATCCACCCTTATTCTCAACCGGTTATAACCACTACCTGTTCCTCGCCCGCACCCGCCGGACGGGTATATACTACATTCCCGATTACCTCCTCAGTCCCCCGGAGCCCTACCCAATGCCCTTCCTTCACCGATGGCCCTTTGCAAAGGATTCGTACCCAGTCTAGAGGGATAGCAAAAATGACTGTATCTAGTGCTTCTCTTTTTTTTTTTTTTTTTTTTTTTTTTTTTTTTTTTTTTTTTTTTTTTTTTTGAGGGAAGAAGAGAGTTGCTTATGTCATCTCAAGTGTACATAAAAGAAGAAACATGGTTTGCGCTCATACTAATGCTAGCCCTCTTTCTCCCATCTCTTTCTCATGCTTTGTCTCTGCTTCTTAGAGCGTCTAGAAACACGTCTCAGTACACTTTGGGATGGCCTCAGTACACTTCAGGGAAGAACTTCCTCCAGTCACTGAAGAGGATCTTTTAGTCAATCCACAAGCAGAACTTCCCCCAAACTGATGGAATGCACTCTGTAGGGTCTGGAAAAGTTGCCTCTTCTCAAGTCATCCTTTGTGGCCTCGTGCTGTCAATACGCCTCAGTGGCGACCTTAGTAGATGAGATGTTCCTCCAGTCACTGAAGACGATCTTTKAGTCAATCCACAAGCAGAATTTCCCCCAAACTGATGGAATGCACTCTGTAGGGTCTGGAAAAGTTGCCTCTTCTCAAGTCATCCTTTGTGGCCTCGTGCTGTAAATACGCCTCAGTGGCGACCTTAGTAGATGAGATGAATCTAGTGCTTCTCTCACACCTTATGGCAATACCTGAGTTTTTCTCTCAGTTGAGACTCCGACAACTAGTCCTCGCTTTCTTGATCCCAAATGTCTTTGACTCTCAGGATCTCATTTTTAACCCAGTCTTTCCAGGGGTTCTCACTGCTGAGAACTACCCTGCTGTGCCGATCTGAAATCAATTTGTTTCCAAAAAAAGGTTGTCGGGCCACGTCTTCCCAGCGCTCAGATGGAACTTTATCCGGCAAGGGCAGCTTTCGCCACGTCCTTAGAATAGTGGGCCAAAGGGGGTCCTTTTTTAAATCATGTCTGCTTGCCTTCCTATCAGTCTCCACATCATTCCTAGCCCTTGCTGATTTCATGGGTATAGCCCAGTATTTGTCACCGAGCCATGTCTTTGGCGCAACTTTAGGAGGGGCAAGTGGAGCCAACTTGGCAATTTGTTGCAATGCTAGGGGCTGCCATGGCGCCTGTGTAGAGAACAGAAGGCCTTTCACCCATTGGAGGGTTAGGGTCATCAACTGGGTAGTTCGGTCAATAATCCCCAGACCGCCTTTGGTCTTAGGTTGAATGACTGACCTCCAGGCTACTTTGATAATTGTTGTAGAGCACTCATGGTTGCCTCTCCATAAGAAGGTCGTCACCTCTCTTTGAAGGGAGGCGGCTGCTGGTTTACTGAGAGCCCGGATTCACTCTCTTGTACCAAAGGGTTGCCAAGACTACATTATTAATCACCAAGGAGCGACCCATTAGAGATGTTTGTCTGTCTTTCCACTGGGTCAGTTTCACGGACCGGTTGGGTGAGTCATTCGTGATTCAGGGTTGGTTGCCGCTCCGCTGTCATCTGGACCGCAAAGTACTTTAATTGGGGCCTCTTTAGGCAACCATTTGACAATAGGGTGTTCCGGTAGTCTCTCCCCCTGGTAGTGTATCCACTATCCCTATGTTTTATTGCCCCAATTGACATTCATACCGGACAAGAGACAGAAACGGTTCATTAATTCCTGGATATCCCGCATATTGTCCTGAGATGCGTCCGCCATTATGGTAAGGTCATCTGCAAAAAGTGAACAAGGGGCCTCCATTATAATGACAAAGAGAAAGGCTTAGGGGGCAATAGGATCCCCTTGTCACACGGACTGCTCCAGGTGGATGGCAGGGGTCAGTCTGCCATTCACCTGGATCGTCGTTGCGGCGTTATGGTGTAGGATCTGGACCCACCTTGATCTCGAAATTCTATTAAGGCGGTGTCAAATCGTGTTTGGCCACTCATTTTTCTACTTTTTATTTTCTGTTTTCACTTTATTTCGCCACCAAAAAAAAAATATTATTTTTTTACACTTTTTTCATGAGTTTTGTATAATGTGAAGTACACATCTGTAAATTTTCAGGGCATTTGCCTCCGCCAAAAAACAATAAAAAATCGTCAAAGATAGCGGTGTCACAAACGTACTCGCGCACTTACTAATTTCAATTCTCTTTTTTTTTTTTTCTATTTTCTGTTTTTTTTTTTTTTTTTCCAGTTTGGTAACGAATTTGGATGTAATGCTCAAGTAAATGTTGTTTATTTTATTTTTCTTCATAACATATTTTTTGTTTTGGAATTTTTGATTTATTTATTTTTTTTTCGCCCGCGGATTTGGACTCCGCGTTCGGTCGCGTTCATTGCACGCGCGTGCATTCCGTTCAGTTTCTGAACGCAAAACCCGCGTTCTGTAAACACGCGGTTTCATAGCCATCCACTTTTCCTATAACAAGAGAAGGCTCGCCTATTCGGGAACGGTCTGCGGAAGGGATCATACAGACCTAATGACTCACATAGGTCCGTGATGATTTGTTTATCGCCCTCCACGTATGCGGGGCATGGGGAGGGAAGCCTCCATCTATCCAGCCAGCGGTCCGATGCTGCATTAGAGTCCCCCGCCAGAATAGTTGGGATCCCACATGGGATCTTGTTTTTGATAAACTCGAAAAATATCCTTCTGGCACCCACCTCGTTGGGCCCATATACGCACAGAATCCGCACTACTTCCAACTCTAACATCCCCAAAACACATACTCATCTCCCCTCCTCTTGGTCTACTTCCCAGTGCATAGGCTCTAGGCTTAAGTTAAGGGGGATCCAGATGGCCACCCCCGCACTTACGGGCAATGGAGCATGCGCCCGAAAGGAGCGGTAAGGCCATACATCCTTATGCACATGGTGGTGCTCCGCCGTGTCCATAAGGTGGGTTTCCTAAATATAAATGACGTCTGGTCAGTCTCTCCCTTCCACCCCTCATAGTTGTTCCCATATTGTCTGTTTTTTTTCTGAGGGGAAGTCGTGGCAAGGCCATTCACATTCAGAGATCTTATATCCATGTCAGCCTCTCTTTTGCCTTTCACCCAGTCCTTTTCTTTCCCATATAAAATCATTGACAAATCCATTTCCCAAACCTTTTCTCCGGATTTTTCCCATCTTACCTCATAATACTTCCCACTCCATCCGATCCCAGTCCCCCTCCTTCGCACCCGCCGCCTGCAAGTATTCCTCCAAGTCATTTTGTGGTCACCTTTGGTCTTTCATTATCTCTTTTTATTGGGCTTAACATCGTGTTCTGTCCAATTTCCGCTGATTTTTTATCTTCAGAATTTGGAGGTCCATCAACGCGTTATGTGAGAACCACCTCAAACCCGCTTCTTCTGCTGGTCAAATAACACGTATAAATACGTGTCTACAAGTGTGTTTTGGCCATGGGTGACTCTTCTCGTCGCCATTACCCCTGGTTGGTAAGATCTACGTAGAAACTCCCTCATTTCCGTTTGGAGTGCTTCTTCCCCGTCGCCAGCCACATGGGAACATCAAAGACCCATCCCTGTAGGGTAACTCCACCATACTGTGTGTCCGATTTAGAATTCAACACGGGTTCCGCGTTGAAAAATTCAACGCGCGTTGAATTCGCGTTAAACTCCCGTTCAAACGCGTGTCGGACGCGAATGAACGGGGTCCGCGATGAGGGTCGTGCCGCCCCACACGCGGTCAGGAAAAAGCCTGAAAAACGAATAGCGAGGTACTGAGGGTCGTGCCGCCCCACACGCGGCCAGGAAAAATTGCATTTCAAGCTCTAAACTATTAGCAGTGTATCTACCTATGTTCTACCAGATTCATGCTCATTTTGCACATTTGGTCAGAGTGGAGTCCACAGCTCTCGTGGCAAAGGTAAGTGCATTTTTTTTTTCTTTTCTTTTCTTAGCACGCCCTGCCAACGAGGCATGGCAGTCCGTTCGAGATTTCGTTACTTGGTAACAAACAGCAGAATGCTTGGATAATGTATTTCTGGGAAGATGCAGTAAAAAAGAAAAAGAAAAAAAATACAGACCCAAATCGCCCGCCCAAACCCATATCGCCCACCCCCAGTTTTCAACGGGAAAAAACTTTATCCCTCAAAAGGGAAACAATGGACACACGCCAACAATCAAACACACACATACACAAACACACGCGCATACATTCGTATTCATGCGCAGATACACTCTCACGTGCAGGCACACACATACACACATACGCGTACACACAGCACACCTACACACACATAACTGGGGCATTGGGGGTTGGGAGATGTGGGGGCGGATGGCTTAGAGGGCTTCCGGGTAGGTTTGGGGACTGGTGCCAGGGGGTTGGTGAGTAGCGGGTGGCAAGCCGGTCGTGTTGGTCTAATT
>BFEA01000195.1:605925-632623 GCA_003427395.1 Chara braunii
CCCCTCCCCCCCCTAACCCTCCCCACGTGAAGCAGCTTGTGTTTCCAGCCGCATGGCTGCGACATGTGATTGATGTAATTATTATCTTACCTTGTCCTCGTGGATCATGTTCATGCTCCTCATCTTTCATCTTCCTCATCATACGTCATCTGTCAGTGTTGTCATGGTCGGGTGCTCTCTCTCTCTCTCTCTCTCTCTCTCTCTCTCTCTCTCTCTCTCTCTGTCTCTCTCTGTCTCTCTCTCTGTCTCTCTCTGTCTCTCTCTGTCTCTCTCTCTCTCTCTCTCTCTCTCTCTCTCTCTCTCTCTCTTGTGCCTTTGTGCATGCCAAAAAAGGAAGCACGACTGTCCAGACTGTTTCACCGGAATTCGAACCCCGACAGTCTGCTGAAGATGCAGCTGCGTGCGTGTGTGTGACATCATGTTCGCTTTACACAACTCCATAAGAAAAGGCTCGACTGCGCCAGACTGAGCACTGATTCCACAATGCACGTAGCACCGTTGCACTTAGCACGAAGCACCGATCCCAGGAACCAACCGCCGATGCACGTAGCACCGAAACCAAACCAAGCATGAACCAAGCACGAACCAAGCACGAACCAAGCACGAACCAAGCACGAACCAAGCATGAACCAAGCACGAACCAAGCAAGGAGTAGCACGAACCAAGCACGAACCAAGCACGGAGTAGCACGAACCAAGCATGGAGTAGCACGAACCAAGCACGGAGTAGCACGAACCAGGCACGGAGTAGCACGAAGTAGCACAAATGCACCCAGTAGCACCAAGTAGCACGAAAGTCGCACCGATGCACGAACCAAACACGGCCAAGCACCAAGTAGCACGAAAGTCGCACCGTCGCACGAACCAAACACGACCAAGCACGAAGTACAAAGAGCGTAGTACCAAGCACTGAGAGAAAGAAAGGGAGAGGGAGAGAGATGGAGAGAGATCCAGAGAGTGAGAGAGAGGGAGTTACGGTAGGCAGGCCGTAGGCAGGTCGCACGGGTCGCGTAGGCTGTAGGTAGGTCGCCTAGGTGGGCGTAGGCAAGTCAGTAGGTCACGTAGGCAACGTTCCAAGAACGGTGTACCAAGCACTGTGAGAGAGAGAGAGAGGGAGAGGGAGAGAGAGAGAGGGAGAGAGAGGGAGAGAGAGAGAGAGGGAGAGAGAGGGAGGGAGAGAGCGGGGCACAGAGAGAGAGAGAGAGAGAGAGACAGAGAGAGACAGAGAGAGATAGAGCGCTACGGTGGGCAGGCCGTATGTGAGGAGGGCAGAGGTGGAGGTGAGGTGGGCAGAGGCGGATGTGAGGTGGGCGGAGGTGAGCGCAGGCGTGAGCGAAGGAGTGGAGGCGGAGGAGAACTGGCGGGGGAATGCCGAGGGAGAAGTGGGAGAGGAATCCCAAGGGGTGGGGGGAGGCGGAAGGGAGGGGGCTGGCCGGCTGAGGCGCAGGAGAGGTGGCCCCCGAGCTGAGAAGAGGTGGGTGGAGGCAGGGAGGAGATGGTGGGCGGTGGCGGAGGGGAGGTGGGCGAAGGCGGAGAGGAGATGGCAGGGGGAGGCGAAGGGGAGGTGGGCAGAGGTGGGCCGAGGTGGGCCGAGGTGGGCCGAGGTGGGCGGAGGTGGAGGCGAGGTGGGCGCCGGGCGAAGAAGAGGTGGGCGGAGGCGGAGAGGAGATGGTGGGCGGAGGCCGAGAGGAGATGGTGGGCTGTGGTGGAGGGAAGATGGCTGGAGAAGGCGGAAGGGAGGTGGGTGGAGGCAGAAGGTGGGAGCCAGTGGCGGAGTCGAGGTGGGCAGGCGGGAGGGACCGTTGGACTTCAGTGCAAGGAAAGCACCGCCCTGCGACGAGCCACAGCGCCGCCCTGCAATGGGCCCTGTTTCCAACGGGCGCGCCAATCCGGGCCGCCCGTGATCCTACCGGCCCGACGGTCCAGATTTCCACGTGATCTTAAGATTTTAAGACCGTGTGGCAATCCAGGCCGTCCGGCAAAGCAGATGGTCCAGATTTCCCCACGATCTTAAGACTTTAAGATCGCGCGACGACCCAGGCCGTCTGCAATGGGCCCTGTTTCCAATGGGCGCGCCAATCCGGGCCGCCCGTGATCCTACCGGCCCGACAGTCCAGATTTCCGCGCGATCTTAAGACTTTAAGACCGCGTGACGATCCACGCCGTCCGGCAAAGCAGATGGTCCAGATTTCCCCACGATCTTAAGATCACGTGACGATCCAGGCCGTCCGGCAAAGCGAACGGTCTGGATCGCCGCGCGATCTTAGCAAACGGTCTGGATCGCCGCGCGATCTTCGTCTTAAAGTCTTAAAAGTCTTGAGATCGCGCGGAAATCCGGGCCGTTGGCCGCTAGACCGCGGGCGGCCCGGATCGGCCAAATGTTGCGTGCCAAATAGCGATTTCTATGATTGTAGGGATGCTGATGTGGCGAGAGAGTTGAAATTTGAGTTCACTGCACTGCTCTTATTTGGCTGGTTTCTTGGTGCGTTGTGCTTTCTGATTGGTACACGACTATCTGGACTACATCGTGCTATTGCAATTTGGTTTGCAGTCTATCGCTCTCGCTCATTTTCCTTGCACCTCTATCTCTCTCCCCTCCACTCTTCTATGATGACTCGTATTCCATCCAGTTATGGACTTGCATCCATGGTTGGACACATCATATCGAGGGCTGGGTTCAGAAGCAGGTCCGTGGACTGTATGGTTTGTACGGGTTAGAAGGGGTGGTAAGCCCCCTGATGATGACGGCATGGCTGACGTTGAAACGGGGCGTCAGGGACGCCTACTCCTATTTGTTAATTATTTCTATTATTCAATTCCATTCGTTGAACTACTTTCTATTAAGTGTTTTGACTCTGTGTGTACCTATCCCACCTGGGTTCGAGGAGGGAGGGGTAAGGAGGAGGAAGGGGTAAGCGGGAGGTAGAGGTAAGGGAGGGGAGGTGAAGGGTGGAGATTAACAGGGGGGAGGTCAACGGAGGGGTAAGGGGGCGGAGAAGAACAAGGGGGTCGACAATCTGCTTGCTCATCAACATCCCAGAATGAACAATATCCAGAAGGCGGAAAAATAAAATTGGATTGACGCGGAGGATGGCTTTATTTCCCAACAATTCGTACGAAATGAAACGAGGAACGAAAAAAGAACCAAGCCTTTTTTTAAGCAACAACTACAATCCACTAACTCACCGATACTCTTCTTTGTCAGTAATTGAATGCCACGAGCGACGCACACTACATTGTCATCAATCTTTGGCGATGACACCAACACAAACACAAAATCCGGCTAATTCACAATGACAGCAACACAAATTCAGGTTAAGAGGATCCACACTAAATTGGTCCATCGACCGAGTTGTTGCACAAACTATCAAGCAGCCCGCACTTTCTTCCCATCTTCTATAAAGTAGATGCACTCCTCTGGCACAGAGTCCCAGGTCGCCGTGATGAAGTCGACGAGATCGTACATGATGTCGCCCTGGACGTCGATCTGCTCCTTGTCGGTGGGGCCTTTGACGACGGATGCACCGCTTGCAAACTTCTTCCCAAACTTCTTTGCCGCATCGCTCAACTTCACTCCGAACATCTCCAGCCCTTTAACGACCGTCACTGACTTACGCTTGTTCCGTACGATTTTCTCGATGACTACAGAGGGCCGCTCCTTCTTCTTGACCTTGCCCCCAGGGAGTCTTTGCACCTGCTCCGGCTCCGGCTCCTTCTGCCTGGCGCTAGTGCCCGCCGGATCCTCCTTCGTCCCGCCATCGGCCTCGCCGCTACCACCACCTCCTTCCGCCGCAGACAGACTCAATCTTCCCAATTTCTCTTCAGCCTCTTTTGCAAGGTCCGGATACAGATCAGGACAGTTCTCCAGGAGCCAGGGTTTGCACTTCACAAAGTCAGGACCAAACTCACAGTATTCCGGAGGAAGTCCACATACTTCACAATACATAACCTCCAAGCGCTGCATGCTGGCGATAACCTGCTCAGTAAT
Organism: Chara braunii; assembly: GCA_003427395.1. NCBI lineage: Eukaryota > Viridiplantae > Streptophyta > Charophyceae > Charales > Characeae > Chara > Chara braunii. Next base: position 609,913 of record BFEA01000195.1, read on the forward strand.
ATTCTTGAAGATTCTAAATCTATCAAACAATGACAACAGGCCGCTGGAGCAAACAATTTGGCAAACCGAAGTGGGTCAAATCGACTTGAAAATCTTGAATCGTGCAAGCAAAGGGAACTCTGGCTACGCCCACAAACACAGTCTACGGTGAACAACCAATTGCTGATGCAGAAGACAGGAAAATGATGCCACATACTCGGCACCCAAGTGACGAGGCTTATTAAAAGTTATTTTCCTTCTTTTATCCGCTAACAACAGCAAACATTTTTACATCAGGCCCAAAGTGTCCAAGCTATAGCAAGACGGAACCTGCTTCCCTCCTTCCCTCCTCTGAAATCTCTCTCTCTCTCTCTCTCTCTCTCTCTCTCTCTCTCTCTCTCTCTCTCTCTCTCTCTCTCAACCCACCAACCCCCCCCCAATACCAAGAACTGGCTTTTTTCTTTTTCCCTTCCTCCATCCGCCTTATTTTCACAAAGAGTCTTATCTTATCTTATCTTGGGCACGCCTGTGCATGCCATGTAGGAGGATGCCTTAGCACAAATCAGCATGTACGGAGGATTTTGACACCATGACTGACTGAACACGGTGTCGGCGAGGGGGGCTTCCACCAACGGCCTTACGTGGTCGTCCTTCTTTGGCTGCTGTTAAGACCAGACTTGTACAACCCTCACATACTTCCCAATCCGCCAGCAGTGCCCCTAGTACTGTCCTGCCCCTGCTAACTAACGGTAAATCATGCACCCCTTTTTACCCTGTTACACCTCACGGGTCCGATTCTAGCCCCAAGCTCTGCTGTCACTTGTTTGCACCTACTGTGAGTGTTCTGTCCCTAGGCTCTTTGCGACAAGTGATTCATCCAACTTTCAGACCCCGTTTTGAATTGTATCTTCCCCCACCCGCCTTTTTTTTTTTTTCGATGCCAAGTTCTGAATTGCACACAATCCACTCACTTTTCGCAGTTTTCAGAAAAGGGGGCAAGCGCACAGCAAATAAAGAAAATGTATTGCACAGTTTTACACAGAAAGAACTCACTCCGAACGGGAGTTTGACAAAGTTGCGCAGTGGCAGAAGTGCTACACACAAGGGCAAGTTCAGACAGCTCACGCTGCACACACTCCCCAACTGCAGACCACAACTCCTACAAGGCCTGCCCACGATCTCAGATAACACACCCTATCCATCCACCAGTGGGTCTCGAGATCGCCACCGTGTCAACTTTTGCAGGCCGGTCATTCTTTCTCTCTGCTGCAGTCGTGCTAGTTCTACCTTAAACGGATCTCACTGCATTTACCCCGGGATGTATCTGATAGCTTATTGCACTCAGAAAAACAGTCCACAACCAGCATGCATCTTACCACAATTGCGGCCAAAGAAAAAGCTCTCTCTCTCTCTCTCTCTCTCTCTCTCTCTCTCTCTCTCTCTCTCTCTCTCTCTCTCTCTCTCTCTCTCTCTCTCTCTCTCTCTCTCTCTTTCTCTTGTGCAGGGAGAAGATCAGCCTCATTCCGCATGCACCTCTACCCAAAACCGAGCAATGTATGTGGCGAGCAGCCGAACTAGAAGACCGAGGGACAGCGCGGTAGCCTTTGTACAGCCGCAGCAAGCGGGTACGAAGTTCTTCACCCTGGAATCCCCCGTGCTCTTTGTGTTCGCTGTCGTGCTCCTCCCCCGTTGTGCAGTCCTCCTTGTGAGCGCTCCTATGTGCGCTATCCTGCTCCTCTCTTCTAGACTCTCCCTTCCTCGTGCACTCCTCCGTGCGTAGTCAACTACGCACTTCTCATGTGTAGTCGAGCGCTTTCTCATGCGCTCCTCATAGGTGGACACCATGTTCTTCCCCTCCCCTCGCATGTTGTCTCCTTGTGTGCTTCTTCTTCCGTATCTTGGTTATCACCCGGCCCCTGAGCTCCTGTCTTTTCCTCTCGTCCGCTATCACTTGTGCCCATTCTCTCGTACACTTCTGCCCACCTCCCTACATCCCCTCACGCTCGTGCACATCGTGTGTTACTGCTACATGCACACCATGCACTAGTCCAACAACCCCCGAAGTCGAGCGCAATCGAGCTCTAGTACGCTGCTCCTTGAGCGCTTTCGCAGGTGCACCCTTGCACCTCCTTGAGCCTTCCCCGGCGGATCCCCTTCTCTCTCCCTTTCGTCCCTTTACATCCTCTCGTCGGGCTCCGAACAGTTGCCAGCCCGACCAGGTGCTGTCCTGTTAGTCCCCACTCCTCTCCCCTCTCCTGCTCTCTTCTCTCCTCCTCCCGACCGTCTGATCCGGCCCCGTCTCTTTCCCGATCTACTCCCCTCCGTGCAATCTCCCTCCTTCTTCCCTCTCTTCCTTTTCTCCCTCTCCTGCTCGGAAAGCGACCAGCTGCTGCCTGCTGGCTCCGATCTATTCGGTTTTGGGCGCCCAAAACTCGACCATTTGGTACTACTGGCCCAATGACTTCCATGTGGGGTGCTACAGGCCCACGCGTCGCTCCAAGGGTACTACCGGATCATGAATCTGGCGCATAACAGCGCCAGACAGCGCCAGATTCATTTTGATGTAAAAGAGGCCGAGGGTGGTACCACTGAAGTATAGAATGAGGCCCACGTACGGTATTTTGAAAAAGAAGGGCCCTACCGGTTCATGAATCTGGCGCAAAAACAGCACCAAATTCTTGAACCGGTAAAAGCACGCCCAGGGAGATGTGGCCACGGCGCGAAGGCGCCTTTCACCCAGGCTGAAGACGTTTGGGTCGGTAGTACCGAACGGCCGCGTTTCGGGCGCCAAAAACCAAAAAGGTTGTGGCACGGGCACTTTCTACCAATTATCCCTCCCCTCTGCCTTGTCGACCACCGCCAATCCTCTCCTCCCACCTTCTACTTCCTGTCACGCCCTACACTCTCCCAGATGGCACGTGCACATGCGCGCCCCAAGAAGCCAAGAGACAGTTATCAATAACTGCCTCCTTGTGCGTGTGCGCGAGTGTTTCCCAACGGACTGTTCTCTCCTCCCTTCTACCTTTCCTCTGCACCTGACCCTTGTCCTCGACTTAATACATTCTCTTTTCCTTCCCCAAGGTGACCTCTCTATCTGACCTTTCATTTCTGGACGGTCAGATCTCCCCAGGCCCCCAGCATGTTCCTCTTTTGTCCCTGAATCTACCTGGTATTTTAGACCCTGCCCAGCACTTTCCCCCCTTTTTCCCTTTCCACTACGCCTCAGGTCACACCAGCTGGTTTCCGAAATTTTCGGAACCCAATCAAGGCCAAGCCTGGATGAATCTGACCGCAATGGGGTCGACAGAAAAGTCCTAGTGTGAGCATGTCCTGAGTCAATTATGGATGCCTGGGAAACAATTTATGATGAACAGCCAGAAATTGTGGCCCTCTTATTACCAGATATCGAAAATGCCTATGACAGAGTCAATTGGGACTTTGTATCGACTACCTTAAAGAAGGTTAACTTTGGTTTTAACTTCCGCACGTAAGACTTACCTTGAAAACAATTGACAATAAACAACCAGAAATCTTGGCCCTCGTATTACTAGATCTAGACAAAGCCTATGACACAGTCAATATGGGACTTCATATTGAATAACTTAGAGAAGACTAACTTTGGTTCTAGCTTTTGCACCGGGGTAAAAAAATTTACCTCAGAGAAGATGAACTTTGGTTCTGGCTTTTGCACCTGGGCAAAAAAAGTTACCATAGAGAAGACGAACTGTGGTTCTAGCTTTTGCACCTGGGTAAAAAAAGTTCCGCACTCCTCTCCAATAGGAAAGATCATGGTGAAAATCACATGATTTTCTCACACAGTTTAAACTCACCAGGTCCCTCGGGCGAGGTGCACCCCCACCCCATCCCCCTTGCCCCACTCCTTTTTGGCCTCCAGATGGACGTTTTAACTCTCCCTTATCATATCACACCCTTGAATTCCCTGGATCACCAGTACAAGTATCGACGATGGCTGATGATCTCAAGAAATAGCATTACCTCTACTTCAGGGAATCAACCTGAAGCGGGAATATGTCTGAGGTCAGCGGCCAAGCTGAACAGATGAACAGACAAGTGCAGAAGCTACTCAGGCATTACATTACCACTCATCAACTTGATTGGGATATATGTCCACATCTCGGATAGCTGGGCTGTATAATAATGCCATCCTTCAGCCACAGGTTGATCACACAGTCAGCCTGCCTCGACCTCTACTCTCACCTATCAGAAGCCCTAATCAAAACTGCCCAAAATCTGTGGTCATCACCAAACCAAGCAGGAAAACAACAAGAACTGTGTGTTACCTGGAGAATGAGCAAATGCATTGCACAGCAACTCGACGCAGTCGACTGAGTAAAAACAAGCTGTCGTGTACCATCATCACTTCTAAAAAGAGTTCGCAACAAATGTGGAAACACATGCGCAGCAAACATCGTGTAAGCAAGTCCAATGATGACGTGTCAACCCGACCGCCAATCGGCAATCCCCAGGCCTCGGATCCTGCCGATCTTATGCTCGGCACCACCAATCTACTCCATCCCCTGGGTCAGTCCCGTAGGACGAAGAGGATTTTTTACTAGCATTCATACTCTTTATCCCCGCTCCGCTGACCATCTTCACAGTCTCGCAGCCCATCCTAGTTGCCAGTACCAAAATCCTAAGTCGGCAATCCCCAGGCCTCGGATCCTGCCAAACTTTTGCTCGCCACCACGAACCAACTCCTTCCCCCGGGCCAGTCCCGTACGACGAAGAGGATTATCGACTACCATTCATACTCTTTATCCCCGCTCCGCTGAACGTCATCACAGTCCAGCCGCCCGTCCTAGTTGCCAGTACCAAAATCCTTTCAAGTCCCGAAACCAAGGTCCCGAGTTCATGTCTGCACACCACGCCAAAGTACAAACTCCAAAACATTAAAAACAAAAAAAAATCAGAACCTCGGATCGAGTCCACAAACCGACAAACATAACAACACCCTTTGATATCCTTGTAGTCCTGTCCTCCTCCCGGGTATCACAAGCCTAAAAAACACCTCAGTTTGAGTCCGCTTAGCCGCATAGCACACTCTACACTAGCTAAACGCTGTTAGAGTCCGCTTAGCCACAAACCACACTCTACACTTTCATAGCCTTGCAGTCCTGTCCTCCTCCCAGGTATCACAAGCCTACGCCAAGGGCAAGTACAACGTCGTCGCTGATGCGCTAAGTAGACTCGCAGATTTCTTCGGTGCCATCATGACTTACCTTGATGCAGGCACCGAGGTTGCGTATGCTGACAATCCCGTTCACAGCAAATTAATTATGAGGGTGCGGGCTGCACCGCACGAAGTCAAGGACTATAGAGGGACTGACGGGATACTATTTGAGACGACCGACAGGTTTGACAGGCCCCCGGCCTGAATAATGAGACTGTCAACAGTCTAATCTTGGGGGAGTGCCACGCCGCTGAGGGTCACTTCGGTTGGAGGAAGACTTATCTCCTCCGGTCCCACACCTGGGTCTGCATGAAGCATGATTGCATTGTTGAGACCCCTTATCTCATCCAGGGCTGCCAAGTATGCCAGCAGAACAAAAGTTCCACGCAGTCCCCCCTTGGTCTGTTGAGACCACTGCCTGTCCTGCCCGGTCCCGGTGACTCCGTGTCCACCGCCGACTTTATAGACACCAAGGTCAAAACCAGAAACGGGAAAAGTCAAGTAATGGTAGCAGTCGATAGATTTGGTAAATTTGTTGTTTTCATCCCATTGCCCGCTGAGGCGAAGATTGAGATAGTAATTAGGGAGTTTTTCGATCATTGGGTGAAAAATTACAGGCACCCACTAACGATTGTTAGCGATAGAGATAGTAGATTCAAGGGCAAGCACTAGCAACAGTTGATGAAGGTATATGGTTCAAAGTTGACCATGTCATCCGGTAGGCACCCGGAGACCAACGGCCAAACAGAGGAGATGAACAAGCTGCTCCTGCAGCAAGTGCTGCGCATGTATATTAGGCCCGACCGGGTCGATTGGGGCGAGCATCTTCCCAAAGTGCAGTCTGCGTACAACAATTCAGGTGCAGCACCTGTCTACTGCACGCACCCCGAATGAATTGCACAACGGTTGGCAACCCCGACGTCCGATCGACTGCCTGAATCCGGACCAGATTCAAAGACTGCTGCCTGGTACAAGGGAATTTGCCATTCAATACGAGAAAGGCTTCGAGCAGGTGAAGAAGAACATCCTCGAGGCCCAGCATCAGATGGTAGAACAGGCCAACAAGCATCGACGCCCCTCGCAATTTGTGCGCCAGCAAGCATCAGCGCCCCTCGCAATTTGTGGGCCAACAAGCATCGACGCCCCTCGCAATTTGCGGGCCAACAAACATCGATGCCCCTCGCAATTTGCGGGCCAAGAAGCATCGACGCCCCTCCCAATTTGCGGGCCAACAAGTTTCGACGCCCCTCGCAATTTGCGGGCCAACAAGCATCAACGCCCCTCGCAATTTGCAGTAGGTGACTTGGTCTGGGTAAAGTCTAAGGAGTTCGTTCTGGAAGAAGAGATATCGCAGAAATTATTATCAACGTAAACGGGACCATGGCAAGTGCTAGATGTCAAGGGAGAGGCAGATGGTCCATCCTACACTATCAAGATTCCACCGCACCTGCACACTTACCCGGTATTCCGTGTGTCTAAGTTGCTTCCCTGCGACATGGACAGGAGGTTACGATGTAGATAGAATAGTGGGCGAAAGATGTCTTCCGTAGAGGCCGTACAGGGGGAGACCGCAAAGGCGGTACAAGGTCAGATTTGCCAATCAGGAAGCCAGCGAAGACCACTGGTTCCCCAGGGAGGAACTAATACAAACAGCCCCTCACATTGTCTCCTTTAATGAGAGGGCCCGGTGAGGAATGAACGTGTACGACCAGATAATACAGAGTTAATACAAATACAGCGGAAGACTTGGAGATACATGGACTGACTCAGACCTGACTCAGACTGCAACGAAACACTCACAAACATACATCGGTGGTGTGAAGCCCTGGCCTTGGACATAGAAGAAAAGGCCGGGGCAATCCTCATACACAGATGAATGGAGGGAGGTGAGACGAAGGGAGGAGGAGAGGGAAGATGACGTCAACTTGATATTTCCAAAAATAGTATCTTGAAAATGTCAGAATCCGAAATGTCGCGAACACAGAGTCTCACAGTGTCTCAGATATCGATCTCACAATATCAAGGTACTTCTTCAGAAGAAGATGAAATCAGATCCTCAGAGTAGTCCTCAACCTACAGTCTCGATGTCACTGTCTCCAATGTCATCAGAACCCGTCACCATCCTTCATACTCATAGTAGTCCCATAGCAGTAACCAGGAGTAGACTTAGACTTAGAAGGTAGGAGGAGAGAGAGAGAGAGAGAGAGTCGCGGAGGAGGAAGAGGGAGAGAAGGCGAGGCCTTTCTCCCTTGTTACATCTTCGACTCACACGGGTCCTACCGGACCCGACTTAGGGCCGGAGGGACACACCAGGGCCTAAAGGCCCGACCTTTGGGGTTTACAGGCCCTAAAGGCCTGATTTTGGACTATCACCCATCGGGTAGGCCCAAACGACACTTCGTTTGGGCCTGGCGGCGCTCTTGAAGCTGCCGCCCGCCGATTGAGGCTGAACCGTCCATCTGGACGGTTCAGGGTCTGGCCTGGCCTCGCAGCATTGAGGCCAGACCATTGCCCACCGGTATAAGTACCGGTATCCGCCTCAGTAGTGGGATCGGCCTACCGGAACTCTACCGGCACGGCATGGTCAGTGCTAGTGCACTGTTTGATGTGCTAAACTTAGCGCAGGGGCTGAAGCAGGAGCGCAGCAGCGAGCGGAGCAGCAGCGGGCGACTGAGCTTGCACGGCRGTTATYACCGCCTGAGGTATCGGGAGCTTGGAGGGTCTCTCCTCCTCTCCCTCGCCAGTCCCCTCTCTCTCTCTCTCCTCTTCCTCCTTCTTCTTCTTCTTCTTCTTCTTCTTCTTCAGATTGGAGACTATCCAGTTGGACAGAGATCAGAGTTGGATTTCGGTGATACGAGACTGTGGTACTTACCTGATTGGAGACTATCCAGTTGGACAGAGATCAGAGTTGGATTTCGGTGATACGAGACTGTGGTACTTACCTGATTGGAGACTTGGAGATTGTTGAGGTTGATACTCGGCTGCATCACAGTTGGACACCGGTTACATCTGGACTCTGTTATCTCCGACATTGGTGACCTTTGGTGCTCGACATTTTGATCTTGTTATATGACATTCTGGACTACCATTTCGGAGACCTATCAGACTCTATCTTTGTGACCTATCGGTGTGATCTACCTCCTACCTCCTTCGTCTCTCCTCCCACCTTTCATCTCTGTATGTGTGTACGGGATCTGGGTATCGTCTATGAATGACCCAGACCCCACCATCTCATGATTGTATGTGTGTGGAGTGATGCCATGTAGGTCAGTCTATGTGMGTCAGTCTATGTGAGTCAGTTCGTTTATCAGACTTCCGCTGCATAAATGCTCATCCTATATTGGTTGATCTTTGGTTCTGCCCATACTCATTGAAGTATGTAACATCCCTGGTACCTGTCCTGGTAGCTATGGCGCTGCAGGAGGCTGGCGCTGGGCCGTGGGCTGGGCTGGTGGCTGGCGCTGTTCCAACTGTTGCGTTGGTTCCTCCTTGCCGCTGTGCTCGTCCTCTCTCTGCTGCTCATGCTAACGCTGCTGCGCTGCGCTAATCCTGCTAACACTGAAGCGCTGCGCTAATCCTGAAGACTAACCTCCTGTCTACCAACCTACCCGACTGAGGCTGGTACCCAGCTGATATAGTGCTGGGTCGGCCTCAGTCCTACTGAGGGCCTTCGGGTCTGGACCATTGATCAGGCCGAACGGTTCAGATCCGATTTTGGAATCTGAAAAGTGGGCGCCAAAACTGTGCTGCCCTCTGGGCCTACCGATGGACCGGTACCTGGCCTAAACTAGCCGTTGGGTCTGGTGGGGTCTAAACTGGTCTGGTGGGGTTTAAACGAGGCCTACCGGACCCTAAACTGAACCGACGGTTCCTAGGCCTACCTGGACCTAGCTGGGATCATCGTGACCTGATGCCTAGGCCTAAACTATGCCTATCACAGAACCGGGCCCTAACTGGGGCCCGTGTGGTATCAGTATGCCACGCGCAGCATAGACCCAACTCAGACAGCGGGCGGTTGGGCACAGGTAACTGTCGGTGGCCCTGGGCCTGATTCGTTTGGTCTGAGGCTCAGCCTCCCTGGGCCTACCGGAAGCTTCTGGGCAGGGGCCCAGCGCAGCCAGGCTGCACGCAAGCAGGCTGGCCACTTCCTAAGCCACTTCCATTTAGGAAAGGGCCAGCCTATGCATTCGGCATTCGGGCACTGGCTGCTTTGTGCGCAAGCGCTGCTGCGCTATTGCTGGCCAGGCTCACGCGCTCACGAGCGAGCTGGAAGGAGCGCTGCTGTATGCTGGATGGAGCGCATGGTGGTCCTTGGGTGCATGTGGCATCTGTGAGTTGGGGAACGAGGTTGGAAGTGATACGAGAGACATACCCGGTGCTTGAAGCGTGCCGCATTGTCCGAGATCTCCTCGTACTTCGGGGAGCTGTTGACGTGATCAGCGGCATTGTAGTCTAGGCTATATAGGATCTGCCATTCATAGTCTGGGCGCCGAGCTCCAGATAGGATATCTACATTGGTTCTTCGTTGATGATGATGAGACTATTCCAGCATTGTCAATTATGAGCTTTTGCTGTGTTCTTATTTGGTGAAACTCGTGATGCAATTCTGCTATTGGTTCGAGGCCACGACTATCTGGTCTCATGTGTATGATGCTGTTTGATTTCTGAAGTTCGCTACTGCTCATCTTCCTTGCAATTTGGTATCGGAGCTGTGGTTCGGTGCGCTAATCTGTCGCTTGTCATCTGCCTAATACGGTACATGCACACGGTGTGTGCGGTGAGTGACCGTGTCGTGGGACGCGTGTAGTAAGGAGGGCGAGGATAAGCAGGTGACCCAGGTGGAGAGGGGATCGCCAGGAAGGCTATTCGGTGATTATTGGGTGTTCGCAGTGTGATGAGAACTATTCGATGTGTGATTGATGCTGAGGTGGAACAGCTCTTCAACACTTCTTATCGTGAGGATGTGTGCTCTGTCTTGAGAGTCCTCTCATGTGAGGAGTCGTGTGCGCTCAACCTTGAGAGTCGTCAGCCTTCACGTGGAGTGTCTGGAAGGAGAGGGCGGTGCTATCTGAAGGGCCCTGGGCGAAGCAATGGGTCACGGTCACCATGCCAACCCACCGGGAGTAGAGCACGCATGCTTTGCTGCTTTGTCCTTTGTCTGCTCGCTGCGCTGTAGAGGGGTTCTGAGGGGCAGGGCAGCCCTATGGGACAGACGAGAACGGGCGTCTATAAATAAGCACCAGTGGAGTACCTGCCATTGGTTGTGATCGTCGTCCTGTCTGCGACGTTAAAGAATTCCTGAGGACTTTGGGGGCCGTCCATATAAACGCCTCCTGATCAGCCAATAGGTCGGTGTAAGGCTCGCTGCACGCGAGGATAAAGACTATGCAGGGCTGGCCAGCTCAGCAGGACTCGGGCACAGGGGTGGGCGATGTGCACACCTTTAGACACTCATGCTATCTAGATCGCTCGGGGACATTGACGACAAGAGACATTCAAGAAGAACTGAGGGAGGGGTAGATTCCAGGTGATAAGTTTGGGCAAGATTCCACTCTGCAAACAGACCCAACAAATGATTCTATTTTTATTTTGATTAGTGAGATGTACAGCCATTAACATCTGACAGAGCATAGTTAGAACTGTTTTCTGTTCATTGTGCTTTCTGTTTGCGAACTAGCCAAAGTCGAAGTAGTTTCGTTTGTAGGAATCTGAACTTACCTGTTAGACCCAGATGTATCTACTCTGACGTAGCCACTGATTGATTATTTAAGCATTATAAATCGGTCTGTGCATTACGCTGCGGTAGGCATCAAAGAGTGACCTAGTGCAGATTGTGTACAGCTCTGTAGCTTATGAGCGACAGGGAGGTCCCACCACCGGACGACCGGATCATGCGATCGGCTAGACGCCCAATTGCCCACGTGGCATTAGGGCCGGAGGGTGATAGGTTACTGTTCCGCCAGCAAAGGGAGAGACAGCAGCAGCAGCGGAGAGCTAGGGCAGCAGAGGCTAGCGGGGCATTCACAAGTGAAGCCGCAGCTTCAGCAGCCATGGCATCTGCTGCGCAGCAGAGTTCCCAGGCCAGCCGTTCAGAGACCGTAGGGTCAACGCTCGCGCAGACCCTGAGTCAGTCCACTGGCATCATGGCAAGCCAGCCATTAGTGCTGATGTCCGATGAGATCGTCATACAGCAGGCAGCACCGCAAGAGGCACAGGTACAAAGGGCTTTAGGAGAGAATGATTAGAAAAAGAGCTAGGATGCAGCGGAGACAAGCGGACATCAGTGAGTTAGAGGGAATGGACCTGACGCACATGGATGACGATGCGAGGACGTTGCGGACAGCCCTGCTAGGTGTTGTAGAGATGCAGGACCACCACACGGCTCTCCTTCAGGATATCCAGCAGAGTCTGGCCTTGCTGGTCGGACGAGCGCAGGCAGCACCATCATTGTCCGGGCCCGGTGCCTGGCCCGTTGTACAACTTCCTCCTTATGTTCCACCAGTGACTGGGGTAGCCCCATATGTCTCCCCAATATCGGTCCAACCCATTTCCCTAGGTATACCGTTAGCAGGAGGGTTCTCAGCAGGTCCTAGTGTGCAGGTTCCTGTACAAACAGTGTTCTCCCAACCTTCGTCGCAGGTTGCAGTAAACGGGCAGCCTGCTGTCTCGCAGCCTGCACAGCCGCAGGGTACACAGCCCCAGCAGCAGCAAGTGCAGCAGCCTGCACCACAGGGTCCACAGCCCGGAATGGTACAGGTGTTGGGACAAAGTCAGTGGGAATCGAAGATGGCCATCGCCACTCCTAAACCCTTTTCAGGGGACAAGAGAGGCGAAGACCTTGACACGTGGTTGAGGTCTGTGCCAGTCTACATTAAGTGCAAACTTACCTTGTCGCACGAGGAAGTGCTTGTGGCTGCCTCCTATCTAGAGGGGAGTGCAGCAAGATGGTTGAGTGGTTTAGTGCAGCTGCAGGGATATGGTCATGACTTCCGCGCTTGGGCAGTCAACCAGAAATTGGATGACTTCCTCAAGATGGTGGAAGACAGGTGGCATGTGGCATTCTGAGCCACACGGTCCCCAGTTAGGGCCGGGTTCCAGATAGGCAGGGTAGGCCTAAGGGACGGCAGTTCAGATAAGGCCTAGAAAGGCCTGGACCACAACGGTCCAGACAGGCCAGGGGTAAAAGCCCAGGCCAACGGCCACAAGGCCGGTACCGGTCAAACATAGGACCTACCGGCGCCACTACAGAGGCTGCCGAGTTTAGGCGCCAAATCCAGTTTCGAAACTGGACCGTTGATTCAGATCAACGGTCCACGCCGAAAGGTACCAGCAGGTAGGAGGTCGGCCCAGCACTACAAAAGGCTGGGTACCAGCCTCAGTAGGGAGGTTAGAAGTTAGTACGGTTGGGTTAGTCTTCAGGATTAGCGCAGCCGGTTGGGTTAGTCTTCAGGATTAGCGCAGCCTTGCAGCATTAGCGAGATTAGCGCAGCGCAGCAGCGTTAGCCCGAGCAGCGAGGAGACGATGAGCGCAGCAACAAGAAGTAACAGCGCAGCGGCCCTCCCGCGCCATAGCTACCGGATCAGGTACCGGGGGAGAAGGCTTTGCCTTCTCTCCCTCTGTTCCTCCGCCCCCCTCCTCTCTCTCTCTCTCTCTCTCTCTCTCTCTCTCCTCCTAAGTCTACTTCTGGGTTCTCCTACGGGAGTACTACAAGTATGAAGGATGGTTACGAATTTTGATGACATCTGAGACGGCAACGTTTGGACTACAGGTTGAGGACTACGGGTGGGATCTGATTTCATCTTCCTCTGGAGATGTACTTGACATTGTGAGATCGATATTTGAGACATTGTGGGATACTATATTCGCAACATATCGTATTTTCGCCATGTCTGATATTTCAAGATACTATCTTTGGAAACATTGAGTTGACGTCATCTTCCCTCTCCTCCTCCCTTCGTTTCTCTCCTCTCTCCCTTCATCCATGGATGATCTCAGCCGCTGGCCTTTCGTCTATGTCTAAGGCCAGGGCTTTCACACCCCTGATAAATGTTTGAGAGTGTTCGCTTGCAGTCCGAGTCAGGTCAGAGTCAGTCCATGTATCTCAAGTCTTCCGCTGTATTTGTATTTACTTTGTATTATCTGGTCGGTTCTGGGAATCTGCGCCATACTTATCACTGTGTTTCACGAGTATGCAACAGTTTGGTATCGGAGCAGACCAGCATTGGATGACTCACCATTGATTGATTGATTGATTGATTGATTATATACACCTGCACTCTGTTATCATTAAATCGCAAGTTGCAATTTTTTTTTTTTCTCTCGTACTTACATAGTAATTAGGTCATTGAATTATAGTTTAGGTTTTGTGACTTTTCTCCATATTGCGCGATTAGGGAATCACTAATTACGAGTAACCTAATTAGCGCTAATTAGTGTTAGTCCTAACCTAATCTAAACGGCCTATCCAACCTATGCGAAGTAAGTGCCAACCAGGCACCGTGCCGGTTAAGGCAGATCTGGCCTGAGCACGGCCACATTCAAACTGCAACTTCACGGCACTTTCACTTTTTGCAAATGCATCTTTTATTGCGATTAAAGTTTGAATCTTTTCCAGCAAATTGTGTATCTTCCTGCAACCATTGATCTTCTACTTACTTAGTGACCTCGTAATGATGCTAACTTCCCTCGATTAAATTTCGTGAAATTATTAAAATTATGTTTAAAGGTTTAAACTTGCTTAAACTGTATTCATTTTTTACTTGTGCAAATTTAATTATTCTTTAATTAAATATTTAATTTTTGCAAAATTTTATTACAAATTTAAATATTCTTTAATTAAATATTTTCTTTTGCCAAAATTAAAAGTAAAATTTTAGTTAATTAACTCGTATTTTTCGATTAAATTTTATTTAATTCAATAATTAAATATTTAATTTCTCAAAATTCGAAATTTTTGTGGGGGGAGAATTTTTTTTTTCCCTTTAACAGAGTCAAAATTCGAGGTCAGGGGAGAAAGGGTCTGTCTGTGCATTGTTCGCCTCACTGCCCTTCCTCCACCCCTACCTTCTCTCTCTCCTCCTCTCGGTACTGCGGACTTCAGTCTCCGGCCACGTCAGCATTGTGCCACAGTTCAACAGGCCACGAAGGCAGAGTGCCACCTCAGCCACGTGTCACCTCAGCGTGCCATGGCAGCTGAGTGCCACTCAGCAGCAGCCACCTCAGCAGTGCCGCATCAGCAGGTGCCACCTCAGCGGTGACACATCAGCAGCAGACGAAGGCCAGAGTACTTGATGCGCCGCAGCCAACGACTGGTCGAGCGCAGATCCGCAGGAGCCAAGCCTCAACAGGGACCTAGGACCCCTCGGATTCCGCGCAGGCCACGCACGACCATGCTGACGACAATGCACAAGCCAGCCCCAAGAGGCCGGTTACCCCTCCTATCCCAGTTCAGCAGGCCGAGGAACCGCTCCTAGCGTTCCTCAAACGTCTCCAGCTCTACTCGGAGACCACGGCAGCTGAACTGAGCAAGTGGGAAGAGGATGAAGCCGCCCGCCAGCAGGAAATACAACGCCAGCTGGCAGCGGCAAAGGCAGCACGTCAGCAGGCCGCAGCAGATGCTGCAGCAGCCGCACGGTTGCAACAGCAGCAGGTCGAGGCAAGTCGACACCAAGCTCGTTACCAAGCTACGATGGACCGTGCACGCAACGAAGCCACATACAGCAGGCAACTTCGACGACAGCATTTCCAAGAAACCGAAGAACGGGAAGAGCCGACCAAGGAAGAAAGTAACAAGGAAGGTACAGCAGTACTGATGGAGAATCTGCTGTACACGTGCAATTGGCAGCCACGTGAACTGCTGGCCATGCGGCAGGTCTTCATCCGCCATGAAACAACGTTTAAGGCATTGGACAAGAAGATCGTTACCCTGCAGGCCGAGATCAGCACTCTACACGTCGCCAACAGCCAGCAGCAGACACTCAACGACCAGTTGCAGACCGATGTCAGCAGGGGGTTGGCACAACTGTCGGCATCTGCGTCAACGGGCAGTGCAGTGGTAGACTGCAGCCCAGCTTTGGCCGCGCAGGCCAAGCAACTCGAAGACATCAGCAACCACGTGGTCGCATCCCTCGACGACATCAGCAAGTTTGTTGGAGCATCGACAGTCAGCAATCAGCTGCAGACGCTCAGCGACCGCGTTGAGCAACCACCGGTCGTTGCCGCCAAGGAATGGAAGATGGCGAACTTCAAGATCGAGAAGTTTGATGACTATCACAAGACTGATCCGCTGCAATGGTGGATGGCTTTCAACGCGGAGGCGGATGTACATCACACCCCCGCACATCGGCGGCTTGACGCACTCTACCTCCAACTCATTGGAGGGGCGCAGGCTTTCATGACACACATGGCCGTCACATTGGAATGCACCATCGCCACCCTCCACACTAAGATTACGTGGGAGGAATTCGAGAAGAAATGGAAGACCCGGTTCATGGTTAACAATGACAAACGGCACGCCTTGAACCAGATCTTCCGCATATACCAAGGCCAGCAAACTTCACGAGAATGGCTGACGGAGTGGCAAAGACTCATGGCCACCCCGGAGTTGAACTTACCGTTCGACTCAATCTGGGTCGAGTTCTTCACCCGGTCATGTGACGCCTTGACAACAGCTTTGGGCACTGAATTCCAGTATGAGACCTTTGATGACATGATATCAAAGGCAAGGGAGTTCATACAAGGTAACCGGCGGGCGGCCAACGAGACCCACCAACAGCCCGGTTACGTGGAGAAAGGCAAAGGTCAACGGACGCCGCAAGTAGTAGCAGTCCCGCAAGGACCAAGTGAGGACCACGCAGCAGCATCTACATCAAGTGACGGAGATGTGGCGGCAGCGATACCACCGCAACGCTCAAGACCCCGAGGGGGAAAACAAAAGGCGAAACCAGCATCGGAGGATGGAGCACAACAATCACCATTGACGAAGTTCGGCATTACCGAAGACATGTTCAAGTTGAGACAGAAATGGGGATGCTGTTTGTGGTGCAACAGCACCAAACACGTCACAAGCGCCTGCCTCGACAAGGACAAGGAAAATGTCAAACGTCCGGGCCCGGGAAACCGAGCACCGCAGGAAGTGCAGCAACAGCACTCCCCAGTCCGCTGGACTCGGCTGCCTTGCTAGCAGTCTCTCTCACGTCCGGGGACACCGCGGTAGTCGCAAGTTCTTGCATTGAGTTTGAGAACTATGTTGTCGAGCTGGTCCCACCGTTGAACCAGCCTCTCCACGTGCAAGATTCAAGCGCATGCGCGGTAGTTCCGTCGTCGGCCAACGAACCAGCTGCTTCGCCAACCCTTCTATCGAAGGATCCGTCAACTTGGGCGAGTCTTGAGGAACTCGACCCGTCGACGGTTGAGGACTTCCAATGGTTGACTCTTCCCTCCATCGGTTCTTTGCCAACACCGCATTGCAATGCCTTAATGGCACATTTGCGCGAATACTTGCACGCTCCAGTACCACCTCCGTCGACGGACGGCGGAGTAGCGGTTGTTGACCTTCGTAACTACCTTGCAAAGATCGACCGTGAGTACACAACGCACCGGTACGTCGACATCGACAGGTCGCTCCTCTACATCCGCATTCAGATCGGAAAGGCGACCTGTAGTGCCTTGATCGATTGTGGAGCGACTCGCAACTACATCAGCCAAGACTTCATGGCACGCGCCGGGCTTGGCCCCCACGTTCAAAGGGAAAGTCAGCCTACGCACGTCACGTTGGCCAATGGTCACACGCAAAAGTCAAGCGACCGATGCATTGACTCGGTGCCCGTGTACTTTGCCCCGCTAGCATGCGAGGCCGTGTCATTCGACATATTGGACACTAAGTTCGATATGATCCTAGCCATGTCGTGGCTGCAAAGCGAAGACCATCCGATGAACTTCTATCGACGCGCCGTTCACATTCGTGATCGGCGTGGCGAACTAGTCCCGTGTACGGTGCCGCTTCCTCATCCTTCAATTGGTTGTCACGTGGTCTCCGCGACGAGCATTCGCCAAGCCATCCGGCGGTACGACATCGAGGAGATGGCATATGTTTTCTTCGCGCCCTCCCACCCGGTGATCAGCCCAAGACGGATACGTCGGACCCACGCATCATTGAGTTGTTGGACAGGTATGAGGATGTCTTCCAAGCTCCCGTCGAAGTAGTACCGGATCGGCCCATTCGCCACGGAATCACTCTCGAGGACGGCGCCGTACCTCCGCGCGGATGTGTCTACCGCATGAGCGAAGAGGAGCTTCAAGTGCTTCGGGCACAACTAGACGACCTATTGGCCAAGGGTTGAATTCGCCCTAGCTGTTCGCCATACGGTGCTCTTGTTCTCTTCGTCCGGAAGAAGAACAAGAATCTTCGTTCGTGCATCGACTATCCAAAACTTAACGCGCAAACGATCAAGAACGCCGGCCCTCTCCCTCGGATCGATGATCTTTTCGAGCGACTAGGCGGCGCCAACTACTTCTCAAAGCTTGACCTCAAGTCCGGATACCACCAGATCCAGATCCAGCCAAGAGAACGGTACAAAACAGCATTCAAGACACGGTATGGGCACTTTGAGTGGATCGTCATGCCTTTCGGTCTCACCAATGCCCCGGCTACTTTCCAAGCGGCTATGACAATGGAATTCCGCGACTTGCTCTACCGCACCGTGCTCACTTACCTTGATGATATCTTGGTTTATAGCTGGACGCTGGATGAGCACCTTCGCGCCGTTTTGGAGCGGCTCCGTATCGCCAAGTACAAGGCGAACCGCGACAAGTGTGAGTTTGCCCAGCCAGAGCTGGAGTACTTAGGCCATTACGTTACGCCGCAAGGCATTCGTCCGCTCGCAGACAAAGTACAAGCCATTCAAGATTGGTAGGACCTCAAGTGCACTGCCGATGTCCGCTCCTTTCTTGGCTTAACATCTTACTACATGCGCTTCGTCAAAGGGTTTCAACAAATCGTTGCACCAGTGTCGCGACTTTAGTCCCCCTTGGTGCCCTTCGAATTCAACGACGAAGCCCGGCATGCGTTCCACACGTTGAAGACGGCTTTGCTTCAAGCTCCCGTCTTAAGCATCTATGACCCGGCCTTGCCTACCAAAGTGACTACGGACGCTTTCGACTATGGCATTGGCGCGGTTTTGGAACAGCATGACAGCACAAACTGGAATCCGGTTGAGTACTTCAGCCAAAAGGTGCCGCCCATCAACACTCTTGATGATGCGAGGAAGAAGGAACTGCTAGCTTTTGTCACCGTACTTAAGCGTTGACGTCATTTTCTCCTCGGGCGTCGACGATTCACGTGGGCAACGGACAACAATCCGTTGACGTATTACAAGACGCAAGACACGGTGAGCAGCACGATCGGTCGGTGGATGTACTTCATTGACCAGTTCGACTTCACCTCCAAGCATATTCCGGGCTCCTCGAACAAGGCAGCAGATGCTCTCTCGCAAAGACCTGATCTTTGCGCCTTGGTGCACTCCACATTCGGCCTCGACGAGAACCTGCAACAGCATTTCATAAACGGCTACAAGTCGGATCCGGGATTCTCCACACTCTATGCGACTTATCATCGGATCAACCGCCGTCAAGCAATTATCGCATTGTCGACGGCTACTTGCTTCTCCATACAAGAGGCAAAGACTTGTTGTGTGTTCCCCAAGACCGCATCTTGCGCACTCACCTCCTGGGCGAATAACACGATTCGCGGCTAGCAGGACACCTTGGCGTCGCACGCACACTAGCACGAATCCGCCAGTGATTTCACTAGCCGGACCATCAGCGACGTCAACCGGTACATTCAGTCATGTGCAGTTTGCCACCGGAACAAAAGGCGCCATCAGCTCCCGTACGGCGAACTGAAACCATTGTCGATTCCTCGAGAACCGGGTCTCTCCATTGCTATGGATGTGACCGGTCCTTTCCCTCGCGATCGCCTTGGCCATGATGGTATTCTCACGGTCGTTGACCGTTTGAGCAAGTACGCTCGATTTTTTCCATGCAAGTATCATGCGATGGCTCCCGAGCTCGCACGACTCTTGCATATCGGCTGGTTTTGCAGTCACGGCGTTCCGGAAGACATCGTCAGCGACCGCGACACTCGTTTCATGTCGGCCTTTTGGACGGCACTCATGGTGGAATCCGGCACCAGCATGAAACCGAGTTCCGCACGGCATCCTCAGGCAAACGGAACGTGTGCACCAGACTGCGCAAATGATGCTCCACACACTCATCCGCCCGGACTAGAAGGATTGGGTTGACCGCGTTCCCGACATCGAATTCGCCTACAACACTTCAGTGCACCCGACGATTGGCGTGACTCCATTCGAGTTGCAGTACGATGGACGGAAAAGATATATCTTCGCAGACATTTTGCTTCCACGGGTTGCCGATATCGACGCCTCTTGCTCCCCCGCTTCTACACGAATGTACAAGGAACTGCTGGCCAAAGCCCGCGCATACATGCAAAGGGCTCAGGTCCGTATGCAGCAGCAAGCGAACCGGTGTTGCCTCCCATGTCCAATCCGCGCTGGCGATCTGGTTTGGGTCACCTTCGAGGAATTCACGCTCGAGCCGCACGTCTCGCGCAAGCTCCTCCCTAAGTGGTTTGGACCATGGAAGGTCACTTCAGCAGCTGGCGACGACGCCGCAGGTCCATCTTTCATCATTGAGATTCCCCCGCATTTGACGGTCCACCCGATATTTCACGCTTCAAAGCTGGCGGTCTACACTCCAACCTCCGCAGTGGACTTTCCAGGCAAACAGTCACAGGACCCTCCTTCAATGAATGGCCATCAGGAGGTCGACCTCGTCCTCGCTCATGGCAAGCACGGCAACAAGCCAATGCAGTACAAAGCTACATTCAAGCAATGCGATCCCGACGACACACGCTGGATTTCACGAGCTGATCTGAAGGCGACAGCACTCCTCATCTCCGCGCATTACGAAAAACAGCGACTTGCTAAGGAAGCTGCCCAACCTGCCCGCCTCGTACGGACATCAGACAGACAGCTTCGCCCTCACAGTTAGCTCGGTCTTCAAGGGGGGGAGTGTGTGGCATTCTGAGCCACATGGGCCCCAGTTAGGGGCCCGGTTCCAGATAGGCCTTGACATTGTGAGATCGATATCTGAGGCATTGTGGGATACTGTATTCGCGACATTTCGGATTTTCGCCATCTCTTATATTTCAAGATACTATCATTGGAAACATTGAGTTGACGTCATCTTCCCTCTCCTCCTCCCTTCGTCCGTGGATAATCTCAACCCCTGGCATTTCGTCTATGTCTAAGGCCAAGGCTTTCACACCCCTAATGAATGTTTGAGAGTTCGATTGCAGTCCGAGTGAGGTCAGAGTCAGTCCATGTATCTCAAGTCTTCCGCTGTATTTGTATTTACTCTGTATTATCTGGTCGGTTCTGGGAATCTGCGCCATACTTATGACTGTGTTTCACGAGTATGCAACATGGCATGATCCTCAGCAGGCTCAAAAGGCCATTGATGTGATCCTGACTCTGCATACTAGGCAGTTTAAGTCAGTAAGAGAGGCCACTAACGTTGTAGAGCGGCTGATCTGTGTCCTTGGGGTGCGCTATGACCCCCAGGTTTTACTCACCTCCTACCTGAGATGCTTTCCAATGCCCCTCAGGAATCAGTTGGCAGGTGAGGCCAACATCAACATGCACAACTTCCCGTCGTTTAGCAAGAAGGCCCTGGACCTGAAAGCAAAGATAGGGCACGGTCAAACACCCACGACAGATGGTAGGAAGAAGTCATTGCCTCCCAACTGGAAGGCGAAGGGCCGAATTATGTTAGTCGACAACGACGGTTCTACCATCGAGTTGGACGACGAGTTCCAGGCGGGAGTAGGTTCAGAGGCTGGCAGCATAGAGGCTTCAGGAGGTGGGGGAGTCGCTGTCGTAGCTCAAAAAGGTAAGGTGACCGATAGACGCCGAGGAGGTTCGCGGTCCAGGAATCAAGTCGACCCCAACGCTCCTCCATGGGAGAAAGCGGGTCTTAGTGAGGACGTGTGTAGAGACCAGTACACCCGGCATGCTTGCATTCGTTGTGGCCAATATGACCATAACGAATTCAAGTGTCGTAACAAAAAGGTGACCGAGAAGATGCCACCTATGATGGGGCAGGCGTTGGGATCCTCCTCTTCCGTTGGCAGCAATGTGCCAAGTAGTTCTGGCACCGCTTCGGGAAACACGTCGAGTCAGCAGGAATAGTAGTTCCTGCTAGGGTCGAGGTGGTGGACACACCCTCACCATCTCGAGAGATGGCCCAAGATACTGACTCCATCGTCGTCTCGCAAACACATTCAGATCCATCGAGCCTCTGTTCAATGAATGTGTTCGAGTCCTTAGAGGAGCTAGAGGAGGAGTGGTCTAGATCAGACCCGCTAGCTTCTTGGACGACATTGGCAAAAGCCCCTAAGGGTGAGATGTTTGTCGGCGAGGTAGTCTTCGACGGCCGCAAGGCCGGGGCCTATTATGACACTTGCTCGACTAGGAACTTCATTAGTCGTGCGTGCATTGAGAGGCTGCGCTTACAGGGGCAAGTGCAGGGCCTGAGTCGACCTGTGCCAACAAACAGCGCACGGTAGTCAACGACTACCTCCAAGATGTTGAGTGTTGTTTCTTGTACGGGAGAGGGGAACTGAGACATCGCGTCTCGTCCCTAGTGAGCGATGATCTCCCTATGGATATCTTATTAGGTATGTACTACCTCTCCGTTGCACAGCCCAGTTTGACAGGGACCGAAAAGTGGTCAAACACACTTTGCTAGGTGGGGGGACCGCCAGATTACGTAAGTTTAAGGCTAATAGTCTGATCGAGTCATACGAATGCATGTGTGTGGCCGCGTTCTACAATTCTTACAAGCAGAATCCGGAGGAGGGTATGTATCTAATTTATGTCTTTGCTGCAGGCGAGCCGGTGAAAATGTCGTCGGAGATACAGGGAGTAGTTGCTAAGTACCCTGATCTATTTGAAGAGCTAACAGGGATTGTTGAGAGGGAGGTTGTCCACCCGATAGAGATTATCCCAGGGTCTAGCATTCCGAAGGATAAAATCTATCAAATGTCTCCAGGCGAGCTTGACAAGCTTCGTCAGCTACTCAAGGAACTCATAGAGAAGGGATGGATCCGGCCGAGTGTCTCTCGTTATGGTTCTCCAGTCCTATTCGTACCAGTGAAGGGGGGCACTCTGAGGATGTGCATTGACTATATGGGCCTCAATGCCATCACTGTCAAGAACCGAGGGCCCCTACCGCGCATCGACGACTTGTTAGATCGAGGGCAAGGGTGTCGATACTTCAGTAAGATAGATCTGAAGTCCGGGTACCATCGGATTGCCATACGGCCCGAGGATCAACACAAAACCGCATTTCAAACCAAGTACCGTTTGTACGAGTTTGTGGTGATGCCTTTCGGCCTTTGCAATGCTCCTGGCACCTTTCAGCACGCGATGAATCGAATCTCTCATGACTACTTGGACAAG
>BFEA01000195.1:683720-698850 GCA_003427395.1 Chara braunii
AGCTGTTGTCAGTCTCCTTCTTCCTCCCTCCGTCGTCCTCCCTTCCTTGTCGCTTCTTGTCGCTTCCTCCCTCTCCCCTCTCCCTCTCCCTCCGCCTTCTCCCTCTCCCTCCGCCTTCTCCCTCTCCCTCCCTCTTCTCCCTCTCCCTTCCTCTCCGTCCCTCTCCCTCCCTGTCCCTCCCTCTCCCTCCCTCTTCCTCCCTTTCCCTGCCTCTCTCTCTCCCTCCCTCCCTGCCTCTCTGCCCTTCAATCTGACGCTTCCTCCCTCTCCCGTCCCTCTCCCTACCTCCTCTCTCCCTCCGCCTTCTCCCTCTCCACCCCTCTCCACCCCTCTCCATCCCTCTGCCTCCCTCTCCCTCCCTCTTCCTCCCTCTCCCTCCCTCTCCCTCCCTCTTCCTCCCTCTCCCTCCCTCTTCCTCCCGCTCCCTCCCTTTCCCTGCCTCTCTGCCCTGCAATCTGTAGAATAGCGATCTTTGTTCTTCACACGCCACGTGGCAGCGCGTAATAGTAAGTTGACAGGAGGCTGAGACGAGAGAATCTCATCTACATGGTAGTGTGCGTTGCCACGTGGCATGCAATGTTTTGATAGCCCAAGGCTGAGACTTCAATGTGTATCATGTTGGTCAGATGTGGTGGTACTATGTGGTACTGTGTGGGCCAGGTGATATAATGCGGGTACTATGTGGACCATGTGGTATCATCCAGGTCAGATGTGGTGGTACCATGTGGACTCAGTGTGGTCTCATGCGGGTCAGATGTGGTGGTACTTTGTGGCACTATGTGGGCGAGGTGGTACTATGTGGTACTATGTGGTACTATGTGGACCAGGTGGTACTATGCGGGCCAGGTGGTACTATGTGGTACTTTGTGGCACTATGTGGGTGAGGTGGCACTATGTGGTACTATGTGGACCAGGTGGTACTATGTGGGCCAGGAGGTATCATGGGGGTTAGATGCGGGGGTACCATGTGGACTCACTCGGACTCAGTGTGGTATCATGTGGGTACGATGTGGTGGTACTTTGTCGACGAGGTGGTACTGTGTGGGTCAGGTGCTACCATGTTGGGTGGGTCATACTATGTGGACTGTATGGCTCAAAACATACACACAGAGATGCGGACGCAACATAATCTTTGCTGCGAACACTTCATGTGTAAGAGGCTAAAAACTGTCTGGCGTAAAAACAGATCCTTTGCTGAAATTCTTCACAACCACCGAACTGCTTCTCTGTCGCATACCGTAAAGGTGCAGACCAGAACAAGAACCGACCTCTCTCACATAGTACCAGATAGCACAGCGGAAGGCTAATATACCAATGATCTGATCAATCAATGTTGCAATGCAGACCAAACATACATCATCATCATCGTATGGTGTGAAGGGACCTGGCGCTCACACAGGAAGAATGCGCCAGTCCCAAACATACACAGAAGAAGAGGAGGGGGATTAGAGGAAGAAGAGGAGAAGATGGGAATGTCGTCCAC
The DNA here is from genome assembly GCA_003427395.1 of Chara braunii. Classification (NCBI taxonomy): domain Eukaryota; kingdom Viridiplantae; phylum Streptophyta; class Charophyceae; order Charales; family Characeae; genus Chara; species Chara braunii. Next base: position 685,204 of record BFEA01000195.1, read on the forward strand.
ACCAAGTCTTCGGTACAGGTCCCAAATAATCCCTGGTCCAATGTCTCAATCCCAATGTCGAGTCTGAATCCAAATGTCGTCAAGTCCCAAAGTCAACAATCTCTCTCTCTCTCGTAGTCTGCAGATATTGAGAAGTTAGGTAGCGAGAGGGTGAGGGAGAGATGGTAGACTTAGAAGAGGAAAAAGAAGAACTCTCTCTCTCTCTCTCTCTGTCTCTCTCGGTCCGGTACTAACCTGTGAAGGTGGCGCCTTGTTGCAAGTACATCGAAGACAAAGCTGGAGCTATGGCGCTACAGGTAAGTCTCCCTGGCCTCCGCCAACCCTTTCTCTCTCTCTCCAATGCTACTCTAGCTCCTAATAGCGCCCAATGCTGACGACTACTGCTAATGCTACTACTACTACTGCAGCGCTCCTCCAGAGTGCTGCTGTCGAATCCTGAAGACTTCCTCCTGCCTCGTGCACCTGAAGTGTCCGTGAACTGCTTGGGAAGTTCCTATGAACGACCTGTGAAGTGCCTGGCGGACCAGTACTATATAGTGCTGGTCCGATAGGGAGGCTGCTCTTGCCAATGCTAAAATTTGCCAGACCCTGGTGTTGAAGTTCAAACAAAGACTATCTTGAAACAGGCCCAAAATGGCCTGTACTAAACCTTGGTCTGGCGCTTGAGTTTCAGGGCAGGTCGAGTTTAGGAGGGCCTGCAAATGGCCCTTGTTTTCAGGCTTTCAGGTTGAAACTACACAGGGTCTGTAGGGCCTTTGTTTTCTGTCTGCTCGGGCCCTGCAGGCCCGTGTGGCGGCGCAGTATGCCCCCCCCCCACCCCCCCCTCCTTGAAAGTCCGAGCTTACCTGCAAGGGCAAAGCTGCGTGTCTGAGGGAGGGACCAAAGTCTGGGTGGGAGGGGCAGGTCGTGAAGCTTCCTTAGCTAACCTTTGTCGTTCGTAATGAGCGTAGATCAGCGGTGCAGATGCTTTCAAATCTGCTCCTGAAATCCATAGAGTGTCGTTAGGATCGCATGCTTTGAAGGTAACTTTGTACTGTCGAGGCTTGCTGCCATACTTGCGATCCATAATGATGCGGTCAACTTCCTGATGACCATCCATAGATGGAGGGTCTTGCGATCGCTGGCTCGGGAAGTCGTCGCTCTTAGCTGGTGTGTATGTCGCCAGCTTCGAGGCGTGAAAGACTGGATGGACCGCCAAATGCGGGGGAGGGGCCATCGGGCTCGATACCCGCGACTGATGTTACGGGCCATGGTCCAAACCACTTGGGGAGTAGTTTGCGCAAAACGTCCTGTTCGAGTGCAAACTCTTCCTCGGAGACCCAAACCAGATCACTGGTGCGGATGGGATATGGCACGCGACGCCTGTTGGCTTGCTGCTGCATGCGGACATGAGCCTTTTGCATGTTCGCGCGGGCTTGAGACAACAATTCCCTGTACTTCCGGACGGAAGCGGGAGAGCAAGCGGTGTCTATGTCGGCTGTTCGTGGAAGTAGAAGATCAGTGAAGATACGGCCTTCCCGACCACTGTGGTGCAACTCGAATGGAGCCACGCGGATCGTCGGATGCAACAGAGTGTTGTAGGCGAACTCAATGTCGGGGAGGCGGTCAACCCAGTCCTTCTAATCCGGACGGATGAGCGTACGAAGCATCATTTGAGCGGTTTGATGTGCCCGCTCCGTTTGCCCGTCCGTTTGTGGATGTCGAGCCGAACTTGGTTTCATCTTGGTGCCGGATTCCTGCATGAGAGAAGTCCAGAATGGCGACATGAAATGAGTCTCGCGGTCGCTAACAATGTCTTTCGGTACGTCGTGGCTGCAAATCCAGCTAGTGTGCAAGAGGCGTGCAAGTTCGGGAGCCGTGGCGTAGTACTTGCAAGGGAGAAGTCCTCAGACGGTGAACGACCGTGAGGATGCCATCGTGCCCGAGGCGGTCACGGGGAAATGGATCGGTGATGTCCATGGCAATGGAGAGGCCGGGTTCCCGTGGGATAGGCAATGGGCGCAATTCGCCGTGGGGATTGTGGTTGAGGGGCTTGCTTCGTCGGCAAACTTCGCAAGAGTCGCAATACCGAGTGACATCGGTAATGAGGTCGGGCCGTTGCCGAAGTCGTGCAATAGTGCAATCGACTCCGAAATGGCAGACGAGTCGCGAGTCGTGGTACTCGCCGAGAAGGCGAGTCCGAAGACGATGGTCTCGTGGGACACATAATAAGTCCTTGCCTCGCGAGTGGAGAAGCAAGTACCCGTAGGCGATGCGATAATGGCTGGCCGACGGGTGATCCGAAGATAGCTACGCATATAGCGTGGCGAAATCTGGATCGGACTGGTTGCCCCGGTTGAAATGTCGCTGAAGTTCCTCATCGAATGCGAAGGCATGATGTGTCATAACGCAAAGATCGGGTTTTCACGAGAGTGCATCTGCTGCGCGATTGGAGAGGCTGGCGAGATGTTTCGGTGTGAAGTTAAATTGGTCGATGAAGTACATCCATCGTCCAATCGTGCTGCTCACCGTATCCTGCGTCTTATAGCAGGTCAACGGGTTGTTGTCAGTGACCCATGTGAACCTACGGCGCCCAAGGAGGAAGTGCAGCCAGCGCTTGGGAGCCATCACGAACGCGAGTAGCTCCTTCTTCCTTGCATTATAAAGTGAGTTGATGGGAGGCACTTTGTGGCTGAAATACTCCACGGGGTGCCAATCATCGTCGTCGTGTTGTTCCAAGAGTGCCCCAATGCCATAGCCGGAAGCGTCAATTGTCACTCTCTTTGGCAAGGTGGGGTCGTAGATGCTAAGGATGGGTGCCATGAGCATGGCCGTCTTGAGTGCTTGGAAGATCGACGCGCATTGTCATCGAATACGAGTGGCACCTTCGGCGATTGTAATCTGGTCAATGGTGCCGCAATCCTTGAGTACCCGGTGATGAAGCGTTGATAGTAGCCCGCCAATCCCATGAATGAGCGAACGTCCGTGGTGTTGGTGGGCTCGGGCCATATGCGGATGGCCTCGATCTTGTCCGCCAGCGGATGGATGCCTTGTGGCATCACATAATGGCCTAAGGACTCGAGCTCTTGTCGCGCGAATTCGCATTTGTCGTGGTTGGCTTTGTACTTCGCTTGTTGTAGCCGTTCCAAAACGGTGCGCAGGTGCTCCATATGCTTGTCCAAACTACGACTGTACACCAAGATATCGTCGAGGTAGACGAGTACAAATCTATCCAGCATGTGTCGGAACTCCGTTGTCATAGCCGCTTGGAATGTGGCCGGGGCATTCGTAAGGCCAAAAGGCATAACCAGCCATTCGAAATGCCCATATCGCGTCTTAAACGTGGTCTTGTAGCCATCCTCCTGCCGGATCTCGAGTTGGTGATATATCGATTTGAGGTCTAGCTTGGAGAAGAACTTAGCGCCGCCCAACCGTTCAAGGAGGTCGTCGATGCGCGGAAGAGGGCCGGCATTTTTGACGGTTTGCGCGTTGAGCTTGCGATAATCGATGCACAACCGCAAGTCCTTGTTCTTCTTCCGAACGAAGAGAACGGGAGCGCCGTATGGCGAAGAGCTAGGCCGAATCCAACCTTTCTCAAGAAGGTCGTCGAGTTGTGCCCGTAGCACACTTAATTCTTCCTCGCTCATGCGGTAGATGCAACCACGTGGAGGTACAACCTCGACCTCGAGGATGATCTCGTGGCGGATGGGCCGATCCAGTACTAATGCGTGCGGGGCTTCGAGCACGTCGCCGCAGGCGTCGAGAAGCTCGCTGATGCGTGGGTCCGTTGATGCGTCCGTCGATGGGATGTCATGGGGAGGGAGGGCGTGGAGAAAACACACCCCCATCTCAATGTCGTGCTTGGTGATGGAAGCTCGAATGCTTGCGGCGGACACCACGTGACAACTGATTGAAGGGTGAGGTGGAGGCACCGTGCATTGGACTAGTACTCTGTTCTGATCACGAACGTGAACGGTGCTGCGGTAGAAGTTCACCGGGTGATCCTCGCTTCGCAGACATGACATGCCCAAGATCATGTCGAACTTAGTGTCCAAAATGTCAAAGGACACGGCCTCGCTTGCATGCCGGGCAAAGTACACGGGGACAGATCAATGCACTAGTCGATTGACTTGTGAGTTTGACCGTCGACCAACGTGACTTGCGTGGGCTGGGACTTCCTCCGAACGCGTGGCCCAAGGCCAGCGCGTACCATAAAGTCTTGGCTGATATAGTTGCGAGTAGCTTCGCAATCGATCAAAGCGCTGCAGGTCGCCTCTCCGATCTGAATGTGTATATACAACAATGGCGCATCGACATTGTCGTACCGTTGTGTCTTGAACTCGCGGTCGATCTTCGCAACGTAGTTGTGAAGGTCAACAACCTCTACTCCGACGTCCATCAACGGAGCTAGTACTGCAATGTGCAAGTAATCTCGCAATTGTGCCATGAGCACGTTGCAATGTGGTTTCGGCAATCGACCGGTCGGGGGAAGGGGGATCCATCGGAAGTTCGCGAACGTCAACGGGTCGAGATTCTCAAGTCTTGACCATGACGTCGAATCCCAGGCGAAGGTTGGCGGCGAAGCTGCCGAATCAGTTGTCGATGGTGGTGAAACCGTGCGTGCGGTGGATTGTTGCACGTGGTGTGGCTGGTCCAACGGTGGGACCAAGTGGACAGCGTAGCTCTTGTAAGTGAAACAAGGACTCGCGACATTTGCATTCTCCCCAGATGTGTAGGAGGCTGGTAGCAAGGTGACCGAATTTGGCGGAGTGAGAGGTGGAGTCACCTCACCTCCACGCAACTGAGTTTCCTGAGCTGATTCGAGGTTGAACATCCTCCTTGCCTTGATCCTCGCATTGGGAGGTCTTGTGCTTGGTGCTGTTGCACCAATAGCAGCAGCCATACCGGCTGCGCCACTTGTATTCGGCCTCGGTCAAGTTAAACTTGACCCATGGTACTGGCTGTCTGTTTCTGGCCGGCGATGCGGTTTTCGCCTTCCCTTTTCCACGGGAGTTGTTTTTGCTTCGCGGCTGGACAACGGCCACCTGATCTCCCTCACGTGATGCTGGGGTGGCCGTCGGGTCTTCCACAATGTTATCCGGTTCGACTGCAGTGACTTGCTGCGGACGTGGACCAAATGTTCCTTTCTCGACATGGGCTGGCTGCCACGTTGTCTTCTCGTGTAATGGTGAAGAGGCGGTTGATGGCGATCATCGGGGCGTCGTAAACAATGAACCGCTTCTTCCATTCTCTCGTTAGATCTTCCCGGGAGATCTTCTTGTGTAAGTTGTTGACCTGGACGCCGTGGATGGTTGCCATGTGGCTGAGCCAGATCTGGCATCCACCCTTGACGTTGATGAACAGCGCCGCGATGTACAAATGTTCGGGGACCTCATGAATCCCAACCTTTGTTGTAAAGCCTTGCCACCAGACGACTGGGTCCTGATGCGTATTGTTGACAAACTTCTCGATCCGGAACGTCGACATCTTGTAGTGTCTGGATGCAGTGGTGCTGCGATCGTTGTCGGGCGACTGGTGTAGCTGCTTGAGTTCGGTCTGCAAGGTGCCGAGCTGCTCGCTGATGGTGGCTGGTGCGGCGAATGTGCGGATGTCGCCAAGCATTGCTACTACATGGAAACCACAAAAAAGTACGGCCGCTCGCCCTAGCCAGCGACCGCTGAGCTGTTTGGGATCCTGAGAGATCAACTCGTTCCTCCAATTGGCGGGTTGAGGCTGCACTGCTGGGTTCGCCAGCATCTGGTCCTGGTGCTGCTTGCTCCAAGTCTTGTACACGGGAATCAAGTGCCCGTGTAGCACCCTTGTGCAGATCCTTGTCGTTCGGCACTGCCCGTCGGAGGTTCTCCAGTTCCAGGTGCTGTTGCGCCAGTGCCTGGTGTTGTTTCTGACGTCGGACTGCAGGTGGTTACAAGTGTAAACCAACCGGGTCACGAGTTTGGAGAGGAACTCCTTGTGCCGCTCTTCCGGTGTGGCGTCGTCATGGTCCTCCGATGTTTCAAAATGCCAGAACTTGAGCTTTTCGACGCTGGCGGTTTCGTGCCGCTGTAGCAGATCCTGGGCCTCCTTGCAGAGGGCCTGGGCATCTGCGTCAGCCTCGGCCTGAAACCGCTGCTTTTCAGCTGCCGCCGCCGCTGCCGCCTGGCGCTTTACCTCAGCCTCGATCATTGCAAGCTGATCTAGAAACCGCTGTCCGTACTCGTCAATGGACTCGTTGGTCAATTGGCCTGCCATGCCCAGAGCTGAAACCGTCATGGTGGCGGGCACTGCTGACGTTGGTACTGCTGCTGTCGTGGCACTGCTGATGTGGCACTGTCACTGACGTGACGCTGCTACTGATGTGGCACTGCTGGTGATGTGGCACTGTTGCTGATGTGGCACTGTTGCTGATGTGGCACTGCTGATGTGGCACTGTTGCTGACGTGGCACTTACCAAACCGGGAATGCAGGCAAAGGGTTGGGTGGGAGGGAAAACGCAGGAAGGTAACCAACCAAACTGTACTTTCCTCCCGGTCCTAATGAACAGAATGAAAGAAAAATAAAAAATAAAAGAAGGGGGTGATGATCTGCTATGAGTGAGGCATTTCAGAGGGGTACTATGAGCAAGATCTAGAGTTTCGGCTTCCAAAAGAAAGTTGGTCTTGAATATTTTTTTTGCGCGAAATAGACTGGAGGTTCCACTTTCAGAGAAGAATAGATCCAGTCCGAGAATATGACGACCTCCCTAGTTCACCTAATATGCCCAGAGTAAAACAGATAACGAAATGTTTATATCCGAAGTTGCAAAAATTTAAGGAGATATATATATTTTTTTGCAGAGATTTGACGAAGTCCTCCTTGATTTACTAATAATCAATCAATCAATCAATCAATCAATCAATCAATTCAACAATCAGTAGACCAAGCAAGCTCGCTACTCGATTGGGCGGATCCTCTGATTGAGAGGTCTGCTCCGATACCAAATTCTCGCATACAGTAAAGGTGCAGACCAGAACAAGAACCGACCTCTCTCACATAGTACCAGATAGCGCAGCGGAAGGCTAATATACCAATGATCCGATCAATCAATGTCGCAATGCAGACCAAACATACATCATCATCATCGTATGGTGTGAAGGGACCTGGCGCTCACACAGGAAGAATGCGCCAGTCCCAAACATACACAGACAAAGAGGAGGGGGATTAGACGAAGAAGAGGGGAAGATGGGAGTGTCGTCTACACCAAGTCTTTGGTACAGGTCCCAAATAATCCCTCGTCCAATGTCTCAATCCCAATGTCGAGTCTGAATCCAAATGTCGTGAAGTCCCAAAGTCACCAATCTCTCTCTCTCTCTCTCTCTCTCTCTCGTAGTCTGCAGATATTGAGAAGTTAGGTAGCGAGAGGGTGAGGGAGAAATGGTAGACTTAGAAGAGGAAGAAGAAGAACTCTCTCTCTCTCTCTGAGTCCGGTACTAACCTGTGAAGGTGGCGCCTTGTTGCAGGTACATCGAAGACGAAGCTGGAGCTATGGCGCCACAGGTAAGTCTCCCTGGCCTCCGCCAACCCTCTCTCTCTCTCTCTCTCTCTCTCAAACGCTACTCTAGCGCCTAAGAGCGGCCAGCGCTGAAGACTACTCCTAACGCCACTACTACTACTGCAGCGCTCCTCCAGAGTGCTGCTGCCGAATCCTGAAGACTGCCTCCTGCCTCCTGCACGTGAAGTGCCCATGAACTGCCTGGGAAGTCCCTATGAACTACCTGTGAAGTGCCTGGTGGACGTGTACTATATAGTGCTGGTCTGGCAGGGAGGCTGCTCTTGCCAATGCCGAAATGTGCCAGACCCTGGCGTTGAAGTTCAAACAAAGATTGTCTCGAAACACACCCAAAATGGCCTGTACTAAACCCTGGTCTGGCGCCTGAGTTTCAGGGCAGGTCGACTTTATGAGGGCCTGCAAATGGCCCTCGTTTTCAGGCTTTCAGGCCGAAATGACACAGGGCCTGTAGGGCCCTTATTTTCTGTCTGCTCGGGCCCTGCAGGCCCGTGTGGCTGCGCAGTATGCCACAATCTCAGAATCGGGTGGGAGTCGGCAATTGCGCAGAATTCAACCTCCCGACTAAGGGAGGACACGTGTTGTGCAGAGTAAGTAACCTGGAAGAATTAAATGGCTGTGTAAAAAATGCTAGGAATATTGCACTGCCAGACCAGAGGGGGAGGGAGGGAGAATAGAACCTTGATGGAACTGAACGATGCTCTGGACCTCTGGTTTATACGGGGGTCTGGTTCCTATGGTGGGGGTAAACACTCCTCTTTCGCAAAATAAAGATTTATTGTTATGTTGGAAACCTTCGTCTTCCTCGAATCACTGCCATCCGAGCTCTCTAGCTTATCTAAGAAGACTCGGAAAAACATTTTGTGTTGTCGGCAGTAGATAAAAATCCAGCTGAAACAGTAATTATGGGCCCTGAAACCCCTATGCTAGAGGGATGCAGGATGTTTTTTGGGGAAGTGACAGCTTCCATACTGAATGGAGATAGGAAGCAGAGACTCTGGTAAAATGTGAAAGGGGGTAGGGTTTGGAAAGGATAGGGAGACTCTGGGATGGATCGGGAAAATGCGGTCGAGCTTACATAACTCCAAAAAAAAGGACCTATGTAAGTTCCGCCCGATAAGCCAGCCCGTCCTTCTCAGAGCCCTCGAGAACGGCAGGTAGCCGAGTGGCCCGCACGCACTTGAACCACCTTCTCTTTCTCCTACCAAAGAGTGTGCACTTCAAAATTTGAAGTCGACAAATCTGTTGCTGCGTAGAATTATGGAGGTGGATGACTGGACAGAGAAAAAGAGGAAAGGAAGTCTGCTCGGCGCCTCCTTTTTTGATATTAAAGAGATGTTCAGTCGCCTAACCCACTGCCTGGAGTTGCTCGGTGGGTATGTTCTTGGAGTGGCTCGGTGGGTAGGTGCTTGAAGTGGCTCGGTGGGTAGGTGCTTGGAGTGGCACAGTGGATAGGTGCTTGGAATGGCTCGGTCGGTAGGTGCTTGGAGGGGCTCGGTCGGTAGGTGCTTGAGTCCCTCGGTCGGTAGGTGCTTGGAGTGGCGGGGTTCAATTATGGAGGCACTAGATTGGATACTACAATACTACGCAGGTAAAGAGGAAACCAGACTGACAGTTAAGAGAAGAGGAAAAGGCACATCATTTTCTATGGAGGACAGAACCGACAACTGGCTGGCTGATCATACGTTCTGAGGAGATCCGCAATATGATCAGTTTTGAGCTTCATCGTACATATGTCATGGCGGCGGGTCGACTGATTAGACAGGAAACGGCTACTCCTATGGGCAATAGTACAAGCCCGCCTTTGGCTTGTATCCTCTGTGCCTTCAACGGATACAACTTCCTGACTAGTTTGGGTACGGACAGGAAATTGGTAAAAAGAATACGGCTGATGGATGACGTATCCCTGTTTGTCTGGAGCAATTGAAAGGGAGAGAAGATCGAAAGGCAATAAATTAATCAGTCTTTCTTCATCTGCCTATGATAAGGAATTGACACTGTGAAACGAACATACAAAGGAAAAGGAGAATGGGAGTTTCTGGGGACGAGGGTTAGAGTGGAAACAGTTAATGAAGTGACGACACAGCTAGTCCAGTGCAATTTCAAAGAAACTTGGGAGGATGGGACTCTTACGGTTAGGACGATCCAGGACTTTTAACTCCTATGCAGCTATCCCACAGAAAAAGGCCGGTGATTACGAGCTGCCTTCACCGAAGCTACCATATGACGTCCGACGTAAACCTGACTGGTCTGAGACTGCTTTCTCTGAAAAGGCTCCTGACACTGCAGAGCTACCCGGGAGAATATTTCGACGACAGCCTGGGTAAGTTCATCTGGAGACGAGCCCCGTCATGGAACGAGTGGGGAAGGAAATACTGTGGATGGTAGTAGATTAGATACTGATATATCAAGTCTAACTGACATATCTCTTTCTAGGGTGAAATGTTTTGAATCTTTCGATAAATCCAAAAGGTACTGAGATGTGGAAAACTCTTATTCGGGATTACCTCAGAAATAAATAAAGGGAGACGGTAACAGTAGAACTGCGGACTCTGGAAGTTCGGACGGCCTTGGGAGATTCCAGCAAGGGCAGACGGCGTTTTTTGACATCTCCTGGAAAGGGTGGGGGAACCGACCTCACAGAGCAGACGGCGTTTTTTGACATCTCCTGGAAAGGGTGGGGGAACCGACNTGACATCTCCTGGAAAGGGTGGGGGAACCGACCTCACAGAGCAGACGGCGTTTTTTGACATCTCCTGGAAAGGGTGGGGGAACCGACCTCACAGACTCGGAACTGCTGCGTTTTACTGAACTGTCCGGAAACAGGTCTTAGGATTTCAGAAACTGCCGGGGTTACTTCCGGAAACGTGTGTTGCATGGAAGTAGCTAGAATGAGGGACTTACCTGGTAAAAACATCGATGGGGTTTTAGTATTTACTATTTACTATTTACTACGTAGAAAAGACTTACCCGTCCGTCACCTCGGAGTTGTTCCCTTTCCCTCCTGATGAGGCTAGTCTTGGCTCTAGCCGAAACCGGTCGAGGGAAGCCAGACTGTTGCCTTCCATGTGGGCGGTGGCTCGAACTCCATAGCTTAGGGCCTATGGTGATACTAGTGGTGTTCCTTTCCTTCATATCTTTCGAAGAATATTCAATTCAGAGTTTTACACATATCTGGCGTGTTGCTTATATGCAGCGTGCTTGTGTTTGCGTATTGCCGTTTTTAGCTCGCACTGATGTTGGCTCCTTGCTCTCCATTCCAACTATGAAGGGATGATCATTGCCCGCCTCTGCTGCGAAGCTGTAACCTGTTGTCTTGCCCAGGGCATTGTGGGTGGTTCATGCGAGAGTCTATTGCCGAGTTCAGCTCGTACTGACGTTGGCTCCTCGCGCTCCATTCCAACTATGAAGGGATGATCACTGCCCGCCTCTGCAGCGAAGCTGTAACCTGTTGCCTTGCGCAGCCCGTTGTGGGTGGTTAATGCGAGTCTGTTTTCCACAGCAGGCTGCTGCATCTGTCGCTCGTCTAGCAAGGATGGAGAAGATCCATTTGTGGGTTTGCAGCTGGAGGTTGCCCTATGTTTCATGCTGGACCTAACGGAGAGGATGTGGCGAGTGGTGTCGTTGGGGATAGTCCACACAGTAGGGACACCTACTTTCCATGACAGCTTCCTTGGAAACATGGATGACACATGGCATGTTGCCTAGACATCAGCAGGAAAGCAGGCTGGTGTTCGCAGTCACGTAAGCATGGCATGTCGAGGCCACAACCACATATCAGGCAAGGGAGGGACGGGGGGGGAAGAGAGGGGGAAGATGAGCACTGAAAGGTTATCGCCACGAGGGTGAGCTGTTGCAAACCGTATGTTGCAAGTAACTGTGGCACTAATTAAAGGAATACGAATGAGCGTCGTTAAAAGAACAGACAGAATATTAGGTGTGCGGAAGAATGAACGGGAGTATACCTGACCCCTTGACTCTCCTTTCATAGTGTGCACGTGGGCTGATATGGGACACGGGGATGTGGGCGGCTCAGTTGCAACCACAATCGAATGTATATGAGAGGCACAGTAAGATGGGAGCTGCAACGAGAAAGAAAAGGGGATTGCCACCGAAAGCCGAACTATGGAAGCGAAGAAAGAATTATACAAGGATTTAGTGTGCTTTATGTTGTTTAGCTATAGAGGCCAACTTTTTTTTTTTTTTTTTTTTTTTTKGGGGGGGGGGGGKGGGGGGGAGGACAAATGCTCCAATCTATTTGTGGCGAGCAACATGTACTGGGAACCGGGCCCAGCGTCCCATATGAAATTGTACAAGCATTGGAACACCGGGGCCATTACCCGGCTTCGCCTGAGAAACATTCTGAACAATTTCAGGAAATTTTAGAAAAACACAAGTAAACTACTGATGACCCATTGAGTCGTCCCCCGAGCTTTCCTACCGTAAAGGGGAAGAGCGTGGGTGGTGAGTTCCTTAATGTAAAATTTATTTAACTCTGCATTTGACTTGCCGGTGGAATAGGAACCGGACTGACGCTCCCCAGAACAGAAAAAGAGCCAGAATCTATAAGGTTCTGGTTTTTTTTTTTTTTTTTTTTTTTTTTTTTTTTTTAAATAATAAATTCTGACCTATTGAGGCTACTGCTAATGAAACAGCCTCAATTTGGGATCTGCTCATCTTACTGTGGTTCATCTTGTTTGCTATAGAGTTGAAGAAACAATCTTGCATCTGCTCATCTGTTTGTTTTGTTTTCTATTTTTACCGTTTGTTTCGCAAAGTGCGCTCTTTTAAATTCATAGATATGTGACAAATATATATTTTATTATTTTGTGCAAGTGTGCCGCTCCGACGACAGACGGGTGTGTGGGCACGTGACGACTCTTAACCACACAAACGCGGCCAAACGTGCATCTTCTTCTGTTAAATTGCCTATATCTATACCTACCTTGTTTTATAGATGGTAAACTTTGTGAATGATTTGCAGATGGAACGAGGAAGAGAGTTTGGGGTTATTTGACAACACGCATCGACATGTGACTTTTTTTTTTTTAATGTCAGTTGTCCGCGATGGGGTCTGATCGTTCGAGCTGAGGTACACGACTTGGGTCCTGAATACATCATACAGTTACGGTCATGATAGCTGTATTTAGACTGAAAGATACGCCAAATACAGCGCGCTACAATGACCGTACGTTGCATTCGGGAGAAGAAGGTCGATTGTTTAACCAATCGGGTGGTTTGGGTCCTGTCCTCATGTGCTCTTCCTCTGCTACTCTGCCATCAAATTTTGGGGCACATAGCTACAGATATATTTTTTTATTTTTTTACCCTGGAATGCGTGTCACCCTCGGGCAGCGGCCATGCTAATCTTCTCTGTTTCGTTCCAATTCTAACCCATGTCCCGAAGGACACAGAGACAGTTACAGATGGACGAACAGGAAGAAACACAGGCACAAACATGCCTGCAGCTACAGACGAAGTTACCTGTAGGCAGAGAGCTACAGACTAACAGGGAGGGAAATGCAGTAGCAGAGAGACAACTGCAGACACAACAGAAACAGAAGCAGACACAGACACAGACACAGACACAGACACAGACACAGACAGACAGCTGCAATCAGTCGGACTGGCAGTGCAGACACAACACAAACAGATACAGACAGACAGCTGCCGTCAGTCAGACTGACCGCTACAGGCAGACAAAGGCGGCTACAGACGGACAGCTGCCGATGGAGCTGCAGGCGGACGGACGGACAACTACAGACAGGTAGGTGGGGAGAGAGGCAGGCAGGCAACATACGCAAAGAAAAACAGACAGCAGGCCACAGATATAGACCGACAGCTACACTCAAACAAGACAGGCAGACAGAGATATACAGAAAAGGAATCAGCCACGCAGACAGAACTGTCGACATACAAACTGATAGCTGTAGACAGCTGTTCAGATTCACAGACTGCGAGAAACAGAGGCAGAAAAGTTGAGTATAGGCAGACCAAAAACCAGACAGCCACAGACAGACAGCCAACTACAGGCACGCAGATAGACAAGCCAACAAGAGAGAGAGAGAGAGAGAGAGAGAGAGAGAGAGAGAGAGAGAGAGAGAGAGAGAGAGAGAGAGAGAGAG
>BFEA01000195.1:714321-732860 GCA_003427395.1 Chara braunii
ACACATAAAAACACAACACACACACACACACACACACACGCACACGCACACACACACACACAACAACACACAAACACACAAAAAAAGTGAAAAAAACACACAACTGGGGGCGGCGGGGGTTTGGGGATGGGGGATCATGGGGGATGTGCCAAGTTGCCCTCAATACTGGTAGGGTGATGGTCCTGAGTGCTGGTCACACTGAGGTAGGATAGTAGGGACATCGGGTGCGCTGGAAGTATTAACGTGGGGATGGGTAGGGTAGGTGGCCTAACCTGTCAGGACAACCATTGGCTGCCGCTACTAGCAATCGCCACGGGTCTGGTCCTTGGCCTCTACGACACCCTGGGCTTAAAAAAAAAAAAAAAAAGAAGGGGGAGAAAAGGAGGATTTTGTTCCTCTGCGGGTTATGCAGCAAAGGCTGTACCACACTTTGGAAGTGTTGCATTTCTGGGCTCATGTAGTAACATTGTGTCCTGGCTCAGGGCAAAGTTACACCGGAGTTTTTTGTACCCTGGCGCAATTGGTGTTAGATACACTTCGAGTATGCCCACAAAGTGGCGTTATTCCGGCTGTGTTTCTTCTCTCTCTCTCTCCCTCTCTCTCCACTCCTGTGGATCTGACCCCCGCACCTGTCCATGCGGATTGAAGATTATCCTCCATCCCTCCTGCATATTCGATCTTCACTGCACATATGCATCTCTCTCTCTCTCTCTCTCTCTCTCTCTCTCTCTCTCTCTCTCTCTCTCTCTCTCTCTCTCTCTCTCTCTCTCTCTCTCTCTCTCTGCAGACATGAAGGGGGAATGGTGGATCTCCTGATGTGTCGCGGAAAGTTCGGCAAAACGGTCTGAAAAGTTTTTATCGGGATTCTATGAGAGCACACGCACCGTGCATTTTTTTGTGGATAGATGGCAGAGTCATGCTTTTTTCTTCCCGGTTCTGCACAGCGAATAAGCGAGGAGGTCACACTCTCCTTGCCGGTGGTCGTCCCTTTCTTCACCAGTTTTGGATAGCGAATAAGGGAGAAGGTCACCTTCTCCTTGCCCGAGGTCGTCCGTGCGCCGTGGGTGTAGCCGTGGCGGGTCCACTTGTTTTTTTATAAAATAGTAGTTTTGAGGTTTTGGAGAAGACACATTAATTCCTTTGAGTCATGAAAATTTTACAAACTAAAATTTTAGAAAATTGTAGTTCTTTTGTGGTTGAAATAAACTCGACGTGGCAAAGAGAACAACATAATTGTTTCCAGATGGAAACTGATCAAGTATATCAGGAGGTAAAAAATAGGGTGGTTTTCGGGGAGAAAAAAAAACTATTCGGAAAAATCTAAAAAACGATGTATGTTGTAGATTATAACAGTAACAACTTTTGCCAATGACTGGAGGTCATTTCAAAATTCCTACCAGATTTAGAGAAAAAAAAAGAGCATTTTTTTTTTTTTTCCGGAAAATCTGGATAAATCTTTTTACCTCCAGATGTTCCGGGCTGATAGTCCGGAGAGTTAATCTGGTCGGACATGCCATGCTATCTAGGTTTTCAGCAGCAATTTTAGGCTTAGAGTTCATGGACTTGATATTAAGCACATCATAAAAAAAAAGAAAAAAAGAAAAAAGAAATATATATGCATAATGATCTCGATCATGTGCACAGAATTCTCTCTCAAGAATGCTTTCAGCAAGCACACATCGCAAAGAAAGTTGTTCCACTGCAGCTATCATAACAATGGCAAGGCTTATCTTACACTACGTATTCATAGGGGTATGGATGGAGTGGGAGACGTGGGGCAGCACGAGCGAAAGATGGGAGACGGGGAGGCTGGAACCAAAGGGGAGGAAGGGCGAGGTGAGGGTTGGGGAGAAGGGCTTTTCAAGTTTTCATAATTTTATCGAAATTCTAAAAATGTTGTGGAAATTGTGTTCGATAACACCCCCCTGTTTCCTTTGTTTGGACCCTGCCTGAGCCGCCTCCCAACCCTCCATGCATCCCCAACCTCCCTTCCCTAGACGCCTCCCGACCGTCCCTGCTTTCCTGCACTCCTCTATGCGTACCGTCCCTTCTCGCCTTGCCTCCTTCCCCGCCGCTCCAGCCACCATGCCTTCCCTTTGCGTTCTTGAGTCGCTGCCTGTGTATCACCTGCGGCCGCGGGCGGCCACGGGATGGCCATGGCCGCGGATTTTCGGGATTTTGCCCCAGTAAAAAACAAGAAAAAAAAAGGAAAAAGGGGGTTGTGCAGTTTTCTGAACCCTACAACCCCATTTTCCTTTTCCGAAAACTTCAAAAAAGTTACTTTTCGGTAAAAAGAAAAATGGAAAAGCAAACGGTGAAGAAAAAAATCAATAAATAAAATTAAAAAAACTATTTTTTTTATTTTGTTTTGTTTTTGGTTGGTCGTTCTTTGTCTTCCGGGGGCCTGGACCCACTAGCGAAGTATTCTACGACGTGTGACACAGTTTTATGGTTTTTTGGAAAACACAAAGTGATTTTTTATTTGCATGAATGGATCGTTTTCTGATTTAAGATGAATTGAAATAGCACATAAAAGTATGAAGAACAGCTGTGCACCCGAATGTGTTGGTACCATCTCCTTCACGTAAGTCTTCATAGTGATGTACCGTGGCAATAAAATGTGTCCACGAACACATTCACGAGGATGAACAAGTAACGGGTATTGGGATACATTCCTCACCATGTATCTCATGATGCCTTTAGCAGGCCATCCGACAGACGCGGAAGCGTTCCTGTCAGATCCACTACAATATTCGAATTTCACATTTCGAGTTCTATTTCTCAGAGCCAAAAAAAATAAAAAAAGAAGTCTGGAAATCAACCCTCCCCCTTTAGAGTCCATAAAATCCAGACTTCCCTCCCACGCAAAGCCACGAGCTATCATGTCCAAGTTAGTCCAACTTTGTTTTTTTTTTTTTTTTCGACGCATCTCATTGGACGGGAGGTGGCCATCTTTACAGTCCTGCTCGGAAACTACCAGGACGTCGAGATTCGATGTATTCGACGGCCGTACTGAGTCACTCGATGCCACACGTGATCGAAATCCTGAACGGCATGGTAGAATACCTTGCTAGTGGGTCCAGGCCCCTGGATTTGCTGTTTTTTTTGTTTTTGTTTTTTTCGGTTGTCTTTTATGTCAGATGAAAAATCAAAGAATGCAAAAAAGAACCCCAAACAACAACCCCCCCCCCCTCCCACGATGCCCATGGCACCCCCCCGATCCCCCCGCACACCCCACACCCTCAAAGCCCACACCCCCAAAACCCATCCATTTCAAACCCCCTCCCCCCTAAACATCCCCATCCCCCCACCCAGCCCATCCCCACACCCCCGCACACCCCCAGGGCCCAGACACCCCACACACCCCAAACCTCGCACCCCCAAAGACCACACCACGCACCCCCAAAGACCACACCACACACCCCCAAAACTCATCCATTTCAAACCCTTCCCCCCTAAACATCCCCCCCCCCCCATCCTACCTTGTTCGGCGAACACACTCAAAACGCCTGCCCAAATTCGACCCCCACATGAAACCCCTCAGTCAACAATTGTTTTTTTTAGGGGTAACTTCGGCGCAGTGACGAAAGCAGTTTGTAATTGCATTTGAAACTGCGTTCTAGCAGTTTAATCAGGGCCCGAGTTTCAATTGCAGTTGAAACTCGGGCTGCCTTCCGGTAGCAGTTCAATCAGGGCCCTCGTCTATCCACGAACAGCAGATAAAAACAAGAACAACAACAACAACAGGATGATGCTACAGTACTTGTCTGGAACTGAATGAAACTGCCTTGAGTTTCAATTGCTGTGATTGCGGTCCGATACAGGATGATGCTACAGTACTTGTCTGGAACTGAATGAAACTGCCTCACATGGAATCCGCCCTGCCCGGCTGGCAGGGAGCTACAAGGACCTCACAACAAGAAACAAAAAAGGAAAACGATCTGTTTCATGTTCCTCACTTCCTGGCCAGATACATTCCTCAAAGCACTGGTGACATGAGGGCCTTCCCAACGTAGGTGGATTCAAAGTTCCTCATTTGGATGCTTTCACACGATTAAGCATTTCAAGAGTTACGGTCCGGAGAGGATTAACACACCTACAATTATTAGCACTTTGCACATAATTCTCACTAACACTACACTGCAGCGAGACACTAGTGGTATTATTAAACTGTTTTTTACTGAAGCAACTTTGCTGGGCTACCCACCACACGTTCTCAAGCAGGCAGTCCTGACACTGAGGCGCACGAAGCTGAGACGCAAAGTGGCAGCGGAGCTATTTCGTTGGATCGCACATAGGAAACAGTAGTTGGCAGAGTAGAATCAGATAAAAATTGTTTTGGAATAGGCATTACCGTCACTTGAATCAGCATTACGGTTACTGACACCATATATCAGCGGAACAGACTCGGCCTGTCAAGGATTTTGTGTCTTTTCAGTACAAGTACCATTTTTTGTTGAACCTGGTGACTACGTACGAGTCTGGGATCAGTGGCAATGACGTGAAAAGGATCTGCCACACGAAATTTTGTAGGAATAATTCCCGGTTTCATTTGCATCTGGTCACATGAAATCGACTAACAGCCGTTCGGATCCGATGAGGAAGTACCTTCGGAAGTTGGTCTGCAACACGGGGTCGTAAGGGAAAGGTCCATCACAGGGCACTGCCACGAAACGGTTGCTGCTTCTACAAAAGTTTTTTGAGCTCTGCTAGAACGGTAATTTTTCTTTGGAGTATTTTCAGTCGCTCTTTTGGGAAAGATGCATGTACAGTCTCGGTCTAGACTGGGTTCTTTGTGTGGGGACTCAGGAGATGCGATCTACGGTGATCTTAGGAGTGAGGATAATCGGACGGAGATTGGGCAAGGATCTGGTACTTCGCAGAATACAGCTCGGTAGCTGAGAGCACAACTGCTTAAAGGAGGAGGAAGGGGTATTTTGTCACCTGAGTGGACGAGGCAGAAGGGTGATGCTGGATGCTTGTGAAGAGCATTCCAGTTCCTCCTGTTTTTGGCACATCATGTCCTCCGTGAGAGTAAAGCCTCACATTTTGTGCTAATCTATGAGTCTGTTTTCATACAGCTTATCTGGCAGGGCTCTTGAGTTGTGTGTCTTTTTGCAGGGTAGGTGAGTTGTGCACAACGGAGCGATTATATGCGAAATTGGAGCTATTCTGATCATCAGCTGTACGGTGATCGCTGCTTGCTTCTGAAATTTGGACTGGCTGGAGTGGTAATACACAGAGTGTATCTTTGGCGGTTACCGATTGCGGGTTTTTGGTATCCTGGAGTGGCGACACTCACCTTTGGGCGATTGGTGGCACCGTTGTTTTCTTGTAATTCTATGGTGGGAACAGCGATTATACGTCGGATTTGGGTACGACGGAGTTTGTTGGCCGCCGTCATCACGAGTTCATATAATTTTTTTTGGGTGTGGTACTATTTTGCATGTCCTTCATCTTTGAGTTTCACGTATGGTTGGACCAGGGAGTGTGTAGATTGGTTACGCGTCATAATTATACGATTACTTTTCAGCATTAGGCTTCAGGGCGGAGATGCATCTTTTATTTGTGTCGTAACGTGGCGATTAGATTTGCTGTGTATTATGATTGATTGTTTTTTCGAACTTTTTGAACTATACGGTGGTTTGGTGCGCATTTCTCTGACCAGCGAATAACTTCCGTGACTCTGAAGGATGGGGCCTTCAAGATCTAGATCGAGGTCGCGTTCTAAGTCTCCGGGCCGTAAGAAGAGGAGGGATGAATCGAGGAAGTGAAGATCACCGGAAAGAAGATCGAGCAGATCTCCTGACAGATCGCATGATGACAGGCACAAGTGGTGGGATAGGCACAAATCGAGATCGTCTTCATCTTCAAGTAGGCGACGAAGGAGAAGTAGATCGCATGCCGTGAGGAGAAGCGATTTGAGTTCCCATATAATAAACCAGCGCCAGGTAATCGCGCGTGGTTTACAATGGAACTTCGCGACGAACTGTATGCACTTCGGCGTGAGTTGGATAAGCTAAAGAAGAAGGTTGACAAGCTATCCGAGGATTTCAGGGGGGAGGTGGATCGGCGCAAGGCGGAGTGTAACAGCTCGCTCAAGCTTAAGCAAGAAGTGGACACTGCTATTCGGGAGTCGAACGTGTCAAAGAATGTCACGAAGCCATCCGAAGCTGCTGCGAAGACGCAACACGACGAAAAGACCAAAGCAGATGAGTTTGCCAAGGTCAACAGTGACATGCAGACTCTTCGATGTTAGATGGAAGACATGCGTGATTTACACTATCAGTTGGCGACTATTCAGAGCACAATCAAGTTGAATCAACACTCCGGCGCGTAGACCCTTTCTCTCCCCAAGGAAGGAAGATTTATCGGCGAGCAAGACCCCGAAGAAGGTCACTCCAAACCGTAGTACAGCAGGACCAAGCAGATCGAAGAAACCAGCAGGAGTAAATAGAGATTTGCGACAAAGTACGGTCCGCTCGTCCGCTAGGAGACAGCCCCTTAATGGGAAGCAAATAACTGAAAAGATGCTCAGTGTGTTGCAGATGGAAGATCTTTAGCAGTTATGCGGGAAGCACAACGTGAAATACAAGGGCATGACTCAGGCGAGAGTTGCGTTGAGGAAGGTTCTAGGGCTAGTTGTAGCCATCACGGAGGATCTGCCCGACGTTGAGGATGACGGCGATGAAGTACAAGGCAGGGATCCATCGGACGGATATCCTACGCAGTTCTCAGGATCATCGGGCGAAGAGGAGGACGAGGGTAACTCTTCTGAGGAAGTCGAAGATTCTGAAGAACAGGACAACTCCAGGCAACTCCAGCCGTCTGCCAACTAACAACTGGCACACCCGACGTATACGAGTCTGCTAGATGACGCAATCTGGAGTTTGATCCGGCAATGCAGTAAGTTACTTGGTAAGTTTGTGACACAAAAGCAGTGGAAAGAATGTGCTGTTGTCAATCGGGCTTACCGAATTGGGGTGTTAGCATTATTGTAGAGAGGATAAATATCGTTGGCTGATCGATTTTATGGGTTGATTCAGCAGCTTGAGGTTGAGTGGGATTGTCTATTGCAGATTAGACATTGTGTTTATGCTTGGTTTTCGCCGTGGTGTAGACATTTTATATTGGGAAGACGGTTAGGGGAGTTGACGTACGATGGAAGGAGCATGCGTCAACAATATTAAGGAGCGAGAAGAGGCAGCACAGGGTTCTCTGGTGGGTATGTAAGTTTGGGATAGTAAATACGTACGTATGTATTCCGTTGTGGACGGGTAGTCCCTCAGACATTGAGGCTGTTAAGCGTAAGCTCATTCAAAAGTGGAACCCATATTTGAACACTGTCCATAGACGGAAGAGGTACAGACGGAAGAATAGACACGGCACGAGGACTAAGGGAGCTGTTTACTTTTCAGTAGAGCGTCCACTGTCCTTCACAAATGGGGAGGTAACTACTACGAGACTGTCCACGCTGATCAAACCGCATGTGAATATTCAGTCTTACGGTGGTAATGTTTGGGTCGAAGATTGGAATGTCGTAAAGAGGGTATTTGGTGAGAGCTCAGAGCATCATTATAATCGAAGACAAAAAGTGGTGTCTGCGTCTGCATGAATGCAAGACCGTTATCGAAGCAGGATGTCGATTGACGGTCAGTTACACTTGCTGCGTGAAGAATCTGAGCGTGAAAGCAAGTATCAGGAAGAGACTCATTGGCCTGCTTCGTGCACCATGGACCAGAGCGCACCTATACAGATACTCTCTAACTGGCATCATTGTTTTGTATTCAGGTATGCGGGCTATCAGTTCAAAGAAGAGCATGGGCATACTAAGGGGCTGTATGTCCAGGGTCGCAAGCAAAAACTTTGGTGTCAACATTAGGCGCCAAATGACTTTGAGAATTCTATTTTCTACAGACATTAACCTCGCACGAGTTCGAACGATGCTGCAATCAGCGATTCAGGATAGAATTACACACAGGGCGCTGACACTAACACTGGCAAAGCGTTCCAGGGTCATGTTGGCAAAATCCAAGATAATCGCGGATATTCTACAGAACCATTGCAGGATGATTGTAGAACAACCAGATTGTCCTTGTCTGCGGCTTGACCTCCCGAAACTGGATGACCACGTCTCCTGCAGGCTGTCTAACGTGTGCTCCAACAGACTGATTAGAATGTGCCCTATTATAAGGGAGAAGACAGTAAGAAGGCGATCTTGAGAGCAGCTGGAACCCTGTTGACTTCTCTCCCTCATAAGTACTGTAGTACCGACCAAATGACGTTAGCAGTTGACAATGGTGTAAATCAAATCAATGAATCTGTCAGTGGGGTTTGCGTTGCTGAGGTATTGGAATGGAAAAGGAAACTGCGTGATCTGGTATACTCTCCTCTGAATCGGAATCCAGGGGAGACGTACGTGGAATGTCCTCACGTCTTCTGGAAGAAAATAGATATATGATGTTTATGGGAGTACCTAATTATGCTATGCTGAATGTGAGCATGCCTGACATTCTGGATCAGAGTATGATGACTTACAAGAATCTGGGACTGACTAAAATTGCACCTTGGAATAAACAAGGCACGTACGGACACGCGTACGTCATGCCCAAAGACAAGGATGCCCTCAAACTTCGTCCAATTGTAAGGACGTTTGAGGAACCTTCTCTGCGGGCGTCCAAGATCCTATCCAGATGCGTTAATTTTCTGGTTAGAGAGCTGCAATTAGGTTTTGGGATTGTCGGCACGAACGAACACGTTCCACGAATTACAAAATTAAATACAGACGAAAGGAATGCAGGGGTACGACAATATTCTTTGCTCAACTTTCGACGTTAAGGACATGTTCACGTGCCTGAATCACGCACATATCTTAAGAGCTGCGGATTGGTTGGTCAGTGAGCATCTGGAACGAAAGCACAATCACATCAGGATTAAACTTTCAGGAAAGAAGATCGGACTGGGAAAGACTAAGGGCGTATGGGGATGGATGACCATCAAGCTGCGGGATTTGCCTATTCTACTATAGTTTGATATCTCCCATTCCTATTTTCAACCTATGTTGCACGCGCGGCCGCGGCCGGATGGTCCGAATCGGCCGCGGCCTAGGCCGATGACCGAATCGGCCCGGTTCGGCCTAGGCCGACCAGCCGAGTTTGGTACATGAATTTTTTCCCCCATTTTTCACGTGTAGAAAAAAAAAAGAATATGGGTGTGTAGGGCTGAAAAAGCCCTACACGCCCATATTTTTTTTTGGGTGTCATACCTTCTCGCGCGGCGCAGAAAAAAAAAAAAACGGTACCTAAAAAAAAAAAACGCTGCACCGTTTTGGCCCTGTTTCGGTGCCTGCGGGTGAGGGGAACCGTGTGGGCAGTGTGAGGAGGGCGGTGGGTCCAGGCCCAGGCCACGGCAAAAACTGTTGCCGTTTCAGATAAATGCTGCCATTTATCTGAAACGGCAACAGTTATTGCTGTTGCCGTTATGCTGCCAAACTGCCTGCTCGCACGCTGTGTGTGTGTGTGTGTGTGTGTGTGTGTGNGTGTGTGTGTGTGTGTGTGTGTGTGTGTGTGTGTGTGAGAGAGAGAGAGAGAGAGAGAGAGAGAGAGAGAGAGAGAGAGAGAGAGAGAGAGACCGTTGAGAGAGAGAGAGAGAGAGAGAGAGAGAGTGATCTTCTTCTTCTTCTTCTTCTTCTTCCTTCTATGCTGCGCGGGTGGCTGCGCCGCGCGCCGCGCGATCTTGTGGAACAGCGCGCCGACTGCCGTCGCCATCGCCGCGCGCGGCCTTTTCTAGCTCGTCAGCCATTTTAGTGCCCGGCCGCGGCCGATCCCGGCCGATCCCGGCCGAACAAGGCGGAACACGGCCGGAGGCGGCCGATCAGGAATGGCGCAGCTCGCGACTGTGCAGGGGGCCGACCGGCCGGGGTCCGCGGAAAGCACGGGCGTCGATGACATCGGGGGGAATCGGGCGGTGGCGGCAGCGGGGACGTCGGGGACTGCATCGATGGTACGGCACGGTCCGACGACATCGGCGGTCATCGCGACGGCTTGTTGGATTCGAGTGGGGGGACCATGACGGGGGGTGCAGGAACCAGCGGTGCGGGGGGGTCTGGGGGTGCCCAGTTCAACCCGCTGTCCAAAGAGGGAGATGGCGAAGTTGAGGCGGGGGAACTTGGTTAAGAGCTTCGTCACCGGGGGGCAGTAAGTCGGGGACCAGTCGAAGATGCATGGGGACCAAAAGTTGCGTTGCAACTTATGCGGCCACTTGTTTCAGGGGGGGGCGTCGACGGCCGCGCGCCATTTCACGCAGTCGAAGTACTGCAAGGCTGGGGGGATGAGAGTTCTCGCGGAACTCTGGAACGTCACGGACTACACATTCGTGCCGTCCACTGCTCAGCGGGTGCAGAGGTGGATGGCGGACGAGGGGATACGAGACACGAGAGCGCCCGCGGGTGGCCAACAACAACGGATGGACGACGGAGAGAGGGACGAGATTCAGGACGTCCTCGATGAGGAGGAGGGCCGCGAGGGTGGGGTCAGGGAGGGGGGGGTGGCAGACGAGGCAGACGAGGCAGTCGGAGAGCCTGACCTGCCAGGGGAGGAGGTGGTGATGACGTCGAGAGGCGTCGGTCGAGCGGGTCCCGCTCCTAGGGCACCGCGACCTGATATGGAGCGCGCGAGGAGGGAGAAGAGGGCACTGGGGGAGGCTGACGTCAAGGTGCGAGACACGGGCAGGGAGAAGAGGGCTCGACAGACGACGATTGAGGAGATGTACGACAAGGAGAAGTTGGCCAAGTTTACAGACGCGTGGCTGCAGTTGATCTACGTGGAGGGTTGCCATTCAACGCCTTCCGTAGTCCGGAGTTCCAGAGGGTGCGACAGGCGGCAGAGAGAGTGCCTCACACTATCCAGTTCCGGTTTCCCTCCTACAGGGTTACAGGGGGTGCTGGGATCCCTTCACAGAGGGCGAAGGTGGCGACGATGGTGAGCGAGGTGCGCGCCACTTTCCGGCACACCGGTGCCACCATCCTCTCCGACGGGAGGAAGTCGCGCAGCGGCAAGCCGCTCGTGAACTTCCTCGTCGGGGGCGCCAATGGCGCCCTGCTATACGCCACCGCCGCACGTGACGGGTCGGTCCGGGATACAGCAGACATTGTGTACCGTAGGTGGCGGGCCATCATCTTGTCCTTTCCTGCAAAGGACGTGATCGGCTTCTGCACAGACTCCGCCGGTAACTATACGGCGGCAGCGCGCAGATTCGCCATTGACCTCGAGCCCGACATTAGGAGGATCACTTGGCTCCCCTGCTCCACCCATGTCTGCAACTTGATGTTGTCATATATCGGGACGCAACTGGGGTGGGTCAAGGACACCATCATCCGCGCTCGAGCGCTTGTGCAATTTATTAAATCGCACGGCGCTGCTCACACGCTGTTTAGGAAGGTGAGCCCTCGCGTTCAGCTCGTCGAGCCCGTCGAGACACGGTTCGCATCGGTTTTTCTGATGCTGACGTATCTCAAAGGCCGACGAGACGCGTTGGAGAGCATGTTGCACGGGGATGCTTGGGCACGCATCCCGTGGGAGCGCAGGCTTGTATCGCAGGTGCGGTGGGTGCAACATTAGATCCGGGACGGGGAGTTTTGGCGGTGTGTCCAGTACGCCATCCTTGTCATGGCGCCCGTCCACCAGCTGTTGCGCAGGATGGATAGGGGGGGGATGATGATGTCCGTCGTTTACGAGTGGAGTCAGCATGTGCTGCGGTTGATGAGGAGGGTCGACGTGCCAACGGACATGATCGAGCCGTGCGTGTGTGAGGTTGCCATCCGCAACCTCCACATGCTAGAGCCCGCACATGCCGCGGCCCACCTCCTCAACCCTGGTCGACGGTTCCTCACGTATTACGAGTCGTTACAGACGACCGCCGACGACGCCCGTGTGGTCGAGGAATGCGACAAATTTCTCCTGGCGCGGACCGGCGGCGATTCGGTGGGTAGACTGTACAGGACCGTGAGGAACCAGATGAGGCACTTCCACTCGAGGCGAGGAGATTGGGGAGATCGGTCCCTTTCCGGTGCCGAGGCGGACGATTGCAGGGGGGACCGCGAAACCGAGCGTTGTGCGGCGTGGTGGTTTGACCATGGACGTGCCCACCCGGAGTTGCGCACCATCGCCATCCGTGTCATGCACTTGTGGATGTCTGCCTCTCCAACGGAGAGGAACTGGGCGCAACAGGAGCGCATCAACACGGCGAGGCGCGTCAAGCTTGGGTTTGCCAAGCTTGCACAGTTGGTTGAGATTGTCACCAATCTCAAACTGGCCTCGTGCGCACGGCAGGGTGGTGGGTACGTGTTGCCATGGGTTATGGGGACCGGTCGGGAGGGGACGACTGCAGAGGACGAGGATGAGGAAGGAGACGTGGAGCCCGAGGTGTGGGGAGCGCGACCTGCTGGCAATGTTCCGGAGTAGGACATTCAACGGCAGATTGACAGCCGACCGTCCAGAGCCCATTCGGTTCAGGACGTGTTTGGCAAGAGGGCGACGAAGCTGCGACCGTGGCCGGAGGGTGGGGATGATGCGGACGCTCATGTGGGAGACGACGGCATCGACGACCAGTGGACAGACGATGATGACGCGTCGCCACTCAATGACGACATCGACGACCAGTGGACAAACGATGATGACGCGCCGCTGAGTGGCGACGCGACGGCTGAGCGGGTGTACTTCACTTACGGTGGGGGACGTGACGACATGGCTTCATTCACATCAGTTATCACTGCTGATGTGCCGTCGACCGGACAGGCGAGTGGCAACAGCAGAGTCGGCGGTCGTCGTGGAGGACGTTCGCACGTGGAGGTTGGCGTCGACGACTCGGGGGAGCAGGAGCCACGGGGAGGCCTTCAGCAGACAGGCAGGCATTGGGAGGTTAAGAGTGACAATGAGGCCGAGGAAGAGGCCGAGGATGAGGAGGTGCACCTTCCCGATCGTCACTTCTCTCCCTCCCATCATCCGAGCACTGCACAGCCCGAGGCACTTAGGCGTTCGGAGAGGTTGGCGTCGACAGCAGGTAGAGACCGAACACATGACGGCGAGGATCGTGGGGGGGAGAGGACTCCTTCCGACGCCGGTATCCGCCCCCGCTCGCCGTCGGAGCTCCGCACACACGACTCTGACGTTGGAGGACTTGGTGGGGGCTTGGGAGATTTCAGTGCCGAGGGACGTCGACGTGCCTCACTGTGAAGGTGCGCACCGACGAGGACGTTGTGCGGGGCCTTGTTGAGACTGAGGAGGAGCGGGATGCCTGTTTGGACCGAGAGGAGGAGGCGCGGCTGCGGAGTTTGCCAGGATGGGAGGGTCGGTTCGCGTATGTTGAGGACCAGCATCGGCAAAGGGAGTTGGAGACAGGAGGGGGGGGAGGCCCGTGACGCCGATGACTCGGGTGTCCCTAAGGAGGCAGTTCAGGGGGAGTTCGTTGATGAGGGACAGGATGCCGTCACGGGTGGTGGGTCAGGTGGTGGACGACGCGGCGATGGGGAGACCGCGGGTGATGAGGGGCAGGATGTTGTTTTGGGCGGTGGGTCCCCTTGTGGAGGACGTGGCAACGGCGAGACCGCGGGTGATGAGGGACAGGGTGCTGCCGTGTGTGGCAGGGGAGAGGGTGGACCCGGTGGAGATGGGGATACCGCGGGGGAGACGATGGACTGGACGGAGATGATGACGACGACCACGGTCCCGAGGACGATGTGTATAGGCTCGCCTTGGTGTTGAGGGACCCCATAGTACCTCCATTGCGCCCTGACGATGACGCTTTGGCGCAAGCGTTGAGGGATGACCCTTTCGCACACACGGGCCGCAGGAGCGGCAAGAGGTGGCCCCCTGGAGGGGAATATTCACCGCCACCGTTCGTAGTGCAGAGCCCTCGATGGTCGGGTTCGTCGCTCAACGACGTGAGAGGGAGGGAGTCCGGAGCAAGTGAGGTGGGGTCCGGCTTACGCAGCGAGGGCGGCAGAGACAGTGCAGGATCGATGCCTCCACCGCCCGCACGGGCTCCGGAGGCTGGCGTTGACGCCGAGGACTAGAAGGCGGCACCGGGAGTTGCGCATAGTGGTGGTTCCCCGCCGACAGTCCGAGGTGGTGTAGGTGGCGGATGGTCAACTGTTCGTCGGGTCGGGGACCGGTTGCGGGCGGATTACGATGCCGGGAGGGGCGTCTTCGCGGGACGTACGCCAGTTCAGACGCAGGCTGCAGAGGGTGGGTGCGGACGTCCGAGCCTGCAGATGGCAGGCCGCATGCTCGGTTTGTCACGAGCGGCGACGAGGAGATTATTGGTCCTCGAGGCCGCAGGGACATCCACAGACATGCTGCGGGGACAGCAGTACACATCGGGCGAGGAGGGGTTGTTGATGCGTCCTGGGACGAGACGACAGCGCGGCCTCTCGGAGGTTGAGGCTCGACTCGCGACAGAGGTCACCGCTGACCAGGCAGCACTGAACGCGATTCAGAGGGAGAGAGAGATAGAAATTGCTGCACGGGCGGCGGAGGACGAGGACGCAGACACAGAGTCCGAGCCGATCGAGACTGTGGCCCGCAGACACAGGGCACAGGTGGCCGCGGCAGCCGCTGCAGCACAGGCGGCATACCTCAGCGGGGCACAGGGCACAGGTGCCGGAGGGAGAGGAGGGCGCCGGGGAGGACCGCATGGCCGCCCGTCCTCCGGGAGAGACCGCGCGCGCTCTGGAGGGAGATGACGACGTCCGTGTTTTTTTTTTATTTCCTTAGTTTTTTTTTTTTTGCGTGGCTGGACGCTCTGTCAGCAGGGTTGTTGCATATTTATGTCGATGTTGTTCCATGGAGACGACGACAGTATGTGGACATTAGGGTTTCTTTTTTTTTTTTTTTTTTTGCTACTCGGTTGTACGGTAGAGACGACGGGTTCAATTTTTGGCTTCAACCTTGTACATACGCATTTCCATTGAAATGCGTTGTCATTCATTTGCTCTTGTTCGTGTTCCTCTCCCAACCTTGGTTTTGCATCTGAGTCGCTGTTGTTTGGTGAGTGGTTTCTGGTTTGTTGTCGTGATTGTTGCAAATTATGTGCTTCTCCGATGCCACGCACCTGCATGTCATGGATGCCTCAATTATGAATGTGCTGTTAATTTCGGATGCCAAATAGGGATGATGTGCTAATGAATGTGTTTTTACACAAACTTCCACCTGTCTGATTAGTGAACACACACTATGACACACTTGCCTGTTAACATTGTTTGAAACTTATGGTTGACCCAACTTGGCCGCAATGTGATTGATTGTGAATGTGTTCTGACTTTGGTATGCCAACTAGGGTTTGACCTATGATTGCCATGAATGTGTTGTTTCAAAATATGTCACGAACTATCATCACCCTCACAAATGAAATCGACACCTGCCTAAGGCCCTGATCTGCCTGGGGTCTGCCATCTGCAGCCCCGCCCAGCTTCGACCCGACCTGGCCGCACGGCCCGCCCCAACCAGGCCCTCATCCAACCCCCGTTCGGCCGCCCCCGCAGGGTTCAAATATTTTTATTTTATTTTTCTAGTGTTCCAGACCCTCTTCTCTGCGACCCGGCATCGACAAACCCGCACGCGGGGGACGCACGAATTTTCGCGGCCCACCCTTCCAGGGCCATGTGCAGGACCCCCTCGTTTTTTATTTTTTTGACGCTCTGCCACTTTGAGGGGGTGCCCCCCCCCCCCCCACCTCAAACCCGCTCCCCGCTTCGGAAACCGCCCCCCAGATCGGTCGAGGCTGAGGCCGAAAAAACTCGGCCGGACCGGCCGCGGCCGGGGGGGTCCCGGCCTAGGTGCGGCCTGGGCCGAACACGGTCGCGGCCAGCGTGGAACATAGACTGAAACAGATACAGGGCATTCCAATGGGTAAAGGATCTAGCCCACCAATTGCAAATGTGGTTTGCAATTATGATGAATATCTGTGGAAGAGGTCTCTTGGCACTGACGAGAGGTTTATTCATGGGTTAAGATTCGTTGGTGATGTTTTTCTTGCTGTAATTGGGAAGGAAGACAAACCACGTCAGGCGCTGCAGATGATCCAGGATTCCAGGAGATGCTATCATCCATCACTGAAACTGGAGTGTACTGCGGAAGTGAGTGCGACCGAGTTAAAATACTTGGAAACGACTGTGTGCAAGCAAGAGAACGGACCCCTCTTGAAGTGCTTACATCGTTTAAAGAATTACGAATCACTCCGGGAGGGGCGATTTGGACGCTTTCGCACGATTAAGCATTTCAAGAGTTATGGTCCGGAGGACCGGAGCGGATTAAGACACTTTGCACATAATTCTCACTAACATTACACTGGTATTATTAAACTGTTTTTTACTGAAGCAACTTTGCTGGGCTACCCACCACACGTTCTCAAGCAGGCAGTCCTGACACTGAGGCGCACGAAGCTGAGACGCAAAGTGGCAGTGGAGCTATTTCGTTGGATCGCACATAGGAAACAGTAGTTGGCAGAGTAGAATCGGATAAAAATTGTTTTGGGTGACGAATAGGCAATACCGTCACTTGAATCAGCATTACGGTTACTGACACCATATATCAGCGGAACAGACTCAGCCTGTCGAGGCTTTTGTGTCTTTTCAGTACAAGTACCATTTTTTGTTGAACCTGGTCACTACGTACGAGTGTGGGATCAGCGGCAATGACGTGAAAAGGATCTGCCGCACAAATTTTTTTAGGAATAATTCCCGGTTTCATTTGCATCTGGTCACGTGAAATCGACTAACAGCCGTTCGGATCCGATGAGGAAGTACCTTCGGAAGTTGGTCTGCAACACGGGGTCGTAAGGGAAAGGTCCATCACAGGGCACTGCCACGAAACGGTTGCTGCTTCTACAAAAAAATTTTGAGCTCGGCTAGAACGGTATTTTTTTTTTGGAGTATTTTCAGTCGCTCTTTTGGGAAAGATGCATGTACGGTCTGGGTCTAGACTGGGTTCTTTGTGTGGGGAGAGTGAGGATAACATGACGGAGATTGGGCAAGGATCTGGTACTTCGCAGAATACAGCTCGGTAGCTAAGAGCACAACTACTTAAAGGAGGAGGAAGGGGTATTTTGTCACCTGAGTGGACGAGGCAGAAGGGTGATGCTGGATGCTCGTGAAGAGCATTCCTGCTTTTGGCACATTATGTCCTCCGCGAGAGTAAAGCCTCACATTTTGTGCTAATCTATGAATCTGTCCTCGTTTCTTTACTTTTCTATTTCTTCTTTTTCTTTTTCTTTTTTCGGCCTCCATCCCTGCCCCGAGCCCCCCACTTCTTCGGAGTAGGCTACGCCTGAGACTTCGCGTTTGCCTGTGAAGGGTAGTGCCTGCGAATCTCGGCTGTGGCCAAGACATCTCGGCCGTGGCCAATCTAGGGTATGGCCTAGACATCTCTGCCGTGGCCAGTCTGGGGTGTGGCCGAGACATCTCGGCCGTGGCCAGTCTGGGGTGTGGCCGAGACATCTCGGCCGTGGCCCAACTATGGGGCTGTAATTTTTTTTTTTTTTTCAGCCATGGGGTGGCGCAGTGCGTTGCAGCACGCGGCCGAAACAAACAAACAAACAAACAAACAAACAAACAAACAAACAAACCGAAGAAAGAAAGAACGGGCCGCGCCGCAGTGCGCAACCGAACAAAAAAAAAACGATGAAAGAAAGAAACGGCCATGTGCCTGACTGAACTGCTAGAAAAAGCCAGCCCAAGTTTCAAACTGCTAAAAAGCAGTTTCAAATGCAATTGAAACTCGCAGTTTCAAATGCAGTTACAAACTGTAACCCTGACTGCGCCGTAGTTTTCTCTTCTTATAATTCATTTCCACTATGTACGTCTTGTACAAATAGTTATAAAAAAAATCATTCTTTTAGGAAGTTTTAGCATAAGAAAGAAATCATTTAGAAGGACAATTTAATAAAAGATCTACTGAAATGACAAAAATGATCGACAAGGCTCTCCCCTTCTGCCGGTGAGCCGAAATAATGTTATATTTTAATTCTTCCTGGATTTGGTATAACCACCACCAGGCTGCGCGAAGGGCTAGCTGACAGGGTGCAAAAATGACGCCAAACGTCATTTTAGGGCCTGCAGCACTTTTTGCCCCATTTGGGTTTAAACAAGGGTTAATTGCAAAAATATTGCTTTTTCCAAGTTTGGCAGCAAAAATAGAGGATTCGTTGCAACTTTACTGGGAACCCGTAGTTTGGCAGCAAAAATGTCGCGTTTTACCAAGTTTCACAGCAACGGACCCGTAGGCCTCTGGCCTCAGGTACTCAGGCACTCAGCGTTCGGGCCTCAGTTTTTTTTTTTTTTCAGCGTTTTTTTTTCAGCGTTTTTTTTTGTTTTTGTTTTTGTTTTTGGCGCGGGCGTGGCCGAGTCATCTCGGCCGTGGCCACGCCCGAGATGCCTCGGCCACGGCGGAAATTTGAAAGAAAACAAAAGCACCTCTACGCCCGTGGCTGTGCCGCTATGCCTCGGCCACGCCCGCGCGAGAAAAAAAAAAAAAAAAAAAAAAAAA
>BFEA01000195.1:757691-775741 GCA_003427395.1 Chara braunii
GTCAAGTCGGAGTGAGTAAAGGCAAGAAAAACAGCTGAAAGGCAACATCCTCGTCGTCCAAGTTCAAATGGGCAAAAAAAACATCACTTTTTTTTCTTCTTTTTTTTTTAAATCTGGGGTGTGGCAGATCTGGGGTGTGGCCGAGACATCTCGGCCGTGGCCAATCTGGGGTGTGGCCGAGACATCTCGGCCGTGGCCAATCTGGGGTGTGGCCGAGACATCTCGGCCGTGGCGCAACCATGGGGCCGAAACACCTTCTTTTTTTTTCGTTCCAGCCGCGGCGCGACCATACGACGGAATTAAAAAAAAGAAAAAAAAACTCGCAGCTGCAGTGCGACCAAAAAAGAAAGAAAAAAAAAAAAAAAAACTGTTGTTTGTCAATGTTTGATTAAAAAAAAAAAAAAAAAAAAAGTGATTTATTTTTTGCCGATTTGAACTTGGAAGACGAGGATGTTGCCATTAAGTGTTTTTTTTGCCGTTTTGAACTTGGACGACGAGGATGTTGCAGTAACCCTGTTCAGCAGCAGACCGGGGCTCAGAACATTGCCCCCGGTAAGACGCAGACTCAGTTGTCTGTGCTGGGCTATGTGACCGAGACAYGCCCAGCCTGAGTCTGTAGAGGAGGCTGTGCGACCGAACGCAGCACAAAGGAAATTCAACAGTCAAAGTCAACTGTAGAGTCAAAGGTACCGCRCCCAGGCCTATGGTCGGATACATTCACTTGTTGTGTGCAGGTACCCAGACAGCATTCAGGGCGGGAGGAATACAGTTTCTGGCCAATCTGGGCCCTCACTCATATCGAGATCTGGACGGTGCAGGACTTCAGCACCCGGGGTCCAGACCCCGCACCCATGCTATTTAAGAGTTGACTTCCTGGCTGGAGGGGATTCAGTCTTGCGTGAATGCTGACTTCACGCGTGGACTTGACSCTGTTGCTATRCTGCGACATGGCGACATTGGCTTGACGCCGGCTATATGCTGGCAGAGGAGGACGGCAAGGCGCTGCTGGCTGGCGAYGGTCTTYYGGGCATGCTGACGTGGCAGCTGCCACGCGCCGTTGCTGAYGTGGCCGCTGCCACCTGTATATGATTGATGACGTGGCGGGCTGCAAGATTATTGAGGCTGTTCTGATTCTTCGTCACTTCGGAAGGGGATCAAGACTGTGGTTATCGAGGATACGTACCTGGTTGATGACGATACWMTCCATWTGCTRATGTAGACAGATTGACGTGCCACGTGGCACCTTGAGGAAGAACTTCAGACATTGTATTCAGTCTGTTGATTGATGAGGTRGCAAGGAGGAGGAGGAAYCCGAAGTAGAAGTRGGYTGTTGTCTTCTTCTCTCCCCTTTGTCTATTCTCCYTCTCTCCTCCTTCGTCTGTGTATGATTCTCACCTCATTCTATCATCACACACATTTGCGATTGTTGTCATTCATCAGCAGATCGATAATCATATGGACTGGTAATGTTGACGCGTATCATCACGTCTGGGCTCATTGCAATTTGGTATCGGAGTAGATCTTCCGATCTTGTGACAGGGACGACAACGACAAGTGGTGGCATCTACATTGAAGAGGCTGACGTGGAGAAGACAGCACACGTCAGATTAATGACGTGGCATTGACGTGGCCTTGGTACACATGTCCGATGCTGACGTGGCATCGACGTGGCATTGACGTGGCCTTAGTACACATGTCCGATGCTGACATGGCATTGACGTGGCCTTGGTACACATGTCCGATGCTGACGCGGCATTGACGTGGCATTGTAACGCTGACGTGGCCGGTGGATGATAGCAGATTAATGATGTGGCATTGCCGACTCACCATTCGGTGAGATAGCAGGCTGACGTGGCAGTGTCATATTCCGCTACCTGGGTTACGTGGCACGTTGGTACTGCTCCTGACGTGTATTCCCTCGATGATGCTGACTGGACCTTGGTGCTGACCTGGCAGACAGAAGTGCTGCTGAGTTGGCACTCCAGGGGATACACGTGGCAGGTTGGAACTTCGAACTTTGTGACAGGCTGGTACTTCGACTTCAGCATACATTGCTGGCGTGCACCCCATTGATGATATTGATTAGACCTGCTGACCTGGCATACTCATCGAGTTGCTGAGTTGGCAGGCCAGGGGTGACACGTGGCAGGCACGATCGTGCCTAAGTGAGGACAGCATTCTGATGACTAAAGCGGCACGGCAAGAAGACTGACGTGGCTGTGGTGCCGAACGTCAGATTGTGTGCTGGTCACACAGGACAAAGAAGGACGAAACAGCAAGAAGGGGAAAAAGCTAACTATTGATTGATTTTTGTTGGCGGACTTACCTGTTGTCTGGCTGTGTTGTGTACCTGTGTACTCACTTGTGTTTGTTGATGATCATGCTGGCTTGGAGTTGCGGTACCTGAGATAGAGTAGGATGTCATCACATTGAAAACAGAACAGCAAATAGAATTAGAAAACTTTTGTTCCTTATTATTATTATTCTTTTTGACTCAGATAGAGTGTCGAATAGGTGACCGTGAAATTATTGTCTTTTGCGGTAGAGCAGCGTGCTGATTCAGGTGACCGTGAATTATTGTTTATTTTGCGGTAAATAATCTGACCAACAAATTTTCGTGTTTTCTGTTCTCTCAAGATGTCTTACTTCTGGAAATGTCTGCAACAGTCTATCTTGACGAGATTCCTGACTACTTTCCTGTTTCCTTTTCCGATCACACTTTCCGTTGGGGAAGGACCGTCTAAACTCAAGACAAGGGGACAGGCTGGCAGAAAGAGAGAGGAACTGTTAGCTTTGTGGAATCAGTTCCTGGTGGAGGTACAACTGTCTGGACCAGATGCTGAGCAAAACATCCGTGATAATTTCGATCTTCAGGGGGTTGAAGACCGCCTGAAGAAGTCTATCAGGGCTGTGGAGGTTGTGGCAGCCGGTACAGAGGCCTCCAAACTGATTGTTCAGGGGCGACAAGCTCTAAACCAGTTTGCTTTAAAGCAACTGGAAGAGATCATGGAAGCTACTCGCAAGGGGGAAGTTAAAACAGAAGTAAGTGAACAATCGATTGATTCCAATATCCAGCAGCTAAGAGAGGCCTTGGCTGCGGAAGAAAGAAATAAAGAAGAAGTATCTCGAAGAAGAGAACAGGAACAACGAAGAGGACAAAGAGTTAAAGAGATCAGGCAAGTAATAGGAACAGAAGTCGGTGAACAAACTGACATGTCACAAACATTGGCTCATATTGTGACATATCTTACCTTTCTAGAAGAGAAGATTGATAGACAGCAAAATCAGTTGGATGAAATCGCTGTTGGATTGAGAACAATTGCTAATATTGTGAAAGGTAAGAATCAGATTCAAGGAGAAGAAGAACAAGAAGAGAAGAAGGAGAAGAAAGAAATAAAGAAGTTGATGGGGGACGCAATAAAGTCTGCTGGTCCCGTGATAAAGACGAATGGAAATGAATCAAGTCAACCATCTACTCCTCACTCTTCTCATTCTTCTAAGTCTACTCCTAAAGAAACTCCAGAAAAGACAAGCGCTGAACCCGATAAACCGAAGAAGAAAGAAAAGGTGAAGATGAAGTTGCCATTTACGTTTTGCAACAAGAAAGAAGAAAGTCTGTTGCTGAGGATTGCAGAAATCCAGACGTATGTGAGTACCGCACCGGTCGAGCCGGAGTCCCAAATCGCGTTCACCACTTCTTGCATGGGTGGTGAGGCCAAGCAATGGGTGTTGGCCGAGGCCAATGCGGCGGGTTTTTAAGATATCGGTGAGCGGGCAAAGACATTGACGCTGAAACAATTCTTGGCAAAAACCAGGGACCGTTTCCTCGACAAGACGATGGTCGACAAGGCCTTTGACCGGTTGACGTCAATTGGTCAAAAGCATTGGACGTCAGTTGAGGCTTTGTCCCGAGAAGTTGACCGATTGTTGCAGGTTCCTGGATCGAACTTGCAGGACAGCCAAGTGCTGTACATCTATTCCCGCGCGTTGCCTGAGCCCATCCGGGGACATTGAGTCACTGAAGCGAAATCCGGTAAATACAACTATAGGCAATTTCGTGACCTCGCCCTGCAAAGGGATCATATGACTTCTCAAGTCAAGAATTCCTATGCAGCAGTAATCAAGACTGGAGGAGGAGGAGGAAGACAGTACAATGGGAAACGAGTTCTCTGGTGACAGAAGCGCCAGGACCACAYCCTTGTCGTCTTTGATGACGACACAATAAAAAAGTGGCCGAACGAGGAGAATGATAACAACAGTGACTCCGGGAAGGGGGAAGTCACTGCTGTTGTGGCCAATAAGGGAGAACCACCCAGGATAGGAGGGAAGAAACACAGCGTTTTCATGGCACCCTGGTATTGCTGATGGGAAGCCATGGGTCGAAATGGGTATGACTAGAAAGACTTGGCAGGAGCGCATGGACAATGCGCAATGTCTCAAGTGCGRCACAGCGGGACATGTGATCGCCTACTGCCCTCAGATCCGGAACCCAAAAGCGAACAGCCAGTAGGAGTAGCATCTGCTCCTACTGAGATTAAGGGTAAGAACGAACAGACAGRTAAGGCGCCTACGAHCCCTTCCTACCCTTCTTCTCAATTGGCAGAGGATGATTCTTCCTTAGCCCATCATCCACATCGCCCTGATATTGTCTTATGTTTCTCTCTGGATGACTCCCTTGATGAGTTAGGTAACGAATTGTTAGCATTACGTAGCTCATGGGCTCGAAAGGCGAAGACTAAGGGCGAGTTATTGTTTGCAGATGTTGAGATCGCACGAACACGAGTTGGTGTGATGCTAGACCCAGGATCAACGAGATCCTACATCTCCGAGAAGGCAATCCGTAAGTTGCATCTCGACATGAAGGTAAACGACTTGTCTCGACCTATAACGTCTATGTTAGCAGACAAAAGTACTATCACTGTCTCTCAGTTTGTTGATCGTATTAAGTGTCAGTTCCGAACAAAGGAAGGAAAGAAGATTGTGCATGAACTATCCTTCCTCATAGAAAAGAATTTACCTTTTGATATCATTCTGGGTATGGATTGGCACGAAGAAGCCAACTCGGACATTGATTTCAAAAACAAGATTGTGCAACTCAAAGATGCGCAATCAGAAATGAAACCAATTAAATTGTATCACAAGTCTGACTCTGACTCAAGTCTATCCTTTTGCTGTATGAGTTATCCAGCTTTTCGTTCAATGGTTTCTAAGAAAAAGTTGGAACCGGAAGTTATGTTGGTGCAAGTAAAGAAAGCCGGTGAGTCTTCTTCTTCCTGTCCTCCGACGATTGAAAGTCTTCTCTCCGAATATAAGGATCTGCAGAATGAACCCACCGGAATTACGGAACGTGCTATAAAGCACACCATTGAGATTWTTCCGGGTAGTAAAATTCCCAAGGGYCCTATCTATCGAATGTCTTCCAGGGAACTTGAGGAGTTAAAGAAGCAACTGCAGGACCTTACTGACAARGGATGGATTCGCCCTMGTTCATCTCCTTATGGAGCACCTGTCTTGTTCGTGCCCAAAAAGGAAGGTGAATTACGTCTATGTATTGACTATCGAGGGTTGAATGTCGTCACTGTCAAGAATGCCGAACCACTCCAACGTATCGACGATTTACTTGACCAACTAGAGGGATGCAAGTACTTCAGTAAAATTGATCTGAAGTCTGGGTACCATCAGATCGAGGTGAAGCCCGCGGATCAACACAAGACTGCTTTCCGGACCAGGTATGACCATTACGAGTTTATGGTAATGCCCTTCGGATTGACTAATGTTCCTGCTACATTTCAACGGTCAATGAACGAGTTATTTCATCAATGGTTGGATCAGTTCGTCATTGTCTATCTGGATGACATTCTCGTATATAGTAAAACATTAGAAGAACACGAGAAGCATCTTCGTCTGGTTTTGAGTAAGTTGCGAGAAGGCAACTTCAAAATCAACCCGAARAAGTCTGAGTTCGCTAAGTCTGAAGTTTTATACTTAGGACATATAGTGAACCAAGATGGCCTCAGGCCTGAAGAAAAGAAAATATCAGCAATTAGAGACTGGCCACAACCTAAGTCTGTAACTGAGCTACGATCTTTTCTTGGCTTGGCAAGCAAGCTACTATAGGAAGTTTGTCAGGAACTTCTCATTGATCGCTGCACCAATGAGAAGATTGTTAAAGAAAGGAACGATCTGGTTGTGGGACAAGGATTGTGAGTCCTCGTTCAAAAAGGTAAAGTACGCTCTGACTCACTACCCTGTTTTGAAAATTGTTGATCCATCTCTTCCCTTTATTGTCACCACTGATGCAAGTCAGTATGGGATTGACGCAATTCTTCAACAAAACGACGACAATGGCTATAGACCGATTGAGTTTATGTCTGCACGATTGCCATCTGAAAAGGTTGCCAATTCTACCTATGAAAGAGAATTGTATGCGTTAGTCTGTGCCTTAGACACCTGGAAACACTATCTATTAGGGAGACACTTCACAGTGTACTCAGACCACTCTACCCTGAAGTGGATAAAGACATAGCCTAGGCTCTCTAATAAGCTAGTACGATGGTCTGCATTCATTGATATTTTTTATTTTGAGTTAAACACTATCAAAGGTAAGTCTAACGTGGTTGCAGATGCATTGTCTAGAAGATGTGATTTCTTTCGTGTCATTGTCTCTTACCTAGATGTTGGGAGTAATCTGAAAGATAGAATTCGTCAAGGCTTGTAAATGATCCTTTATGGAAACCTATCATGGATGTCCTTGTGAAAGACCCGAGTCTACTTCCCAATTATAAGATAACTGATGGTTTGCTTTTCTTGTTAGATCAAACTGAACAACGATTGTGTATTCCTCACCAGGAAGAAATCAAAAGTCTAATTATTGGGGAATGTCACGACGCCGAAGGTCATTTTGATTTCAAGAAAACCTACACTGAAGTTAGAGAACGCTTTGAATGGAAGGGATTGAAAGAGGATGGACTAACTAATGTTTGTACTTGTCTTGTGTGTCAGAGAAACAAACCCTCACATGAGAATGCACTTGGTCTTCTCTGACCGTTACCAATTCCAAACGGATTGACATGAGTCTCACAAAAAGTCGGAATGACAATAGTCAGGTAATGGTGATTGTGGATCGTTTCTCTAAATATGCTATGTTCATTCCCTTACCCCAAAAAAACAGAACGGAACTTGTGATCCAAAAGTTTCAGATGCGATGGGTGATTGAGTATGGTTTCCCTTTATCCATTGTATCTGATCGAGATACCAGGTTCACAAGTATACCATGACAAAAGCTGATGGAGGCATACTGTATACGTCTAACCATGTCGTCAGGTAGACACCCTGAAACGAATGGCCAGAGTGAACAAATGAACCTTTTGTGCCAACAACTTCTGCGCATGTATGTAAGACCCGATCAAATAGATTGGGATGAGAACTTACCTAAGATAGCAAGTGCATATAATAGTAGTGTCCATACCTCTACAGGACGAACACCTAACGCACTGCATAAAGGGTGGAAACCTAAGTGTCCCATTGATGTATTGACGAAGGACCAGCTTCTTAGGTTACCTCCAGGGACCCGCGAATATGCAGTATTGTTTCAAGAAGACATTAAAAAGGTAAAGGAGAACTTAAAGAAAGCTCAGGACCGGATGATCGAACAAGCTAATAAGCATCGACGACCATCAACGTTCAAAGAAGGTGATTTGGTTTGGATCAAGTCTAAAGAGTTTTCACTAGAAGAAAATGTCTCTCAGAAACTCCTGCCTGTCTATTTTGGACCCTGGGAAGTTCTTAAAGTGATTGGAGATGCAGAGGGACCGTCTTACAGGATTGATATACCCCCTCATCTCAGAACCTATTCTGTTTTTCATGTGTCTAAGTTGCTACCTTATGTAGAAGGAGATGGATTCCCCCATAGACCATCTATGATACCGCCAGATATGGATGGTGGATATGAAGTGGACCTAATTATACAACAAGGGTTTTTCTCTACAGGTGCACGAGGACGACCCCAGAAGCAATTCAAGGTTCGTTTTAAGAGTCAGAACCCATCTGAGGACAGATGGTTTAGTAAAAGAGAACTCCTTGAATCTGCTCCTGATATTGTCTCTGCTTATGAACGTGGGTTGAAGTCTTAAATGTTTCTGCGATGGAACTCGAAATTTGGGTCGGCAGGAATGCAGTAACCCTGTTCAGCAGCAGACCAGGGCTCAGAACATTGCCCCGGTAAGACACATACTCAGTTGTCTGTGCTGGGCTATGTGACCGAGACATGCCCAGCCTGAGTCTGTCGAGGAGGCTGTGTGACCGAACGCAGCACAAAGGAAATTCAACAGTCAAAGTCAACTGTARAGTCAAAGGTACCGCACCCAGGCCTATGGTCGGATACATTCACTTGTTGTGTGCAGGTACCCAGACAGCATTCAGGGCGGGAGGAATACAGTTTCTGGCCAATCTGGGCCCTCAYTCATATCGAGATCTGGACGGTGCAGGACYTCAGYACCCGGGGTCCAGACCCCGCAYCCAYGCTATTTAAGAGTTGACTTCCTGGCTGGAGGRGATTCAGTCTTGCGTGAATGCTGACTTCACGCGTGGACTTGACGCTGTTGCTATACTGCGACATGGCGACATTGGCTTGACGCCGGCTATATGCTGGCAGAGGAGGACGGCAAGGCGCTGCTGGCTGGCGAGCTGCTGGCTGGCGATGGTCTTTTGGGCATGCTGACGTGGCAGCTGCCACGCGCCGTTGCTGACGTGGCCGCTGCCACCTGTATATGATTGATGACGTGGCGGGCTGCAAGATTATTGAGGCTGTTCTGATTCTTCGTCACTTCGGAAGGGGATCAAGACTGTGGTTATCGAGGATACGTACCTGGTTGATGACGATACTCTCCATATGCTGATGTAGACAGATTGACGTGCCATGTGGCACCTTGAGGAAGAACTTCAGACATTGTATTCAGTCTGTTGATTGATGAGGTGGCAAGGAGGAGGAGGAATCCGAAGTAGAAGTGGGTTGTTGTCTTCTTCTCTCCCCTTTGTCTATTCTCCTTCTCTCCTCCTTCGTCTGTGTATGATTCTCACCTCATTCTATCATCACACACATTTGCGATTGTTGTCATTCATCAGCAGATCGATAATCATATGGACTGGTAATGTTGACGAGTATCATCACGTCTGGGCTCATTGCAATGTTACCATTAAGTGTTTTTTTGGCCGTTTTAAACTTAAAGTGTGACCCATGAGCAGTTATCCTAAAAAAGAAACAAAGAATTCAGAAACATCTGAAAAAAATATATGTTATGCCAAAAAATAAACTGAACAACTTTTGCCATGGGGTCATATTAAAATTCGTTACCAAACTTGAGATAAAAAACAAACAAAATCCTTTATTTTTCTTACTAAAAAAATAAAGTGAAGAACTTTTGCCTGAGAGATTTCTGTTTTTTATTTTTTTTTAAATAAAAAAGAAGTCAAAAAATAAAACTAAAAATATACGGTTGTAGAGCGCACAAAAACCTACAACCCCATTTTTTTTTTTTTTGGCCTATTATCCTATGAGATAAAAATGTCGGGGGTTTCCGACCGCGCTCGGCCTCGGGCGGTCGGCCGCCGTAGGCGGGATCTCGACCGCGGGCAGTAAAATGGCCCGCGGTCGCGACCTCGGGTGATACATAGCCCCTTGCTACCTGCGCTACGTATGGCCATCCCCTTAGTCCAGTGAAGTCTTCCTCTGTGAATCCCAACAGCACCCACTTCTCATCCCACTCTACCCCTTCTCCCCCCATCAGTTGCCAGTGTGTGGCCCACCATTGCCACACCCTTTTGGACGTTGGGCATTCCCACCACAAATGGCGAGTAGATTCAAACGGCCATTTGCAGCGGGTGCAGCCCAGGTCAACTTCCACCCCCCTTGCTCTAAGCCATACCGCCGATGGGGTTACTAAAAGGGACAACATCCACAGTATCCCTGCATGTTTCACGTCCGGAAGCTCCAGCAGGACCCTCCACAGTTTTCTGAAGTTTCCCGCTTCCTCCTGCAGCTCCCATCGAAGTACAGTTGCGATTGCTACTTCCGCTGGCGACCTCGACGGCTTCTTAGCTAGCCTGTACGATTCTCCTGCCGAGTAGCTGGCTAGGTTCAGGCCCTGGGGATGTGCCCTGAAGATTCTCCCCTCCGACCAGCTCCATGCCATAGGATCAATTGACAGCTGCCGGAGGGCTGTCTGACCTACCCAAACAGTTCTCACCACGTTTCCTCTCCCGTCTCTGCTCTGCAACACTCGTATCTGCGGGGGGATATCCCAAACCTGAATGATAGTTGTTTGGCCTTCAGGTAGACTGCCATCGATGGGACTCACTGACCAGACTGCTACTTTCCTGAAGCCACTTTCCGCTACCTCCTGCAATCTCCAAACTGAAGGCGGGTTTGTTGGAATTGATGGCGCGTACCAGGTGTCAGCCTGGTGGATCCTAGGCCTCCGGGCCCAACAGATCCTTCCAGGTCTGTGGAATTGCCCGCTTTAGTTTTGAGAGGTTTGACTCCATGTTTCTCAGACCTTGTAGTTTCTCTTCCAAATCATTCTTTGGTCTCCAGTTTCCCACTAGAGGGTCTCATAGGTCCAACACTGTACCTAACCCCCTTTGGACCCAAGCCTTCCCGAATGCGCCAGGAGCCGCATTGGCCATAAACTCGTTGCCCGCCCTATCCAACACTAGTAGGTTCTCAAATAAACACTGCCTCAGGAGCTCCTCTCTTGAAATCGGAGGAGTTCTTGCATCAGGGGGGTGAGCCACCCAAACTCTACATACGCCCTCCTAGAATTATGACTTCAGTCTGTGCCGCATAAAGGATTTGATAAAAAAGCAGACCCACACGTCCCCCTGTCTGTTCAGGTGTCATTCCTGCATCAGTATGCGTTCCCCTAACAATATCCAGTCCTCCCTCTAGTTTGACAGAGCCACCTTCGCCACCCATGACCCGAGGCAAGCCTGGTTCCTGAGCTGGGGGACCGGTGGGGGTCCATGAGCCCGAAACCCCCTGGTCCTTATCATGGATAATCAGGTCCCAGGCCACTTTCACCGAGAAACCATCTTCCAACCCCGCGCGTGGTTTCCATTGGAATCTTGTAATCAACCTCTTTACTTTTGCCAACACTGTTGTGGAGAGCTCTCTCACCTGTGCCACAAACCATATCAGAGAGAGGAGGGAAGAGTTTACGATCAATGCTCTCCCAAAGATCGACAAGTGCCAAGCGGAACCCCACGCTTTCAGTTTCAACGTGATGCACTGTTGTAGCACCGCCCCTTGTGCCCCGGACAATGAGGCGGATATGAGTTCCAGGCTGATCAACACTCCCATAAAACTCTCCCCCTCTACTGGGTTGACCCTATGCATCCCCCGTTCTACCACTAGCGCGAAGCCTTCCGACAGAATAAAGGCTGATTTATTCCAATTGATCTGCGCCTCTGATAGGAGCGAATACTCCTGCAGAACTGACTTGACTGCCTCCAGCGAGGATACTGAGTTCTCTGAGATTAAAAAAGGTCGTCAGCTAAGGCCTTCGCCCTACAATCCCTTCCAACCTCCAAGAGGAGGCCCTTAAAGAGCTGAGGCTTGCGGATACAATTCAGGGGGAACTCTAGCTGCTGCACAAATAAGAGAGGCGCTAGCGGACAGCCTTGGCGCAGGGAGCGTGTTAGTCAGAAGAGATTCGAGAGGTGGCCATTTACCTGTATTGCTGAGGTGGCTGCTGTGTACAAAGTGATTACCCATCTGCAGATCCCATCCCCAAACCCTAACTTCCTCAGAGTTGTTAAGACAAGCGACCAGCCTACCCTCTCGTATGCTTTCTCCAAGTCTAGCATCAACACTGCCATGTC
This sequence comes from Chara braunii, assembly GCA_003427395.1. Lineage (NCBI taxonomy): Eukaryota > Viridiplantae > Streptophyta > Charophyceae > Charales > Characeae > Chara > Chara braunii. The sequence continues at coordinate 769,569 of BFEA01000195.1, forward strand.
TCTGTTTTCCCCCTTCAAGACCTCCACTAACTCCATTGCCGTGAGGATATTGAGGAAGATTGACCTACCTTGCACAAAGGCCCCTTGATCTCGCTCCACTAGCCTAGGAAGCACCCTTCCTAGTCTCAGTGCCAATGTTTTCGTTAAAATCTTAAAATCGACGTTAAGAAGGGAGATTGGGCGATACCTCCACACATTCGCTTTATCTCCCTTCTTAAACATGAGAGCAATGACTCCATGCGTCAACACAGCACCAAGCCCTTCCCCCAATAGCACCTTATTATAGACTTCCACCAGAGGCGGACCCAACGAATCCCAACAACAACGATAAAATTCCACTGTAAGGCCACTCCTCCCGGGTGCTTTACCCACTGCCATTACCTTTAGCGTCTGGGCCACCTCCTCTAGTGTAACTGGTCTATCTAGAGCCAACCTCTCCTGTACTGTCAAAATGACCTCTGTCTGCTGCCACATTTCACTGTTCTGTGACAGGTCCGTGAGAGCCTGAGAAGAGAGTCACCAAGCCTCCTTGCTGTCAGAATGTCCGCATAGTACAGACGCGCGTATTCCAACGTCTTCTCCGGTTCTGCCACAGGTTCTGCTCCCGGATCGAAGGGGTGGTTGAGCTGGACCACTTGTTGGTGAGTTGCGCTAGGTAGCAATCGGCAAAACGTACTTTGGTCAGTCTGTCGTGGACCATAATTCCTTTGGTTTTCAACGTTTCCTCCCACCTTCCGTGCTTAGCCTCCTGTATTTTTTCCCATTCTCCCAACCTCTTTGCCCTCTCTGCCGCCCACGACTGCTCTGAAATGAGGCGTTGTTTCGTTCTCCACTCAGCCACCTCTACTGATCTCCAACACTGTTTCTCCTCCCTGTTCCTGTCTCTAGCCAGAATGGGTGAGCATACACTCATCATTCCTGAAATCATGAGCAGACCTCCATCCAGCCAGTCAGCTGCCAGGGGAAAAGATCCTTGGCAGATTCCCAGGAATCCATATGATCCTACACCCATTCCTTTAGACCTGGGTCTTCCACATTCTGAGAGTTCAGCCTGAAGAAACCTCTCCTTCTATGCCCCCTAGGCCCTGTGACTAGGCCAGCCACCATCGGTTTATGATCCGAGAGTGGGTGTGAATGTTGTTTCACTGCCGTGACCTGTTGTTATAGTGAGTCTGAAACAAGAAGGTAGTCCAGGCGGCGTCTCGTTCCCTCTCTCCCATCTCTTATGGGGTTTGAGTACCAGGTGTACCCTGCTTCATCAGAATTTAGTAGCCAAAAGGGATCTGTCAGGTCCAAGGCATGCATTACCTCTAGTAGCGCTGCTGCGTCTCTTCTCCCTATTATGAGTAAGCCCTGAATCATTGCCTCGTCCAGGGATATGTTCCAGTCCCCTACAATTATCTTGTCATTTACATTCGAAACTTTACTAGCCAAGTTTTGCAGAAACTCCACCGTGGAGCCTAACACTGAGGGTACATACACTGACATCAACAACCATTACTCTTGCCCTACCAGGAGTCGAAACCACGCCCACCTCCCCCATAAATCCGCTTCCGCATCTATAACCTATGCTTCTCAATCTCAATGTAAGATTATCCCCACACCTCATTTAGACCCTTGCGCCGGTGACCATATTTGCGGACCGTCCCACCATTGGGCATATCGCTGCAACTTAGCCTCATCCAGCTTAGACTCCTCAATGCAAAGTTCGTTCAACTTCTTTAAAAAAAGCCACTCCTCTTTCCCCTATCCAACGGGTTGCCCATTCCCCTTACATTCCAAGTGTCGAGTTTGAGTCTAACCATCAGGGGATTGTACCGCTTCTTGTTCTTGGATGCGGTTTGCAGCGCTGTCAGGATCATCCCCCCAGCGGCCATTCCCTTCTGAGGGGGTACGAGCCATCGGGCTGTCTGTGGACGGTACCTCTGAGTCCACTGACCTTGTAGACGATCTCCAATGCATCGTCAGGGAATCATGAATGAATGGTGAGTGCAAGTTCTCCCCCTTTGCCAACTCATTCACATGGAGAAGGACCAGTGCCAAGACGCTTGATGTGATCGAGATTAACTCCAGCTCCTGAGCATTCTGCTCCCTGACTGCATCCAGTTTAAACCACTGAACTCTGTGAGAGGGTTTCGGTTGCTGCTGCACTGATTCTGACATCGAGTAGAGGAAAGTAGAGCTTAACAACTTGCTCCTCTAGAGGGATTATAATGCTTGTCATCGTAGATCTTGGAATCAGTCTTACACGGAAGGAATCACCATATAAGTTCTTTGTGTGTGCCAGAATCTCGGAAGGTAGCGGCGCCATCCCTGTTCCTTCTGATGGTAGGTACGGACGACCCTGCAAGTCCGCCAGCCCAAAGAAGAATGCCCCATCTTCCGTGGACGTGCATACCTGCGGCACCATCCTCTGTTCCACCCTGTTCCTATCTTGGTATCTTAGCCCCGGGGACAACCTCCCATGGTTTTCTCTGTACTCCAGCTTGCTCTGTGTGTCTGAAGGCAGTGCCCGTCTTCTGTGTGAGGCCCTTGAGCTGCCCGTAGATGATTCCGACTTAGAGAATTCTGGCTGCAGATCCCTTTCTCCCGACCCATGGAGCTCATCTCCCCAAATTTCACTTCCTACCACCACACGTGACTCAGAGGATACAGAGAGTGCCGAAGCCTCTCCTCTCTGCCCTCCCCCCATAAGCTCCCAACTTCGCTCACTTCTCCCCCTACTAATCCTAGCCGACTTCTCTGTATAACATCTCCCTCGCTCATTCCCCTGCCACTACATTGGCCCTGAACCTCCCCACTCCACCTTTGTTTCTTGTTACTCGAAGCCCTTTCCTCAGCACTATGGGACCCTTCCTGTCTCCCCCCCCTGTGGTCTATGCGGTCTAGACGCCTCCCGATGCACTTCTTGCCAATACGAGTCTGCGCACGACGGAGGAGTACCTCCCAACGGCTGGTACATAAGTCTCCGTTCAGGAAAGTCTGGATCTGGGCCCCCCGGGGGAACTGTGGGAGAGGGAGAATGACCTATACCATGATGCATGCTCTGATACCCTCCCTCAGCGTCCAGAGGTTGTGGGTGGTGAGCCTGTCCTCCTGAGTCGTGCGGCCCTCCCCACTCCTAAGGCAGCCTCCCTGGTGGACCCAGTGGACAATCATGCATTTGCTGATGATGGGGTGCGGGAGAATATGGCTTGAGTGGATGAGGGCCGTACGGGAGTGGGGGTGGATAGCTAGGAGGTAGCGCCTCTACCCACATCCCCTGTCGCAGCCTGCACTGGGGAAATTGTTCCCTGTAGCCCAACTCTCCTCCCCTCCCTACCTGCATACCCTGCTCTTGAAGGGGGGACCTGGCTATGGTGGTAACCTTTCTGGGAACCGCTGATCTGCTGCAGGCTGCCTTACCTGAGGGCCTGTTGCTGATACACCTGGGTCTTGTACGACCTCCCATTTCCTGCAGGCTGTGGTCCTTGTGTTCTTGGAACTTCCCCCTGGATCTTCACAGGAGCTTGAACCGGTGCCTCTTGGACCCCCTTGGGCCAGCCCCGACCCATTCTGACGTGGAAGCCTGGACCTCGTCCACTGTCTCACCGGACGATCTGCTTGTTGGGACTTGGGGCAGGTATCCTCCGTATGGAAGTACCAGCGGCATCGACGACACCATTCCGTATAAGGCGTCGCCAGTTCCACCTTCCATATCTCCCCTTTCGGGGATTCAACTGCCAAAGTGTTTTCCACCCGATACGTCGCTTGTGGCTCCATATCGAACTTAACATTCATCAGCTTTGGGCATGAGCGATCAACCTCCGACGGATGCATGTGCCTCACCCCCCTAATCAGGGCTTCCACTGCCGAGGCTAAGTAATAGAAAGCTTCCAACGACACCCTCAAGGCTACGATCCAGAAATTCGTCTCTGCTTCCTTCAGCCTGAGCTCCTTCAAATCTGCCTTTGTCATCCAAGGTTTGAATACCACTGGATAGTCAATGCCCCTCAATGTCAGCTTCATTGCTGCTTTCTGAACCATCCAGGCTGCCACCTCTGGTGCCTTCGCCACATATAAGATGGCGTTTGCCCCTTCGAAAGTAACTCTGTCGCGCCTCACCTCCGGATCGAATAGTCTCCTCGCCATCCACCCATCTTCGGAGGCCCTAATCAAATCTTTTTTGATTCCTCTCGTTAGATTCCCGGCCTCCTCTTGGAATATCACTATGACAGTCCTCTCCTTCAGCCATCTTTCCTTGATTGCATCCAGGGATTCATTGACTTTGAACCTCTTCCATTTCTCTCCACGATTACCTGACCAAAATTTGGGTTGATATGCATTATACCTTCATCGTAACTTTGACCAATCGACTGCCTCGTCTGATCTTCCATGGTCCAAAAGTTTGTCGGGGGAGGGGGAGGAGGGCACTGGATTCCTACTTGGGCCTTTGCGTCCATATCTGCCATTTACCTCCGTACTGAGCTCCCTGCTCCCTACTTCCTGTTGCTTGCTGCTTCCTGCTTTCAGCGACGTCCCCCATTGCTACTCCTTTCACTCTCCCCCAAAGATGTAACCTTAGTGCTGCCTGTCTTCTACAATCCTGACTTACTCGTGAATCATGCTTCCTGTAAGCGCCTCCCTACCGAGCCTACTCCTGGGCTATGTCCAAAGGCTACCCGTTAGAAATAGTCGTCTCCTATTACTCCATTCGGCTGAATGACCAACTCTTCAACTCTTTTACTGAAGTGCTAATTTAATGGATTTTAAAAAGAAGTGTTTAAGGGAGATGAATGAATAGAAGCTGCAAAATTGAATGAATGCGATGTTTGAGCTGAAATGAATGAATGCATGATTATATACACTAAAGATTCCTTAGTATCAACATTTTAATGACAGAACCTAAGCCTATAACCAGCAATGACTTTAATAAGCCACTCGATTATGAGAGTAAACTGCGTGGCCAGAGACACCGTGCAAATCAATAGTGGACGGAGAAACTTCTCTCCCTCAGTGGCCCCTGGAACGGAGCTTCCAATCTGCCAGACAGACCCCCCTAATAGGGCTCCTACCAACTCACCCCCATGACCCTCGCTGCACGTCCTAGGAGAGCTCCCCTGAAAGAGTCCAGCCCCACCGGTGTCCTGGTGTCCCGCTAAATGTATTCGCTTTCCCCCTTCCTACACTACCACTCCCAACACCCGAAGGTTAACAGGATGACCGGGTTGAGATGAATGGCATGGAGGCTATTCGGAGAGAACACATTATGAAACTAAGCCATCTCCAGTAAGGACCTCAAAAAGTCCGCCTGTTCTTTCTTCCAACCACGACCGACACTCCAACACCAATACCGACTTCCACAGGAGGGAGAAAAATCAGAGAACCTGAGCTAAAGAATCATACTTCAGAAGAATTAATCAGCTCCCTCTATGCAAGGAAAAACAGTCACCTTCTCCTACCACGTTCGCACTGAATGTCGCATTCTACAAAATGTTTGTAGTAGTATAACAATTCGAGTTTATGTAACAACAGTCATTAAAGGGAATGAATGAATGAATGAAATGATAAAAGATTGAATGAATGGAATGAAAATGAGTTTAATTAAGATGACAGAAACTCTGCCAATCAGATAAGTCTGAGCACCGACAGTGAATACGACAACGACCCCACAAGGATCCAACACTCGCTTACGAGACAAACCCTGGCAGGGGAAGCTGCTCAACTACGAGACTATGAATCCCCCCACGCGGCCAGTCCGCCGACCCGGCGGACGGACGCGCGGCTTTGACGTCACGTGGCGGCCAGAGGGGAAGGGGGTTGGGGATTCGGGAAGTGCCATGGGGCGGCCCCACCCCCTCACACAAGAAAAAATGAAAAAAAAACAATTTTAAATTGGGGGGGTTGGACTATATTACGAGGAGAATTTGGAGAAGTGAAGGAAAAAAAAATGAACGTTTTTTTTTTTTTTTTTTTTTTTTCGTTGATTGATTGAGTGATTGATTGGTGGGTGCGGGGTTGCCTGCCCCTGTCTCTTATACACATCTAGATGTGTATAAGAGACAGGGTATATAGTCAACAGTTGCTGTTGAAAACGACGTGGGCATCTGGTCCCCATCCGCGCACAAATTCATCCATTTAACAACGACCGCCTTCGCCACACAGCACCTGTCGAAAGGCGGCTTCGACTTGCC
>BFEA01000195.1:831974-842352 GCA_003427395.1 Chara braunii
TCGATATCTCATTTCATTTCCACCTCATGTCTCACAATATCGAACCACCACCCGCTTTCCAATCACATGCATTTGTGTGTAGGTTTGCACATAATTGAAATTATTTGCTCGGTTRTACATAAAATATCGATAACTCATCTTACTTCCACATCATGTCTTAGAATATCGAACCACCACCTCCTTGTCGCTGCACGTTGTTTACATGTTCGCATCCTTGAGCTAGAAATTATTGACTTTGCAGTATGCCTATGATCGACGTATCCTATTTACTGCATCGACGATTGGAATCCACTTTCTGTCATCATGCGATCCATCTAACATGCATTCGGGGATAGGCGGAGCAGGCATGCTTTCAAACTCTGTTGTGAAAACTGACCAGCCTCCAAGTGTCATGCCCTGACGTAACAATGCCGCTTTTTCTTCTTCGAGGACTTGCACAACTGTTTCATGGCATTGTGCAACGTCACGGTCTGGTGCCTGTTGGCCTCTTCTCTCATAAATGCGCACGTCGTATACGTTAATATCAGTGAACCTTACGACAACAACAAATAGCTTGCATCCAAGAACTTCACATCTGATTATCGACTCGTATTCATATGGAAATGCTCCGCCGGATGTGGTAACCGCTGCCCCCGCAGACACTGCAATTCGAGTGACGGTTGCCATTTTTATAAATGATTCACCCTCTTCTTTTTTCCCCTTTTGTTATTATCGATCGCTATAGCCCTGCAACATCGATCACGTACAATCATCAAATATTTGAAAACGTGAAGTTCCCAAGTCAGTGCAACATTTCGAAAGCATTACTATTGTCATTTCTCACATATCGAAGATGAAAGTATAAATAAGCCCACAGTTTTTTCAATCGGCGCATACGCCCACATTCACCTCGACCATCAAAGTTGGAAACATTGTTCGTATTTCAAAGATACGTTGTTGCACACCACGCGAAAAAAACGAAAAAAAAAAAACACTTTAAAACTAATAATACATAACTGTGAAAATGTTGATCAGTTTACCTCCTCCCCATTGCTCTCACAAAATGACTTTCAATGTCTGAAACGCTTGTCGGCTATTACAAACCTGCTATGCTACCGGCTGCCATCATGTGTCCCGCGAAGGATAAAAGGTAAAAAATACCTTCCGTGCTTCAAACTTTCACAGTATGGACAGTCTATGACGATCTTTCGCCTACCGTCCACTAACGACACTTCTTTCTGTCCCGATCGATGATATTGCTGCGAACGAATCACTTCATCTGTGTCACATCTTTTGTGCTCGTTTGTGATTACAATCTCCTCACATTTATCACAAAGGTGGTGCATTTGCGCATGCACCAAACTGTCAACTCTGAACACTACCTCGTTCCGAAGTGCCGCATCGATTTCTAACCGATTCCGAAACTGCTCGAGTTTGCGTGAACCTTCAGGGTCCCAAAATTCTTCCCGAACAGTGAACAACACGTTCATTGTCATGCCGATGATCTTCACTGCTGTAAAAAGTGTCACTACGGCCTTGCCTCTGTTCCATATTCGGATTCGACCGTAGTAGTCCATCATCACTGGTGCGAGCAATACTCTTCTCCCGATGCAACGCCACGCGCAAACTTTTTGTTCAAATTTGTCTTTCGCATCCCAGTCGTGTTTCCTGCATACCTCCCTCTAGTTTGGTATTATCTCCAAAGGATCCACAACGTCTTTTGTCGACATAATAACGCTCGCTTCATCCAACGTAGTATAAAGGTACCAAACATTCGATCCTTTGTCGACGACGACTGTCTCCTCTCCGTTTACGATAACCATGATCGGCAGAAGCTCTCCATCAGGCCCAACTTCTTCTTCGACATTCATGTAAACCATAATTCTCAAATTCTTCGATGATATCGACCGACCAAATGTTAGTCCCTAAAATAATCAGATCCTCAATTGTCAACGAAGCTTGATGAGGGGATCCGCTTCCATGTGAGCTTGGTTGACCGGCTTCCATCCTGCAAGTTTACTGCGTAGACGATCAAAATTCCTGATTTTTTATCATATTACCTTATTACTATATTACATTTGGTCGTTTGTTACACATTTCAAACAACGTTCAACCATGAAGATGCTCCGTGCTATCAAATCTTGCATCGTTTCTAGCAATTACTGCCTCTCACACCTCTCTTTAGTACTTCATAACTTTGTCCCTACCCTTTACATTTACAATTCGATTACACTTAGATTCATTGCATGTACCGTAAGAGATATCAGTTTTATTTGTGAGATATTTATGTTTTCATACATCGAGAACTCTTCCCCTCAAGGCTTCGCCTCCATAATGATAACATCGTCACTACTTTTCCCTTAGGAAGGAGGTCTGCTAACCCGTCCGGATCTTGTGACGTAAGGGTTTTTCTGCGGACGAGGTTGCCGACCGAAACCATACATAGCATTCATTGACGATCCATATACGTGCATCTGCGGTTCCTTGTCTGTTGCATCCTTCGAAAATACGGACATGTATTTCAGTCTAACAAACCCCCTGGTCGTGCTAAGGAATTGCCTATCGCATCGCGTATGGCAATCACCCACTCTTCCAGTTGCTGCCACGGCTCTACATTATGCACCTAGCCTGCTATCGCGAAATCTGTCCGCCCATCTTCACCGTAGCAATTGGGCAACCACCATCCTTCTCGCCTCTGAAAACGTATCTCATTCCGTGATGCACGCGCGACGGCATCCACGAGTTTCCTACTTTTGTTTGCAGAAGCTACACAAAGCACGCTTGCGAAATCACATCCGGTAAAACTGAACCGCACACAATAGTAGGACACAGCTCGTGAATACATTCCCGGGCTACGGAGTAGGTACTGCTCCAAGAAAGAACAGTGACGAGCCACGTCCACCAACTCTTGTTTCTGCGCATTTCGCCAAGTTCGTGGCGAACTTGTGACGTACCGGACGTCTAAGCGACTGTTGTAGCGGTCGATTTGGCGGTATTCCTTATGCAGGCGGGTGAGAAAAATTGGCTTCAGGAGATCATCAAGCACTGGGATGAGCTGCCCAAACTCCAACATATTGGCGAACTTGTATTGGTTTGCCCAAGGGCCGATCGCTAACTCCATCGCGTTCCAATTACCATCGCACCACTTGTCAAGATGTTGATTCATGTACGGTACGACGGTCATCCAAGGGTCCTTTTCGAATTCCTCTCTTCTTGCTTCATGGAGCCAAGTGTGAGCGTTATAATGCCGCATCGATTTCGCACAAGGAGGAAATGGTTTTGAGGAGCTCATGTGTCCCTCGGGCCTTCCATTGAGGTTTGTCGACGTTGTCGACGTCATTTTTCGCCCTACACATTGCACGCAAGTTAATCAATACATGCACGTTTATGCATGAACACGTTACCATATGCCTGTGATACAACTTTTACCTCTTTCACACCTTCCATCGATGAAACATTCGTAATTGTGCGTTACAATCTATTCGTTTCCCTCCCCCTGTGTATCACTTTTTTTATTTTTCCATCAAATTTCCTCCGTCTTGCCTGATTTTGATTTTCATTATTTTTTCCCCTAAGCACGCTGTCTGAGAACCAGTCCGGTCCTGGTGAAATACGGCTTCTCCTGAGGACGAGGTCGTGGGCTGAAACCATACATAACATTCATAGATGATCCATATACGTGAATCTGCGGGTGCTCGACCGCTGCAATCTCCGAAAATACAGACATGTATTTCATTCTAACAAACCCCCCTGGTCGTGCTAACGATTTCCTTATGCAGTCTCGTATATCGGACACTTTTTCTTCCACCTCATGCCACATTGAATAATCTCCGACCTGACCTGCTATCACCAAATCCGACTACCCATTTGGACCGCGACGATACGACACTGCAATGAACCTAGAGCTACCCGTACCCAACTCGTTGGTTGAAACACACACAACGGCATCCACGAGCTTCCTACTTTTGTTCGCAGAAGCCACACATAGCACTCTCGCCAAAGTACGACCGGTAATGTACAATCGCACGCAACAATATGACACTACTTGTGGATAAGTCCCTGGGCACCGGAGCGGGTACTGTTCTATGAATGGACAGTGACGAGCGCATTCGATCAACTTTTCCTTCTCTGCATATGTCCATGTTCGTGGCGAGCATGTCATGTACTCGCACTCGAGGCGACTGCGACATCGATCAACGTTGCCTCGCTCACGCACGCGGATGAGGAACTTGGACTTCATGACACTATCGGACAACGAAATGAGGTTCCCGAACTCCAATATGTTAGCAAACTTGTAATGGCTAGCCCAAGGGCATGCGGACTCCATGCGCTTCCCATGAGTATCGAGCCACCCGTCAAGAGGACGGTTGATGTATGGGACGACGATCATCCATGGGTCCTCTTCGAAGTCCTCTATGCGCACATTGTCGTCGAGCCACGTTTTATCGTTGTCATGTCGCACTAATTTAGCACATGGAGGAAACGACATCGATAAGAGCGGGTGTCCCCTTGAACGTATTGTGCCGCTTGTTGAAGTTATCGACGACATCACACACCCTACAAATCGCACACACATGAACGATACAAACGGTCGTCCAATTTGTCATCTTCTTCACTTGTCGAAATACATTTCCTAATTGCTAATGTCATGCATCAAGATTGACGAGTATCGCTATATACTTTGGTGCACGAATATTGTACAATAACCACACCGTGCTTCAACTTTCGTTCGTCTGCCTACTAAAACTACACTATCCCCTAAGCACGCTGTCTGAGAGCTCGTCTGGATCAGGTGAAATACGGCTTCTCTTGAGGACGAGGTCGTGGGCCGAAGCCATACATAACATTCATAGACGATCCATATACGTGATTTTGCGGGTGCTCAACCGTCGCAATCTCCGAAAACACAGATGTGTATTTCATCCTAACAAACCCCCCTGGTCGTGCTAACGATTTTCCTATGCTGTCTCGTATGTCGGACACTTTTTGTTCCACTTCGTGCCACAATGGATAATCTCTGACCTGACCCACTATCACCAGATCCGACTGCCCATTTGGACCGCAGCGATAGCACTGCAATGAACCTCGACCTATCCATACGCAACTCGTTGCGTGAAACACACACAACTACATCCATGGGCTTCCTACTTTTGTTTGCAGAAGCCACACATAGCACTCTGGCCAAAGGACATCCGCTAATAGTCAATAGCACACAACAATATGACACAGCTTGCGGATAAGTCCCTGGGCACCGGAGTGGGTACTCTTCCAAGAATTTACAGTGACGAGCGCAATCCACCAACTCTTGCTTTTGTGCACTTCCCCAAGTGCGTGGTGAGGATGTGATGTACTCGCCTAATAGAACGACACTTTCTCAATTCCTAGCTCCCGCTTATGATACATGTTTAGGTATGCCAAACCATCTAATCATCTCTGACTATGCGCGGAACACGTTTGCGTTCATAACTATACAAACCCTGGAGGGGTGAGCCGAACGTAAGCGTTTTCAAACCCTCAGGCTCATCATCATCGTCCCTATCGAATGACGATATATATGTTATAGTCACGAAGCTGTGCGTACCAGCGAGAGCGATGCCGATAGCATCTCTCACTGTGCATATTTTGTCCTCTACTTCTTCGACTGACTCTTTAACATTAAACACTGAACTGTCGCAGTCCTCCGCACTCCACATTGCTTCGCATCTTGCCTCTACTAACCTCCCGCCCTTGGCTATGCATCCTACACAATTGACTCTGCATAAATCGGCATCGTTTAAGGAAATCCGTACTGAGCAGTAAGATATACACTGACCGATTGTCTCCGCTTCATTCCGCACGGGGTAAGATGCGATTCTGTTGCACAATCCTCCACACCTTCGCAGCTCGTTTCTGAACCGCTTCGGCCATGTGCGAGGTGATGTCCTTACGATCTTGCAAGAGATTGCTCAGTCCTCTTCGCAACACTCGTTGTTCGAATCTTGGCTCGTAGCAGATACCATTGGGTCATAAGTGTCCGCGTGGTCGTACATCCAGTGAATGTCTGCGTAATTTGGTACGTACGCTGTTTGCAGGGAGGCAGGACATATTTCGATGAGTCGGCCCCATTCCATCTCGTTAGCAAATCGGAAATCGTGTGCCCATGGACTTTCTATCATTGCAATATCCCAATCGCTTTCCCTTCAGTTCCCAACTCTTCCTCGCCATGGCAGGACGCTCAACCATGGATCGACTCGAAGTGCCTCTACTATCCTCAACTTCGTGTCGTCGTCCAATCGACGCAGACGCTTGTTGTGGTCGTTGTCCATCGTGCCACTCGAAGGATCACGTGATACAACTTCTTTATACAACACATACACAACCGTAAGCATGCTTGCGATGGGTATTGAAACTATCTTACGTCACTTCATCCTTGTCCAACTCCTCGTGATCTCCAGTCACATAGGGTATTGTTTTTCTTTTCTTCGGACCTCCCGCAACGTTGCCCGTCATGGCGTGTGGCACGTATCTGTATGTCCCGTTCATGCGCCGAAACAAGTGTTCCACATCGACAATGGTTTTTGTTTTAGTCTTCTTCAGGTATATGCTGGTTCCGACGTCGTTGGAAGAGTGTAGCACCTTCACAACAACTGTTCTGACAATTGATGTCCTCCACCCTACAAACTTTATCATCGCATCTCGAATGACATTACAGAAACGGCGGGCATGCCGAGACAATGCATTTTCCATTCAGAACATGGCACAATCCATGTCGCTCGATACGCGTACAACAATACGTCAACCCGTGACTGCCGCCCCTCTCCGCTTTCCGACAACAGGAGGGCGGTACGGCATTTCGAAAACGCCGTACCCGTTCCGTCCCTACACAGGGACAGTGTCGATGGGGTACGACGTTTCACGATCGGAATTATCTTAGACGAACGTGGGAGCGTCGTTTTGGAAACACCACACCCTCTCCGCTCCCCTGCGGCTCCCTCCAACATAGGGAGCCGCAGGGGAGCGGAGAGGGTGTGGTGTTTCCAAAACGACGCTCCCACGTTTGTCAAAGATAATTCTGATCGTCGTGTCGAGATCGCGACACCGACTTATGATGAAGATGAAGACGATCAGTCCTCGTCTTCTTGTCCCGACAGGTACATGGAAGACGAGGATGCTTCATCAGCGTGAGCCAGCATGTCGGGACAAACGAGTGTGTCGGCAGCGGCGAGTGATTGTTGTGCCTTCATGGCATCGGTCTTTCGGATTCTCATCCCGGCTGCCGACCGTTTGTTGCTTGCCCAAGCCCAAGCAACGCTTTTCAAGTCCTGCCATCCGGGCCCAGACTCAGTCTCCACCCTCCAATTCTTGTTCCATGCGTTTGAATACAGCTCACGTAGATTACGCTCGCGGCCACAAGGCTTCCAATACTGAACAAGAACGCGGCCTTCGTCCTTCTTCTGGACTCGCCCCACCCAGAACGTGCACCCCTGCACGACGTGGTCGTCCGAAGCCCTGAGCACGACGAAATAGTCAACGTTGACCGCCACGCAAGGGTCGAATTCTGGTTTAGGAGCATCTTTCTTGTGACCCACGAAACACGGTTTTCTCGCGGGCACCGCCAGCTTGCGAGCAGCTACGGGCTCGGAGTCAGCTTTGTCAGCCCTTGGGTTTGGCCAGAATGCCGTCGAAAGAGGGACTGTCCCCATCTCCTCGGCTTCAATGCAATCGAACTCGTGCAGGCGATCATTCCAGTATTGCAATCTGTCATTTTTCAGTTGCCTGTCCTCTATAGATTGGGTTTCCCATTCGTGAATCTTATCTTCCCAAGATTTCGTCAGGAGTCGTAGCCCTGTCTTTGCCGCTAACGAAGTCGCCACAATTCGGATTGGGCGACTCACGGCAAGGCTGGAACCCCCATTCCGGTCCTGCCCAACTGTTGTCCTTGTTCCTTTTGAACCAGTACACAGGCCCCGTCTTAGGCCCCCACCTTTTTTGGTTGCAGTACTCTTTGTACACCATCGCAGGGTTATCCCCATCTTGGTAAAATTTGAAAAGGTGTGGCATGGAGTGACCGGAAATCTTTGGATCAAGGTAAGGGGACACAACGGTTCTCCAGTCTACCATCTCCGTGATATGCGTGCAATCTACCGGCTCCTCACACGAACGTTGCAGCACGGAGAACAGCTCATCCATGGTGTAAGCATCAAAACCGCTGAGTTTCCTGGCAAACAAACTGAACTTTGCGTCGATGTCCATGTGGGTGTGACCGACAATCATGAATCCCATTAGGACCTCCTTGAATATACCGAACTTCACCAACAACGCAAGGAAGGAAAACACATATCTATTCTTGTTCTGACCACCACAGTTATCCGCTTGCACCCTCAACAGAGGAGGGAGCTCCCCATCTTGCGCCTGCACCTCTCTAAGCAACATCGCAATCGATGCGACTACGGAATTTGAACCGTGCGACAAGTACAGGAACCAGGTGTGAACGAAGAGCGAGGGATTYCTGCCATGCGCAATCAGACCGGTGAGGTTTKTTTTCATCATAGTGTTGTTCGCCATTTCTTTCGACAACCGCCTGCGCGCCGCATGGGGAATCGTTGTTTTAGCCTGATCCATCCCGTCTATGATGATGCACAAGCTCCCTCTCKTTTTGAACTGCGACTCCRCYGACYAAAYGCTGTAGAGTTTGCGATGCGCTTTTTGAAGAGYTAAATGGTATTTATGTTGCGCCACGAGTTGGCGCCTTGGGCCCGGGAGGGCGCCYTCGAYGCGAGTGGTCAAACTAATACACTCGTTGCACCTCGCGTGATCGGTAGCTCGAGCTAGACGAACCTGCCAGAAAAAGTCACGCCACATTTTGCAGAAGACCTGATACGACGAGCAAACGACACCGATTTTCTGAAGTCTTCTTTCGATGCTCTGATGCGCATCTCTCTTCGTGGCATACGCGGAAGGAAGACGGATGCGGTTTCGAATCTCAAAAAGCGATCCCGTCTCTGTTTGGTCCGGCATCGGGTCTGATTCGTTGAGGATGATGTCTTCAAATGCCGACCACGTAATGGCGTATCTCGCGCTCGTCTTAGGGCGCTCTTCATGGCCGTGAGTGACATCCATCGTTCCGTCGCCGACATCGTCCATGTGTCGTTTCAACGTATTACGCCCAATCCCTAAAATGAGGCACCAGGCGTTAACGCAGATCGTGCGCAATTGCACTATTGGTTTCACGGATGGTTTCCGGTCAACAAGAGAGGTGAAGTTTTGCAATTTAGATATCCACCACCTGCGACTATCGCGGCCTCTAAGCGCACGGTACTCACGTCTACATTTATGAATGTCGTGCGCGGTCAGCCGTTGAAGGCATCCAGATTTCCTGCAACATCTTTTTTTCAAAACTGTTTCGCAGTCCTCAAGACTGCATCGGTGCTCGAAGGCGGACGTGGACTCACTACATCCTCTTTTCCTGTTCCTGTATGTGTATTTTCGCTTCCCTTGCCCTCCGGTCAACGGAGGTCGCGGATGGTCGCAAGTGTCAGCGCTTCTTGTCGGCGATACTGGATGCGACAGAGGAGTGCACCGTCCCTCGTAAACGCAATCTGCCTCCTCAAACTTCTGAATGTGCTGTTCGCCATATTGTTCAGTAACCGAACCAACAGTTGGTTTATCCGTCACAGGGTGTCCACGGTCAACGGTTTGTGGGCCATGCCCACATACAGGAAGAACATTGTTCATTATGTCGTCAAGACTAAGACGACGGACGACATTATTAGAGGTAAGCAAATTTGGAACACGGACGTCGTTTCGTCTCCACGGCCTTATGGGGTAGAGTGGCCCCGCGCCACGCTTGGACGGTGTGAGCGGCGAGGTCGGGGAGCGACTCTCGCAGCTGATAACAATCGCAGGAGGCATTATTCCTTGCGCCTGCTGTGTCAACGGCAGAGAAACGTTTCGGCAACCCTCGCTGCGGCTACTCATTATTGGACATTCGTGCTGTCTTCGAACCTAAAAGCACAGTAGACAATGACGAAACGTATCGGTAGACGTAGCAGCCTTGGACGGACTACACACAACGATTGTGGAATGTATACAGCAGTATTAAAAATAGAACCCTCAAACTTTCTTTGCACGGTCATCAAATATTCAGCATCTGTAGTCTTCATTACATTCCCATCTGTTTCAAAAACGCCGTATCCCCGTCCCTCCCCCCCCCCTCCTCTCCACTTCCTTCCTCTACCCCCCCGCTTGCCCCCTTCCACTTTCTTGACCGTGGCACACGAAGGTGGGGGGGGTGGGAAGGATGTGGTAGGCGGGGATGGGAGGGGGTACGGCGTTCTGGAAACGCCGTACCCCCATGTCCCACCCCCCACTTAGACACCACACCTGGGTGTCCCCGGACGCTGGTAAGGGGTGGGGGGGA
>BFEA01000195.1:872382-883498 GCA_003427395.1 Chara braunii
AATCAATCAATCAATCAATCAATCAATCAAAGGGGGGCGGGGCGACCCCGCCCCAACCAATCAATCAATCAATCAATCAATCAATCAATCAATCAATTAAGGAAAAAAAAAAAAACAAAAAAAAAACGCTTTTTTTTTTTTCTATTTTCTCGATTTCGCCCTTACCCCCCCAACCAAAAATTTGATTTTTTTCATTTTTTTTTGCCTGATGGGGTGGGGTTGGAGTTGCGCCGCCACGTGGCGCTTCCCGATTCCTTAACCCCCTTCCCTAGTGGCCGCCATGCGTCCGCGAAGATGCGTGTCCGCGCGGACGCGTCCGCGGGGTCGCGGACTTAGCCACGCATGTCCGCCGCCGAGGGTGTTACATAGTCCTGTCCCCCACGTCTTCGATCTCCAATTGGTACCCCTTGGTTCCTCTATCCATCAAGGGCACTTCCTCTAGACGGACTCGACACACCCTCGATTGGGCCTCCTTGCGCCTAGTAAGGATGGTCCGGTTACGTTCATCTTGCGCGTCCACGGTCTTTAGGACCACTCTGATTCCATCAGGACTTTTGATCGAGAGAGTTTGACTTCCATCCGGTAAATCAACTGTGGTTGCATGTACCGCGCTTAGCCAAGTCCTCTCGAGGATTAATTCGGAGGAACATTCTTTTACCGAAAAGATCGGTACCGTGGCCTCCACACCAGCTACCTCAATCACGGGGTTATGACACACCCCTTTCGCCGGTTGCAGCTTGTTATCTGCCACCACCATCGACATTGACACCCCTCGATCTATCTGTAGGCCTAACTCTCGCGTGATGGAGTCCCTACATACCGTAGACTCGGACTCATTGTCCACTAAAGCCCTCATATTTTTCCCACTTACCACCGCCTGGAGCTGGCCACTCCCTAGCACGTAGAACTTCTTGGCCTCTTCCCCCGAGAAGAAATTGGCTGGTAACTCCTCCATGGTAATGCGGGTGGCCTGGACTTCTTCCTTGGTGGGACCTTCCACCGGCACCATGGGCCCTACCGCGAGTAGGACTATCACCTTCCTTGTGATGCTTAGGAACTCCTCTCTGGCACTCTTGCTCACGGCTAGATATTCTAAAAGGGTGCACTGCATGGGCGGCATCAGCGTTCGCCTAAGGGTTGCTACTGTGTCTATCTCATCCAGGGTGCACTTCATTTCGAACTTTTTAGGGTCCCTTTTCTTAGGTGATTTTGGCGAAGTGGGCTCTTCTTTCTTTTCCTCCACTGCTTTCGCATCGGTCATTGGCTGGTCATTGTCGCCGCTTTTCACCTCCGTACTTTCCGTCACGCTCGCTTGGTTCTCAAATGTCTCAGCCCCGACCTGCGTCCTCACCCTTAGGCAGGGCCTCTCCTCCTCGACCTGTGTATCTATGAACTTGATGCTGGATACTTGGGGTTCCCTAATGGACAACCCTCGCAGTGACTCCACCATTTGGATGTGAGCCGCGCTGGAGGAGCCCCTGACCTCCGGCTTCTTCCCTAGCCTAGCCTCTTGAAGGGCCACCCTCTTGTCCACGTTCACCTTCATCGATGGATAGAAGGAGACCACCTCTCCGCTATCTCCCCACACAACCCACTTGTTTTCATTCAACTTGACCACTCCCAATCTCAACGCCTCCATGAGATAAGGGCAGTCCCTTTTGATGAGGTTTTCTTCGTTGCAGTAGATACACCCGGCCCGAGCTTGGGGATTGTTGGGACGCGGACCCTCTTGTGCTGTTGCCGCTATGGGCGTAGGCGGAGCCGGTGGCGGCGGTGCCGGAGGTGGTGGCGCTCTAAACGTCGATCGCGGCCCAGGGGCCCTAGCCTGAGGGGCGTTTCCCCACCTTCCATCCCTAGCATCCTTCCAATGGGAGTTTCCCCAATCGGAACCACGATTTCCCCCTATCTCCCTGTCGTTCCTCCAACCTCCCTGGCCACTTGATTCGTTCCTCCATCCGGCAGGCCGGTCTCCCCACCGGGGACCAGGTGGTGGTCTATCGCTCCCTCTTGGACCATCGTTCTGTCTCCCTCGCATGTTGCGGATAGCCATGTCCAAGGTCTCTTTCATGTATTCTCTTATGTCTACCCCTCCCCCTGTGAAAACCACTTCGGCTACTTTCTCGAAATTTGCAAAATCCCTCGGGGCCTTTTCAAGGACCTCCTTCCTTTTTTCTTCAGGCAGGTGTAGCATGAACATTACGCACCTGTCGACTTCGGACGGCATGCCCCTATCCACTAGGGTTTGGGATAAGCGCTTGAACCTTCTGGTGAAGGCCACCAAGCTTTCCCGTTCCCCCCTTGTAATCCGTCGCAAGCCCTCAATGGTAGGGATTAAGTCATCATAGGCAAAAATCTGCAATAGGCTCGCCCTGAAGGTCCTCCATCGACCGTCCGAGGGGTAGATAGCCCGGATCGCGGTGTCCAATTCGGGGTCCAAGTGCTGGATAAAATAGTCGATCCACTCCCTTTCGGAGAATCTCTTGCGGTACGCGTGACTTTCTCATTTCTCCACAAATCCAGTTACATCTCGCCCTTCGAAAAAAAACGCCTCCAGACTCAAGTTGACATCATAATAGGGCACCCGTCGGTTGTCATATCGGCGAAAATAGGGACCTTCCATAGGTCCATCGGTTGCCGGATCGTACGGCTTGTACCACGAGGGATCGCGCTCCTCTACCCGCCCTCGGGGTCTTGATGGCTCCCAGGGGTCTTCCCCGTAGCGACCCCGCTCATCCGGCCAGCCCGCTTCCCACTGAGCGTGGTCCTGCCCCCTAAAACTCCTCAGGGCCTCCATCCCTTGACTCCTGCCCGTTATCTCGCCAGGTGCCCAAGCCGCATCTGCCTCTCTCACAGCCCATCTACGCGACCTACTTCCAGCCTCCACCAGCCTTTCTTCGCTAAGACCCCTTCTACTTGGCCCCCCTTCCTCTTCTCTTTGGAGTGGTCGGTACCCTCCCCTATCGCTTGGAAATTCCAGGGCTTCTCCCATCCTTGCGCCCGGCAAATCCCCCCACCGAGATTCTACAGGAAGGCCTCTGGAGCCCTCGATTATCCCTTCCCATGCAGGAATTTGCCTTTCCGTGCCAGTTCTTGGTCCCACTAAGGCCTGCCTTTCACTGGCGACGCCCTCCGGAATCCTATCGGCCCATCTCCGCGGCCGGTCGTCGGCCTCGGCTGACCCCCTCTCTCGCAGGTCTCTCTCACCCCGACACACTTTTTCCTCTCTTCTAAGCGGTCGATGTCCCTGTCTATCTCTAGAGAATTCCCGTTCTTCCTCTAATCGGGCTTCCGCATCCATCAGGTCAGCCCACCGGGACTCCACCGGGACGCCTCTCGCAGCTTCGGTTACCCCTTCGTTTACCGGCACCCGTGGCCCCACATCTCTGTGCACTCGCACTTCTGTGCCGGCCCTTTGCCCCTCCGAAGCTGATCTCTCCCCGGGAGCCATTTTCGGGACCCCTTCGGCCCTATCAAGCGTCTCCTTCCCCTCAGTCATTTCTTCCACTACCTTGCTTAGACTGGCCCCCAATTCGGGGCTCTTCACTATCCCCCTTCGTTAAGTGGTTTCCGGCGGACCAGGGAGATCAGCCCTTGCTTCACTCTCCATGCACCCTTATCCGCTACTTCTAGTCGCCTCTCTCACTACCGTCCGTCACTACCCGGCTCGCCCTCCTCACCACTGTCTCTCTTACTTCCCAAACTTTTCTCCTCCTCTGTTCCCTCCTTCTCCTCACTAGAATCCTCGTCCGCACCTTCCCCCTCACTGGTCACTGTCCACCAAGAATCCCTCAGTTTTTTCTCCTCACTGGCGGCCAATGCAAGATTAGCGACCTCTAGGTCCGAAATGCCTCTAACCCCTTATTGCGCACACCTTCTAATCAAATCCCTGTCCACATCCCCAAGCTGCCCGGAGAATAGAGGCTTGATGAACTCCCCAACGCGTGCCCACCACTCGAAATCGGTGTCCTCTCTCGACTCCCAACACTGGGTGAATAACTCGTGTCCCCCTTCCTCACCCAACGGGAATTTTTCTATCACTTGACTCCTCAATCGGACTTCCCTCGCGGTCTTGTCGTCCTTATAGAGTAGTCGATAGGCCCAGGTAGGGATACTCCAAGTCCTTCCATGGCCTGCTCTCGGAACCTCTTCCCTCCCTCGGTATTCTACCTTATCAAATACGGGTCCCCCGGTACCAACCCTTCTCAACCGCTGTACTCGTTCTAGGGTTTTTTCAGCCATGCCTAGAGGGTCTTTCCCTTCCGCTAATTCAGTTGCGAAGACTAGCTGGGCGTCAGGGGACAAAAAGATTCCCGCTTTTCTAGTGCAGCCGTTCTCGTCGGAGGCCACTGAGAACCTGACCACCGTCTCCTGCTCGGTAGTCACACCGCCTTCTCCTCTAATCCTAGGAAGAGTCACTCCATATTTCCCTGCCCACGTAAAAACCCTTTCTATGGTGCCGTAAGGGTCCTCCTTTTCGTATCTAATCATAGGGGTTCTCACCTCACGCTTGCTAACCGCTCGGTGGCTTCGACCAAAGAGTCTTCGCACCTAGCTCGACCCGTCCCCCTATCCCCCCTTAGGGTTTGGTGCAAAGCCTCTTCGTATTCGCTCGTCCTATCCCAAAACCGAGTTTCCACAAGGTGTGTCCTAGACGTTAGTGGCGTTCCTAGACACCTTGAGTCCTCCTCGAACTTTCTCTCTACTTCCAGCAAAGGCTCCCTCCAAGTCCTCGAGAATCTCACTCCACTCGCGTCTCTAATGTGGACCGAAAAGATAGCTAGTGTGGTCCAGTTCCTTCTTTTCCACAAAGCTAGCCTTCGGACTTCCACAAGAAACTCCGTCTCGGCGCGGACTATCCGGTCCTCCCCTAACTCCGGGTTAAGCTCGACACCCCCCTCGATCCTAACCTCGCTACCGTCCTCGTAGGTCTCTAATTCCCAACGAATCCTATTGGAGACGAACGTGGCTCTCATCCCTCACCCCGAGAGAAGGTCTATTGTGACCCCGTCGAGGATAGCGATCGTTGCTGTCTCTAGTAGCTTGAAACTTGCCAAGGATCCTGACCTAGCCCTCCTTTCTTCTTCCCAGCACAGAGCAAGGATCCGCTAAACTTCGTCCTTCACTCTATCCAACCCCACGAGCCCCTCAAGGTCCGGCTCGGTCATCCCTTAACTTCCGTCGACGACAGGCTATAGCTACCCGAATCAAGTCAGAGGGGTCTAACCCTGCTAGCTCCCCTTCACAGATCTTACCTAAGTATCTCCACGATATCTTAGATTCTCTCGCGTGTCGACCCCACCCCTCAAAAGCGTAACTCAGGTCCTCTAGAGTCGACCAATCGTCTCTACAACGGTCCCGGAAACACCAAGTTAGCAAGGTGTGTAGGTCTGTTCCCGTGAACCTGAACTGACTTAGGATGGAAACCCTTCTTCCCACCGCCTTCTTAACAGCCTCGGAGGGGTAAACCCGCTCAAAAATGAATCGGGGGACCTCCATAGGCTCGCTGGAGAGGAATCGTGGTATCTCTTCCCAACCCCCGTAGGTCACTAGATGTCTCTCTTCGTACCCCTCGTGAGGCCCCAACCCCTCCACTAACTCCTCTAACTGGCCCCTTACGGCTTGAGCATCCCAGAGAGGGTCATGCCCAGTCCGTAGGCTACGCGCTATCTCAACAAAGCCTTCCTTCGAGAGGAATATCCTGGCTTCTCCAACCACGACCTGTCCCTGGCGACTCACCACGAAGCGTACGAACGCCTTCCCTCGTCGGGTCCCCCCCTCTTCTTGTAAAAGGGTCCTAGCTGGCTCGGCCAGCCGGGCCCTAGGCAGAGTGATTCTAATAACTTCCCCGGTATCCTCTATGGGCTCTATGGCCGCCCAGAGAGTCCTCAGAACCCTCCTTATCATCGGCCCTCAAAAACCCTTCGGTTTGCCACCTGCTCCTCTCCGAAGAAGCGAGCATACGGAGCGTCCGTGACGAGGGATCGGATTCTGTCAAACTTTCTCAATCTTCTAAATATGGTGGATAGCTCGCTCCTTGGAGGAATTCCCGCGTCCACGCACCGAGTATTGGCTACGAACTGGGCCAAGTTAGCGTGAAGGACCCCGGAAGCGCGAGGGACCACTCCGGGCTCGGCGAAGGAAACTAGGCACCACGACTCGAAAGTCCCCTCCTCGTAAGCTGTTAACACCAAGTTGTTCGCCAACAGTCTGGCGGACTCTCGGTACTCAACGTGCGTAAACTGCCAGGTCACCAAACCTCTTCAGACCTCGGTCCATCTCCCTTCATAAAAAAAAATGGTTGCTCGGCTCTCTAGGAAGCGACCGATGTCGGGTGGGCCTCCTCTCTCCACACCCTCTTTCCAAGTGAGCCTTCGAGCTCGAACCCACACGTAGGCCCCTTCTCTGATTAATCCCCCCTTCTCAACAGTCATCCAATACGGAGTCACGTGAGGGTCTCCTGGGATCAAGACCTTATCGGGATCAATGGCCTCTATCGGTTCTACCACCCCTTCTTTACTGAGGACGAACTTCACCATCGGCTTTCGTCGCCCTAAAGACCCACCTGTGATAATCTTTCGGAAAGAGAGTGTAGGTCTTCTCTAAAGAACCCAGTCTACGGAAAATACCCCAGAGTTTCCTGCGTAGCGGAATACCTTGATCGATGCAGTGTGTATAGAGTATCCACAGGGACCAGAAGGTAAGGCCCAAACTCCTACCTCTCTCTAGAAGACGCACTATCTTTTCCTCGTCTTCCCTAGGGAACATGTAAGACGGCACCCTCAGAGTCAAGGGGTATCTTGACCTTGGGAGCTCTTCTTTCCTCGCGAACCTCTCCTTTTCCACGGGTACGAATGCAAATCGCTCTCTAACCCTGCCTATCCATTCTCCTCTTACCTCTCTTGCTTCTTGCAACAGTCTTTCCAGCCCACCCCCTTGTCCCAGAACTAGGGGTACAACAAGCTTTGCCCAGGCTTCCGATGCTACGTAAATAACCGCAATCACTTCAAGGCTCCGTCCAACACCTTGGCCTTCTACTTCCTTAGACTCCACCCACACAAATTCCCCACTGACCGTGGACCGGCCCTCTTCTACCCTTTCCCAATCAGGGACTTCCCCGTTGCTAGGGATCAGCCTAAGGGCCTCACTGTCTTCTAATGGCGACTCTAAGAAGCACCCGTGCTTTTTATCACGGAACACCATTCATCTAGAAGACCCTCTGTGGCACCCCGAAGACCCTTTGGTAACCGTAGTCTCTTCCTCCCTCGCGGTCCCGGGTGGACTCCCTATGGATCCCGTCACGAATCCTACAAGCCTTGATCCCGTATGACACCGGGTTATCTACGCAGTAGGTGTAGTACCAAGGGAGTGACCTAACAAAGAGTTGCCACCCCCTTCCCGCACTATGGACCGCACTACCCTGTCGTATCGTTCCTCCTTCCCGCTCACCCTTCAAAAAACAAATGATGGGAATATGGCCCTGACGCACCCTATGGCACGAGGGTACTCTCCGTCCCGGGCGCATGTCACCCTCACCTCGACGGGTGGGCAGTGTCTAAGGGGGTCAGCCTCAAAGATCGGCCTCAAAATCGGTCCTGCCCGTGCTTCCCAATGATCCGCACGGTACCACCCCAGGACCAAATGAGTGACGTACTCGACCCAAGCTTCCTTACTCAAGTAGACTGTTCCTTCCGCCCGGATCACTGTTCGCCTGGGTCTCTTTCTGTTCTGGGGCCGGTTTCGGGACCACCGAGTCCCCCTCCCAAGTTCCCACTGCGAAATGAGCCCAGAGAAAACCCCCTCTCTCTAGCTTTACCCCTCTCTCGCGACCGACTAGATACCGCTCCGTGCGGTGGTTTAAAGGGATGCTGAAGCACTCTCGGTCTTTACTTAAGTCAACTTTCTCAATCTGAACCCCTTCTTCTTCAGTACCCTCTATGATTCTAACCATCCCCTAGGACTACCTCCTCTATGATTTGAACTAGCGCTCTCCACTCGTCCGACCCGTCCAGGAAGGCGTCCAGAATAATGGGGACTGGCCTACCCCCTCGCGGATACGTCCGACACCCCAACGAGTAGAAATGGTTAATTTCGTAAGCCCCTGGCAGCTGCCTCTCAAGTTGCGCGTGACCGATCGCCTCCTCCCAGCTATCCAAATACCYYGMCGCTCTATYYACTYCCTCTTCCACGTACAARGCTATGTCGAAGTGCCCKGTCCACCAGTAGAAGGTATAGCACCAAACATCTACTCCGCCTATATCACCCACACTAATCCCCGCAGGCTCAAACCCCAAAGGCCTCAAGCTCATGGATCCGCCGCTCTCACCACATGCTTCACTATCCCTACTAGTACTTTCCATCCATCCGACCCATCAAGATAAACGTTCGAAATTACCGGCGTCTGGCGACCACCTCTCGGGTAGGTACGATATCCTAGAGAGTAGAAATACTTGAATCCGTAACCCCTTAACTCCTCCCGCGAACAACGGGAGTCGTCTATCGCCTCTTCCCACCCTCGAAGGAAGTCCTCTCCTTGATCTCGCCCCTCCTCTACATAAACACCTACATCAAAGTCCACAGTCCATAGTCTAAAGGAATAGCACCACACATCAACACTTCCGTGGGTACACACACTAATCCATTCGGGAGTGGCTTCTAGGCTCATACAGTCTAATCAAAGGAAACTTCCCTAAATTCTCACTTCCTATTGGCCACTCGAGAGACCACCTCTATCCCGCGAGGAAGAGAAGCCTGTGAGCTCAGAAGGATCCAATGGACCAGAGAAGGAATGTTGTCTCACTCGGCTACCTTCCTGTCCTCCCCCACTGAGAGACTCCTCCCCACCCCCGGACTAGAGACTAGCCGCTGACACAGGTTATCCTCGAGGAAGGGTGATAACCCTCTCCCGGGAGTCGGACCGAAGTCACACACCCGCACCCTACGTCCCCCACTGAACCGACCTTTAGTCCTAATTAGCCTATCCGGTACCTCACCTCCACTCGGCCCACCTCAGGCGTGGAATTACCCGGGTCCCAGGACAAGATCCACTTATATATCGAAAATCGCTAGCCTATCTACTCCCTCCCCATTCTCCTCATCGTGAACTCTTCGCACTTCGTTCTCTTCTCCCCTTTACGCCCCCTGCTGTCTCTTTTCTCTCTTGGAATCACTGGAAAATCGGGAAAATCGAAAAAAAAATATGGGAAGAGCGGAGCTTTTAGGAAGAGGCTCTAAGGTGGGGTCGATAAACATACGTACCTTGGGTTTTCAATACTCGTTATCGTAGTCCCAATAATCCCCCAGTTCCGAGTCCGAGAAGCCGGCTAGACACTGGTCCACCCAGGAGCCGGCCTCCGATCCCTCGCCCAATGTCCCCCAAGTATCCCCCTCCTCTTGAATGCCCTCGCTATGAAGGTCAGGTATCTCCCTCTCTCCCCCTCGCTCTGGTACCCGTAGCACCACCCTCCTTTCCCCCAAGCCTCGAACCGGTCCCGATTGAGAGTCCCGCTCCCTCGCGGGAGTTGCAACCGTCGTCAGCCCCCGTGGATCGAGAATCGAAACCCCTAACCCCTCTCTAGACACAATTTCTCTTGCGGGACTTCGCCCCTGGGTAGGTGCCTTCCACAACCTGTGCGGATCAACAACACTTAGTGACCCCCTCGAATCCCAAATAGACAGCGCTACCGGCCCCTCTCGGACCCCTCTCCCCGCTTCCCCTCTTTCTCTCTTCCTCTCCCCCCCTTGAGCAGACCCCCTTATACTATTTCCCCAGACTGTTCTTCTTCCTCCCCTTTCGTTGTTCTTCACCCTCATTCAGACCCCTCAGGCAAACTGTGCACCCCCTTAGTTTTTTGAGTTTTTAGAAATAAACAAGCGCAAAAACCAAGCACACGAAAAGGAACTGACCTGTTCTTACCCTTTGATGGCCGGAAGTGGGAGCCGAGATCGCAGGCAGGCCGGAGCGGACCTGCAAAAAGAACCAAGGAGAGAAACCCCAACACCCGAAAACCCCTCGCCCCCGACAAACCCCAACAACAAGCCCCTCCCCAATAAACCCTTCGTCGACGTCGCTTTGAGAAGAAATTTGATCACCGTGATGAACCCGTTGGAGACTAATTTGAAGACACGTGCCGAAGAACTCGATGCCGAAAGAAGAAAGCCACAAACTTACTTTACCGCTGCCTATCACGCCGGTCCTCCCTCACCCCGTAGTTGCTGAGCCGGCCGCGGCCGCGGGAGAACTGCTCATCCCCGGCAACGGCGCCACTTTGTCGGGTGAACTCTCCGTAACCTGCGCGGCTTACCTAAACCTGTGGAATACCTCCCCCCCTTTTCCTAAGTTGGCAGCTAGCCTCGTAACCGGAGTAGGTGGGGTCTCTGCTCGGCTCCGGAGGGAGGCTTGCAGGTGTGCTTCAAAGGTGGCCCTGTAAACCCATAGGCTCAAGGGAAGAATTTCGAGGGCACACCGAGGCTCTCGGTCAGCACCCGCTCCAGCCAATGGGGGGCAGAAAGGTTCTGAGAGTGGGTTTCAAAGCGTGCCACCATGCGCTCCTGGGAAAGACTGGCTTTCGAAAGCTTGGGTCCGAAGCACGTGGCCCTTTTCCGAACGAACGCCCCGCCCCCTGTAGGAAAGGGAAGACCCGGGACTTCTGAGCTTGCCTCGAGGCCCGTCGCTAGCACGGCCCGAGGTAGGGGAAGACGAGATCGTAATTGGAACTCGGAACCTAGAGGCTTTCGTGACAGAGACAAGTTCCCAACGACTTGGTTTGAAGAAGACTGGAGAAGGGCAAGTTCGCAACAGAAAAATTCTGAACTTTGAGGCTCTCTTAACTAGCGGAGACTAGCTCGCGACAAAAGTTCAGCTCGGAAGGCAAGCTAGCCAGAGAAAAGCAAGCTCGTGGCTGTTGAGATTTGGAGGACAAACTTTATCAAGCCAGGCAAAAGGCAATCTCGTGACACCCCAGATTTGAGTGCGAAACTTGGCGACCCAGATAAGGCCAACCCGTGCCTACTCAGTTTGCAAGGCGAAACTTGGCGAACCTAGAAAAGAAAGAAAAGAAAGAAAAAAAAAAAAAAAAAAAAAAAAAAAAAAAAAAAAAAAAAAAAAAAAAAAAAAAAA
>BFEA01000195.1:906142-922062 GCA_003427395.1 Chara braunii
TTTCGAGCAGAGTTTCGCACTCCACAAACAGAATTGAACTCCAGGTCCCGCAGGTTATCCGTTGTTGGGCAGTCTTTGATGCTCAATCGCAACTGGGGCTAGGTTGGTGGGTCTGTGGTGGGCTTTCCTGTTAGACCTGGATCTGTTTCGAGCAGGTTATCAGTTGTTGGGCAGTCTTTGATGCTCAATCGCAACTGGGGCTAGGTTGTTGGTCGTTTCTGTTGAATGACATATAAGCGAAGTGCGAGTGAACTCTCACTGAAGTGGATTGCTAAGGGTTAACACCGCAAGTGCGAGTGAACAGACACTTAGATGGAGAGTTAGGTGCGCACACCATCAGGGTGGTGATTTAATATGAACGCTGGCTTGTCATTTGTATATTCACGGATAAAATTGTCATCACATCTTTGCATGGACAAATCCATAACATAGATTCGTAACATTCACTTTTGTCATCGCAAACATCAATCTCGTCCTTGACATGAGTGTTTTTTCATCGAAAACATCCATGCAAACCAACGTCGCAGTACACCATCGAAGCATTTGTCGAGGCAGAACAACAGACAGTGACCTAAATCAGAGTCGAGGCAGTTGTTAGATTTTGCCAATGAAGAAGCGAAAGAGATACGTCGATTTATTAAGAGCCACGAAATTAGCCAACGCAACGAAAACAACACCGGGTCGAAAGAGGGTGGGGAAGAACATGACATTTGAAGTGTATAGCCGGCGTTGGACCGAACGGGAAACCTTGCTCGGCAGTGCGTCGGCACCTTCATGAAATTTTCTCTCGAAATGGTCGGTGCGCAGACACGTCTCTGATTGAAAAGTCGGATGCATCCGAGACACCTAGCACCACGGTATTTGCATGTCCGCAGCTTGTGAGGTCCTTATGTGGGATGCATCCGAGATGCTAACGTATCCAGCGGGGGCCAACAGTAGTGCATGTATGCAACGCTAAGCACCCATCGGCACGTATACAAGCAATGAAAGTGATCACGAGCCTTCTGCGTCGAGTAGAAATGACCACCTTCACGAAGTGCCAAACTGTCGATGGTCAGAGCTCTTGAGTGCTAAAAGCATTCTTAGGGGACCTTGCGGTCGTGTTCAGAACTTATTGGCGTAGCACTAGATGCTCACCAAACAGTTCTGGATGTCGATTGTATCGACACATCATATGATGCTTACAAGCAAGCAGTGGCTGATTCCAGGACGTTCTACCCGGTGATCTTTGAGAGCAGATTTGACGCAATCCATCGTTAGATCCATTTCGGAGAGGGGGACCTGCCATCCTGCCGCTGTTTACTATACTCATCACGTGGGAGTCGACGACGCGAGGATCCGACAATGAACACTCTTAGGGGACTTTGCGGCCGTGTTTGGAACTTATTGGCGTAACATTCGATGCTCACGAAGCAGTTCTGGATGTCGGTTATATCGACACATCATATGATGCCTTACAAGCAAACAGTGGTCGGATGCGGGCCCCCATCCCCAGTGTGGATCTCTGAGAGCAGATTTGATGCAATCCACCGTTAGATCCACATCGGAGAGGCGGACCGGTCATCCTGCCGCGGTTTAGTGTAGTCATCATCTGTGTAGCCGCGCGTTCAATGAACGTGCGTTCCACGTTCAACTATTGAACGCATTGAACGCGCATTCAATGAACGGGGGTGAACGCTCTGAACGCGAACGTGCAAAGCGTCACCCGTGCAGGGGAGGCCCGTTGGGGTCGCTGCGTCTGGGTGGCGGGCCCCTATGACCCTGCTGAGCGAGGGTAGGGTGCGCCCCACGGCTGCTATAGAGAAATAAAGCACAAAAAGAAAAAAACAGAAAAAAAAAGAAAAAACCACTAAGGGCCGCTGGAACGCCCTGCAGCGCTTCGCTTACAAAAGTGCATGGTTAGTCGGATGATCGGATCGCCCCCCCCCCTCTCTCTCTCTCTCTCCCACGCGCGTGGGCTTGCTTGTTTGCTCGCTCGCTTGCTTATAGTGCAACAATTTCTTTCTGCCACGCGGTCCGTTTTCCCGCGCGCGGCTCGATTTCCCGTGCGTAGGTAAGGTAGGTTGGCGCAGCTCCTCCCGTTCGTGCGCATCTGCGGAACTGGCTATGGTTATTTTAATCGCCCTCTCTCTCTCTCTCTCTCTCTCTCTCTCTCTCTCTCTCTCTCTCTCTCTCTCTCTCTCTCTCTCTCTGTGTCTGTCTTGTGTTTAGATCAACGCCCCCTAACTCGTGCGCAACTTTTCTCCATCCCGGCGCAACAACTCTCCCGATGTAGGTGCGAGCTTCGTTGCCCGCGCATCTACCCAATTGTTCGCACATCGTTTCCATCGCACAGCTCGCTCCTTCGTATGTGGTTTCTCATGGAGAGAGAGAGAGAGAGAGAGAGAGAGAGAGAGAGAGAGAGAGAGAGAAGTGTATGCAGCGCACTCAATCAATCAATCAATGAATCAATGAATCAAACAATCAATCAATCAATCAATCAGTTAATCAATAATCAATCAATCACTAATCAATCAATCAATCAATCAATCAATCAATCAATCAATCAATCAATCAATCAATCAATCAATCAATCAATCAATCAATCAACCCATTAATCAATCCACATACACACACACAAATACGTTTTTTTTTTTTTTTTTCCCAGAACTGCGTGCTCCCCTGGTGGCTTCTTACACGCACAACCTGGTGGGTGGCGCGCGTTCATTTTTCTTCCACTGTGTGCCATGTGGCTACATTGAACGTGTGCATGCTCGCTATGAACGTGTGTGTGTGAACATGAACGCGCGTCAAACGCGTTCAAACGGTTACACAGGACATCATGTGGGAGTCGACAACGCAAGGACCCGACGATGTTCCAATTGGGACGTGCTCTTGCTTCGTGATGTGCAGGTGCTTACCGGCGGTGCGTTCGATCCCCTCCTTGACATGAGCATCTTTTTATCGAAAATATTCATGCATCCCATGACATGAAGATGAGAGATCGAAACATTCGCAAGGTCACTGTTATGAAAGTCGGGAGCGATGGAGAGAGGGAAGCATTTGCAGGTCGCCTGTTGGTTTTTTGAAGGTCAAGTTGAAGCAAATTACGAGGGAATTGCTCGGGGTTCAAACCACAACTACAAATGAACTTGCACTTAGATGGAGAGCTAGGTGCGCACACCATCAGCGTGATGATTTAATATGGATGCTGGCTTGTCAATTGTATATTATTCCCGGATGAAAATGTCATCAAATCTTTGTATGCACAAATCCATAACATAGATTTATAACAGTCATTCTTGTCACTGCAAACATCGATCTCCTCCTTGACATGAGCATCTTTTCATCGAAAACATCAATGCATCCCCTGACATGAGGATGAGAGATCGAAACACTTGCAAGATCACTATTATGAAAGTCGGAGGGATGGATGGAGGGAAACACTTGCAAGTTGCCTGTTGTTTTTCTAAAGGTCAAGTTGAAGCAAAGTGCGAGTGAACTCTCACTTAAGTGGATTGTTCGGGGTTCACACCACTAGTGCGAGTGAACTCGCACTTAGATGGAGAGCTAGATGCGCACACCACTTAAGTGGATTGCTCGAGGTTCACACCACAAGTGCGCTTGAACTCGCACTTAGATGGAAAGCAAGGTGCGCACACCATTAGCGTGATGATTTAATATGAACATTGGCTTGTCATTTTTATATTCCCGGGTGAAAATATCATCAAATTTTTGCATGGACAAGAAACATAACATCCGTTCATAACATTAACTCTTGTCATCGCAACATTGAGACGAAAACACTTGCAACTTGACCTTTTGTTTTCCTAAAGGTTAAGTTGTACACCGCACGGAGAGTTTCGAAAAATCGTTCAATGCAAAAAACCATTCAACCGCACATTGCGAAGTATACAATAGTGTTTTCAAAAACCATTAAGTGCACAAAATCATTCAATCACACATTGCATAGTACACATAGGCTTTCCGAAAATTGCAAATTACACAACTATGAAAATACTCGGTATAGCGTCTACTTGCAACTATTGCCTCTCACATCTCTCTCTACTACTTCATATCTATCATTTTCGGCTACATACATGCTTATCACACCTGTCGCTCGTTTTCCCTTAAATACAAGGTCTGACAACCCGTCCGGATCTAGAGACATACGGGGTTTTCCGCGGACGAGGTCGTGAACCGAAGCCGTACATAGCATTCATTGATAATCCATATACGTGGATCTGCGGTTCTTCGACTGTTGCATTCTCCAAAAATACGGACATGTATTTGATCCTAACAAACCCTCCTGGTCGTGCTAAGGAATTCCCTGTCGGACACTTTCTCTTCCACCTCATGCCAGAATGAGAAATATTTGACCTGGCCTGCTATCACCAATTCTGACCACCCATCTACGCCGACGTACCGCAACGACACAAACTTGGACCCCTCAAGTACCACCTCGTTCCGTGATACACGCACAACTACATTGACGAGTTTCCTACTTTTGTTCGAAGTAGCCATACACAACACTCTGGCGAAAGCACATCCGGCAATGGTCAACTGCACACAACAGTATGACACAGCTTGTGGAGAAATCCCGGGGCAACGAGTGGGTACTGCTCCAAGAATAAACAATGACGAGCGCAATCCACCAACTCTTGTTTCCTCGAACTTCCCCAAGTTCGTGTCAAAGACCTGATGTAGTCGCAGTCGAGGCGACTGCTATAGCGGCTAATGTAGCGGATGGTTTTGCGCATACGGGTCAGGAACTTGGGCTTGAGGACACCATCAGGCACTGACAGGCAGTGTAATGAGGATCCCGAACTCTAACATATTGGCAAACTTGTAATGGCTTGCCCAAGGGCAGGCACACTCCTTTGCGTTCCAATCACTGTCGCTCCAATCGTCAAGATATCGGTTCATGTACGGGATGACGGTCATCCATGGGGCATCTTCGAAGTCCTCTCTGATTGCTTTATGGAGCCACGTATGACCGTTATAATGCCGCACCGATTTCCAACAAGGAGGAAACGGTTTTGCTAAGCGCATGTGCGTGTCGGGACTCATGCTCATGGTTGTCAACGTTCTCGACGACATTATGCACCCTACACATCACACACACATATTAAACGATACATACGGATATGTAGACACTCGTGAATGAAGTTGGCAAATGATAACTCCCCTGGTGCGGCCAACACTCAGTCGTCACATTCCGAACTGAATATTCACAAGGTTTCTACATGCTTTCAAGTACAGGTACTGTACAAGCACACGGGCATGCAGCTCTACCTGATGTGTTCATGTAACTGCCTTTTTTCCCCCCTAATCAAACGTCATTTTCTCCATTCCTAACTCTCACTCAGGTTATCAGTTGTTGGGCAGTCTTTGTTGCTCAGTTGCAACTGGGGCTAGGTTTGTGGTCGTTTCTGCTGAGTGGCATATAAGCAAAGTGCGAGTGAACTCTCACTCTACGTAGCACCGTGTTGGCGTTCGGAGGAGAACGCGAACATGTTCGCCCGAACGAGAACAAGCGCCCAAAACCCTCCGAACGCGAACATAAAAAATATTTATAATAAAAAAGAAAAACGTTCTCCAAAAATTCTGAAAATAATATATGTTATGTAAAATAATAAAAACAGCAACGTTTGCCTTGGAATCATGTTCAAATTCTCAGCCAATCATGAGTGAAAAATAAAAAACCGATTTTTTTTTTTTTTTTTTTTTTTTTTTTATGAAAAAAAAATATGTTTGCGACCTGTTCGCACGAACATGTTCGCTACCTATTCTCGCGAAAATGGAGGGGTGCGAACACGTTCGCCGTGCTACGCAGCTCTCACTTAAGTGGATTACTCGGGGTTCACACAAGAAGTGCGAGTGAACTCGGACTTAGATGGAGAGCTAGGTGCGCACACCATAGGCATGGTGATTCAATATCGACGTTTGCATAGATAAATCCATAACATTGATTCATAACACATTCACTCTTGTCATCACAAACAACGATCCCCTCCTTGACATGATCATTTTTTCATCGAAAATATCCATGCATGCCATAACATGAAGATGAGAGATCGAAACACTTGCAACATCACTATTATGAAAGTCGGAGGGATGGAGAGAGGGAAACACTTGCAAGTTGCCTGTTGTTTTTCTAAAGGTCAAGTTGAAGCAAAGTGCGAGTGAACTCTTACTTAAGTGGATTGCTCGGGATTCACACCACAAGTGCTAGTGAACTTGCAATTAGATGGAGAGCTAGGTGCGCACACCACAAGTGCGAGTCATCAAATCTTTGCATGAACAACATACATAACATCCATTCATATAATTAACTCTTGTCATCGCAAACATCGAGATGGAGACACTTGCAAGTTGCCTAGTGTTTTTCTAAAGGTCAAGTTGTACACCATATAGAGAGTTTCCAGAAATCATTCAATGCAAAAAATCATTCAATCGCAAATTGCGAAGTACACAGAGGCGTTTCCAAAAATCATTCAACGCACATTGCAAAGTACAAAGAGACTTTTCAAAAATTACAAAGTACATGGAGCCTATACAAAAATCATTGAAGGTCACGTTCTAAGGTACATGTAGGCTTTCCGAAAATTATTCAAGCCTAGGTCGTAAAGTACATGGAGCCGAGAGAAAACGGTGAATGACTTACGCCCTCGTCTACACAACATACAAATGTGGATATCTTCTGACAAAATCAAGCAGTACACCGACGCCGTACAGTCTACATGACATGCCCTCATCTACACAATCGGCTTCCCTACAGTCTACATAACACGCCCTCGTCGCCAGAGCCACGAAAACACAACCCCTCGCTCAACGACGAACATGTCGCACACAACCTCAACACAAGCCGAACTCGGGAGGTTTAGGGTTTAGGGTTTAGGGTTTAGGGTTTATGTCGAACTCGACTAAAAAGGACTTGGTTCGGGAAATCGGGCCTGAATATCTGCTTCGATATTCGGCAATTCACGCACGAGTTTATCACTTAAAATTTTATTCAAAGTGCTCGAGTTACAGATTTCGAATGGATAACGACCTTCCCAGAACAGCGGGCTGTCATCGTCTTTGGGGACCGGAACGTAGCGATATCTGGGAAACCCGATGTTGCCAAACCACTGTAAACCATAAATATTTTTAGTTGTCGCAACAACCGTCGTCTGCATTCAATGAAAATCAGTGGGATGTAAGCACAGTGTGAGTCTAACGCCGGTAGTGAAGATGTAGATGTCCAACATCGCAGTAAGGGCAGTTGCACACATATCTCGTCTTCCCGTTGCACAGTGTCACATCCTGAGGTCCGGAGGTTGAATAATGCAGACGAAAGTGAACAAATCGTAATTCGTTGTCCCTATGTTCGACTGTGAAATTTATTTCGTCGCAACGATCAAATAGGTAGTAGAGTTGCTGGTGCACCAAGCAGTCAAACCTCAAATCGAGCTCATCCTTGAGTGCACGATCTATGGCCAGCCTGTTTTTGAACCGCGCAAGAGAACCAGTAAGCCCGGATGTGTGAAACACTTGAAATGAAGTGAGTTTCACACCATGAAATTCCTCCCTTGCGAGGAAAAAAACTCTTATTCTTCGACCGTCCACCTTCACGGCAGTGACGAGCGTTACGACGGTGGTGTCACGATTACACACCCTCACTCGAGCAAAGTAGTCTATGATTACCGGCGACAACGTCGTCGGTTTCCCGAAGCAAAACCAGACACAAAGTTTTTGATGCAACTTGTCCGACGACGTCCACTTTAGTTTTGCACATTGAATGTTTCATTCTTCCACCATCTCAAAAGTTCAAACGGGTTCCTTTGCGACGGGTTCCCTCTTCAGAAGTGACTCCAACCCGATAGGGCATGCCTGTACATCCTTCATCAGAGTGTACAAGTACCAACAGTTTGACCCTGTATCATGGCAAATCCGAAGGGGTCCTTCTTCCGCACTTTGCCACAAAGGGATTTCCCCGTCGGGGGCAACATCAATTTCGAGGTGCAGGTAGTAATGGTCCACACTAGAACGCCCAATGTCCTCCCAAATATTCTTTGACAAAATGATCAGATCGATGTCTGGCACTGAGGAGTTCCTACTATGCGACGAAGTATCGACATCCATTCTGCATCAGCGGAGAAACGCAACGAAGCGCGTCAGTTGCGATTCTTCCAAGTGCATAAAAAAGAACCGAGTGCATAAAAAACAAATACACGATCTTATCGGATGCACGGAAGGGTTCAATAACTAGGAATAGATTCGTATTTCGCAAGTGAGCGCAAGTTCTATAACCGCCGTTGAATTATGTGGAATGGTCAGACTACTCTCCTGTTGAGGACCATTTTCCGTACAGATATTCAGGATGTCCGTTGCGACGGTACAGACAGTCGCACACATCACACTGCCGACGACTATACTACCACTCCGAATTGTGCAAGAACACACCCACTCAAAGGAAGATTGGAAACGCCTACCAGGGATGCCCGTCTTCACAATAAGGACAATCATATACTTTTCTCAAAGTACATGGGAGCAATTTCACCTTCCTGGTACCGACCGATGGTACTCATCTTTGTGGAAAACAACCTCCATGTTGTGATCCCTGTATTCAACTGTCCATGATATGTCGTCTCAATTATCGAAAAGGTAGTGCAACTGACTGTGTACCAAATAGTCGACCCTTAACTTGAGCTCCTTCCTCAGAGCCGCATCTACGGATAGCCGAGTTCTGAACCGCCCTAGAGCACCGGCAAGTGTCCGACTATGAAACGTTTCCGCGTGACTGAGGGTGACACCTCGGTACTCCTCCCTTACAATAAAATGAGCTTTCATTTTTCGACCATCGACCTTGATGACCGTAAAAAGCGTGGTAACCGTAGTGTTGCGATTCAACACTCGAATTCGACCGTAGTAGTCAACAATGACCAGGGTTCGCAACCCCGGTTTTCCAAGGAAAAACCATGCACATAGCTTTACGTGGTTCCTGTCTTGGGCTGACCATCGTTGGATGGCACAAAGGGTGTTCCAAGCTTCAATCATCCTCGTTGGACCAACAACGTCCCCAGGCTCCTTATCATCCTCCTCGCCGTCGTCAGGATCTACCTCAACCTCAACCTATTCTGCAGCGAGTAGAGGTACCAGAAGTTTGACCCGTTGTCCGAGGCGACCACAACTTGTCCGTCATTGTCATACGTTAAACGCATAGAGATTTGTCCGTCCGGCGCAACATCGCTTTCAATGTGCAACTATCGAGGGTCAATGCACACGAGATGGTTTTCCCATATATTTTTGTTCAAAATGATGAGATCCTGTGCAGGAAACAGTGATACGTCGCATGGAGAGGAACAGTTACTCGACAGGCTCGGCTGACTCGAAGTGCAAACACTTGAAGTCTGGTTGAAGTTCATCCTCAATTACGTGTCGAAGCAATGAGTATCTTGTTAGAGATGATGGGAGTGCATGAAACACATGACACATGGAGGGGGGACTATGTGGAAAGGGACAAATTAAGTAAAGGAAATGAGGGTGAGCACTGCACATGACAATAAGGACGTGACTTTCAAGGTCGGGAATCCGGTTTGGAGAAACGGCGCCGTGAGATGAGCAAGAAGTACTTGCGCGAGCTAAGGTCTGGCTGGAGTTCATGCTGCATTGTGGGAGGAAGAACGAGGTGGCATGTAAACGATGACGCTCAATGAGTCTAGCGGGAATGACAACTTCGAGTATACTCACACTTATACCAGTTCATAATGAAGTGAAGTCTCAAACATCTACTGAAAGGAGGAATGAAACAGCTTACTGGGGATCCGATAACAACAGAAAAATTCCCACGAGAAATGAAAGTTGAAAGAACATTCCATTAAAAAAAAATCCTTCATATTTATAAATTATCATTCCAATGTTCGTTCAATTCTACAATTTTCAGTTTTATTTGATAAGTTTCCGTCTAAATATGAATTTTCCCTTCCAACTACATCTATTTGTTCAAGATGGAATGAAAGTCGCGACGAGTTTATGAAATGTTTTAGTTTAATTTTCATTCTACAAGAACAAATATCTTCTAATTTAGATTGAATTAACTTATTTATGACTGAAAATCCTTACTTAGAATAACAATCCAATTTAAATATTTCATGAACTCATCCAGACTTTCATTCCATCTCTAGCATGCAGTCCAAATAAGAAGGGATACCCTATTCTTGGAATGAAAGTTTGCAAGTAAGATGAAAATTTTTTAAATTGGAATGACATTTTTTAAGATGGAATGAAAATTTGAAATTTAGATTGTAATTTTACTACATAATGATTATTTAATTCTAGGAAAATTTTCCATTGAACTGAGAACGGATTCGCACTTCGTTGCAGAGAATGAAACGGTCAGGAGAAGCGAAAAAAAGCAGACCCACGGGGTGGAAACACTGACAACAATGACGAGTTAACTCAGACTAATGTGAACAGTGCGGTCGTCGATGAACAACGAGGTTTTCTTTTGAGTATAGCACCAAAATGCAAACTAGCTCGAAGTTGTGGAAATTTTCAAATAGGAAGGCTCACATAGCAGGTCAGGGCGACTTGTGTCCATCGTCACAGTAAGGACAACCGTAGATGTTTCTCCGCCTACCACCTACAAATTCCAATGTCTGGACACCCGAACGGTGATGCGAAACTTTTCGTAGAGTTTAGTCATTATAGTTGTCCTTGTGTTCCAACGTGAAGTTGGGCATGCACCAAACAGTCAACCCTAAGATTCAATTCTTTTTGGAGCGAAGGGTCTTATTTCGAATCGATTACGGAAGCGCTTAAGAGCACCCGCGGACGTGGGCTCGCGAAAGTCTTCCCTCACAAGGAAGAAAGTTGTCATTCGCTTACCACAAAGCTTGACCGCCGTGAAAAGAGTTAGTATAGAGGTGCCACGGTTGAACAGACGGACTCGGCCATGATAGTCTATGATCAAAGGGAAACGCAATTGCGGTTTTCTGATGCAGTACCATGCGTAAAGTTTAGCACGCTGGTCGTCCATACAATCCCAGTCTTGTTCTAAGCGCAATGAGTCCTAGGAATCTACCATATCCTCGACGTCGACCTTCTCCTCCTGACTGCATGAAACTTTCCAAAGTTGGACTTCTTCTAAACTTCCGTAGAGGTACCACATATTTGACCCTCTATCGAGAACTATTGTAGTTTGTCCATCAACAACACGTGTTTCGGGTTCAATGTAACCATCGAGGCAGACCCCGGCTTCGACATGCAGATACTCGCTGTCAAGACTGACCGTTCCTCGTGCCCAAATATTTTTTCTCAGGATGACAAGATCCCTGCCCACACTTTCGATCAAAAAGGAATATTCGCTCGCGTACGACGAGGTTTCGTAGGACGTTGTCTCATATATAACGTTGCACGATGGTGTGTCGTCGTCATCCATCCTGCAGGATAAGAAATTGGAATTAGTTCGCAGTTAACGTCTCGTCATTATCTTTGTGGAGTTCATAGCTAACAAATCCGAATCAGTTCGCATTTAACTAAACGGGCACGTCGGACGGACGGGAAAAACAGTCGTCCCCAAGGCCAACAAGTGCTTTCTCGCAGACGGATGTCGGTATTGTAAGGCCTGTCATGAATTTGCTTTCATCCGTTCCTTTACGCAAGGGTCTTCTCTAAGAATAAGTCACGGTTTCAGCGCGTTGCTATTGTTCCTCGTCTAAAGTGGAAAGTTTTCACCTCTTCGTCCAAACTTCAGAGTACCTTTTACGAAGATCGGACGAGTGACCTTTAGGCACCCACCACTGTATACATAAACAACCAAAAATTGGAGAGAAATGGTCGTCGACAACCTCAGACTGTACCCTACCTACCCAAAATGGGACACCTTGAGACACTTCCTCATCGGGTGGTCTGACAATCACAAAATCACCTTTCTTTATATGACACTGGGGGTCGAAGTCCACGTTTGGACGGCCCGCCCTCGGTCCTACATATATAAGCGAAGCCTCTGGCGAAGGATGGTCGATTTCTTGAACTTCGACCACAGTTTCGATTGATTGTGGCCAGAAGGTGTGAGGGTAGATCTCGGGCTCGTCCGCCTCGAGGACATCCTCTTCCTCACCCTCTTCCGTCTCCTTCTTCTTTTCCTCTTGCATCATATTGTCCGCCTCGATGAAGATGGTTTTCCACTATGACAAAGCATCCTCCCGCTTTTCGACCTCCTCCTTCCTATATGTCTGCCACATGTGTCTGTGTTGTTCGAGGACGTCCAGGAATTTTTGGACACTGTCACGAGCCATCCGAGAATCCTCTTTAACGACACGGGGAATAACACATGGTTGTGGAGGGGAGGTAGGGCCTGCATACTCTCCATCTAGCACTGGGAACCAGTAAACTAGTCTGCCTTCCGGCTTCCATTCCGCATCGGTGCAGTACTTTTTGTACACCATGACGGGACTACCGTCCCGCATGAAGAATTTGAAGAGATATGGTTTTGACACGTCGACGATGCTCTTGTCGACGTATCGATCCACTAACCTGCGCCAATCGACAATGTGATCGAGCTCATTGCATTTCGGCGGTATCTTGTGCGACGACTCGATAAGTGAGAACTTGAACAACTGCTTCATGGTGTAAGCATCGTTGTCCTTCAACTTTTTAGAGAAAACACTAAAAGTCGTGTCTATGTCGGTATGAGTGTGGCCAACGAGCATGAACCCCACTTCGACATCTTCGAAAATCCCGAATTTCACAAGAAGTGAGGCCAAACACATAAGGTATTGGTTTTTGTTTTCCCTCCAACAGTTGTCCGCCTGGATTTGAAGGTGACGTGACCATTTCTATCCCAACGTCTGCAACTCACATAGAGTCCGCATAAAGCACGTCATGGTGCCATCGGAACCGTGCGCATAGAAAGGTAAATACGTGTAAACATAAATCGACGGTTTCCTGTCGTGGACTACAACTGCGGTTAGGTTCGTTTTCATCATCATGTTGTGTCGATGATCCTTAGAGTAATTATACATGTCGATGTGAGGAATGGTTGTCTTTTTCTGATTCATTCCATCCACTATAAGATAGAGGTATTCTGCAGGGTTCAAAATGGAACGAAGTTTCCAGTCCGCGTAATCCGCACGGTGAGCGACCTGATCCAGTTGGTGTTTACGGTGCTTCTCATCGAAATCCTTACGGTCACTAAGGCGAAGGACATTATCTCTAGCTTGTCGAAGGCGGACGCACTCGCCACACTTTGTGAACGAGTTGGATTTGGTAAGGTCGGCATGCCACAAGTACTTTCTGCATATGGAGTAGAAGACTTGCTCCGAAACGATGTTCTGACCCGCCGCTAGCAAGTCCGCCTTGATGGATTCGTAGACAAGGAGCTTCGTAAAATATGTAGGGAGCCTGACTTTAGGTCTCTGCGAGGTCCCCCTCACAACCATGTCGTTGGGCATAGCATCTCCATGTTCTTCCACGAACCTTGTCACATGAGCCAGCATGGTCACATACTAAGATATCGGGTTGAACAATCCCCATCGACCATGCCGGCCACGGACTACCCCATCTGACTTGCACTTGCTGTAACGACGGTATGTGTTTCGACATATCCCAATTATTTTACACCAACCGGCGATGCACACACGGCGCTTGCACTGCACTGGTTGGACTCTTTCCAGACCACCGTCCATGACAGTGAAATTGTCCAGGGTTTGCATCCACCGCTCGACCCTCTTTTCGAGGGACATTTTACAATAAGCTTCGTGCACTGGTTTGATATCGTCAATGGTTAAGAGTCGAAGACACTTGTTCTTACAACATTTGTGCGCTGGGACGAGCGCAATGTTAGTTTCATTCAATCGACATTTGACCCCTTCGAATGTTCTAACTTTCTAATCGGCCTATTTTTTCGATTATATCTTCTCCTTTCTCCAGGTAGGGGATAAGACAAAACCCGACGAACCGCTTCGGGAGTTCCCGGATGAGTCGTAGATGGGGACCGCTGCGTTGCATCCATAAAATCAGATTTGTCCGTGGGAGCGATCTTTGACAAATCAGACCGGGAGGACTCAGACAAACTGTAGAAATCTGTGTCTACAAAACCAATCTGTCAATTTCTCGTCTCACCCGTGGCTGGCATCCATAGAGCACGTATGTGGACCTGCGAACTCAACAAACCTAGGGGACAATTAATTTTTCTTGATTCACTTGCAATTGTCTTACCTGCATCGGCATTTTCACACGGACGTTCCGTTGCCTGTTCCCGGTCAGACCAGTTTCTATAGGACGTATCGGACCGTTCCCGATTAGACCCATTTCTATCGGGCGTACCACAGAAGTCTGTATCCACCAACGACCGACTATAGTCAAATGCTAGAGGTTGGGTAACTTTAATGCTTTCACACATCCGACTGGTTGTCCGCACGACATCTGATCCAGTCGTTTCGGACACACCACAGAAATCTCTGTCCACGACATCAATCCATCGGGAATCGTCTGCGTATCCCGATCACGGTCACTATCGGGGATTAGCGCTGTAGATACGCGGTGACCGTCGGAAATGTCGGTAAAGCGAACAATACGACGCCGACTGGACGTCGCAAAGGAGCCCGAACAATTTGTCGGTGTAAACATAGAGAACTCGCTTTTGAAATCACGAGGCCATCCACAGGGAGCTTCCGGGCTGCTGTCACAAGAACTACGTTCTCGAACATCGTCTTCTCTGGGTTATCGTGACGGTGGCGGTGGCGGTGGCCTGACATAGGGGACGGTTTAGACACCCATTTGAAGAGACGACTCGCACGATAACTGTACAACAAGAAAATCACGTCAACGTATAATGAAGTCAGGGAAAGAAATAAGAGGGAGCAAACTCGCATTTCTAATATTTATCACAAAATAATGAGACAATAGTATTTGAATCCATTTCTTTTCCTTGGGCCCGTGTAATCTATATATGTGCGATTATATTCCCTCTTTAACTAACCAGGGACGCTGTGACACTTCCAGACCCTCATTTAAAGGTCAAGTCGTCTCACAAGTCCGACTCCTCATCCACTCGTTCTCGTGTGCGAGTTGAAGGATTGTTGTTCCTTATTGTTAGTTTAACATGCAAGCGGTTTGGATTAGTCCAAGTGAACTCACACTTTATCTCCGGTGCAAATTGATTATCACTCCCGGCGGAGGAGGTCCTGTTTATGCAAGAAAAGAAGTGCGAGTTGACTCGAACTTATTAACCATGCAATACGAAACAGGTCCGTGGCAGGTTCACCAACGAATCGACGAGGACATAGAATAAGGGGCGTACTTGCATTCAGGCGAGAGTACAACTGCGCGTCATTCGGGCCACTGATTCACCATACACTAAAATTTAAGACCGAATAGACTCGCACATAGAGTACGGATGGTTTGTCGCATTTTGTTGACTCGGACTTATGCACGATACAATTAGAAATAAATTTGTGGTTGGTTCAGCACCAAATAGACTCGCACATTCATTGCGTAGCATGGAGATCATTTCGGCGAGAGTACAAGTGCGAGTTGATCCGGACATTCACTACACAGTAAGAAATAAGATTCCTGGTTGGTTCAAAAGCGAGTAAATTCGCACGTACAAAAGTGCGTCGCATTTACGGAAGATAACAAGTGCGAGTTGACTCGGATTTATGCCATGTACAATTGGAAATAGATTCCTCGTTGGTTCAGCGGCTGCGAAACACCGTCGGCGGGGGACAAATGCGGCCGATCCGCGGACGAAGCCTAGTCCGCCACCCCCGCAGTGCAGACGCGCCACTTCGCGGACGTGTGGCGGCCGGTGGAGAGGGGGGTTCGGGATTTGGAAAGCGCCATGGGCCGGCGCATCCCCAGCCCCACCCCCTGAGTGATGGTATTTAAAAAAAAAATGTTTTTTTTTTTCTTTTTCCGTT
Organism: Chara braunii; assembly: GCA_003427395.1. Lineage (NCBI taxonomy): Eukaryota > Viridiplantae > Streptophyta > Charophyceae > Charales > Characeae > Chara > Chara braunii. The sequence continues at coordinate 922,030 of BFEA01000195.1, forward strand.
GATTGATTGATTGATTGATTGATTGGCCCCACA
>BFEA01000195.1:928080-940257 GCA_003427395.1 Chara braunii
AGAGAGAGAGAGAGAGAGAGAGAGAGAGAGAGACTCTAGTTGAACAACGAGTCAATTCGCAGTTATCGAGGTCAATGTTAGGTCGTGATCTGTTTGGTGACTGACCACCTTTAAGAAGTGGTAGACCACCTTCAATAAGTGTCAACCTTCACTAAGTGCCAAACAGTCGGCGGTCAGAGGACTCCAGTGCCAAAAGCATTCTTAGGGGACCTTGCGGTCGTGTTCAGAACATATTGGCATAACACTAAATGGTCACCAAGCAGTTCTGGATGTTGGTTATATCGACACATCATAAGATGGCTTACAAGCAAGTAGCGGCTGCTTGCAGGACCTTCTACCCGATATGGATCTTTGAGAGCCGAGTTTCGCACTCCACCGTGAGATCCACGTCGGATAGGTGAACCTGCTATCCAACCGCTGTTAGCTGTAGTCATCTTGAGGTAGTCGATGAGGTGAGGACCCGGCAAAGAAAACTTTTAGTGGACTTTGCTGCCGTGTTTTTGGAACTTATTGGCGTAACACTAAATGCTCACCAAGCAGTTCTGGATGTCGGTTATATCGACAAATCATAAGATACCTAACAAACAAGCATCGACTGCTTGCAGGACCTTCTACCCGGTGTGGATCTTTGAGAGCAGAGTTTCGCACTCCACAATGAGATCCACATCGGATAGGTGGACCTGCCATCCTACCACTGTCAGCTGTAGTCATCTTGAGGGAGTCGACGAGGTGAGGACCCGACAAAGAACACTGTAAGGGGACTTTGGTGCCGTATTTGGAATATATTGGTGTAGCACTAGATGCTCACTAAGCAGTTTTGGATGTCTGTCATATCGACACATTATAAGATGCCTTACAAGCAAGCACCGGCTGCTTGCAGGACCTTCTACCCGGTGCGGATCTTTGAGACCAGAGTTTCGCACTCCCCTGTGAGATTCACATCGGGTAGGCGGACCTGCCATCCTACCGCTGTTGGCTCTAGTCATCTTGAGAGTCGATGTGGTGAGGACCCGGCAAAGAACACTCTTAGGGGACTTTACTGTTGTGTTTGGAACTTATTGGCGTAGCATTAGATGCTCACCAAGCAGTTCTGGATGTCGGTTATATCGACAGATCATAAGATGCCTTACAAGCAAGCAGCGGCTGCTTGCAGGACCTTCTACCCGGTGTGGATCTTTGAGAGCAGAGTTTCGCACTCCACCGTGAGATCCACATCGGATAGGCGGACCTGCCATCCTACCGCTGTTGGCTGTAGTCATCTTGAGAGTCGATGAGGTGAGGACCCGACGATGTTTCAACTGGGACGTGCTCTTGTTTCGTGATGTGCAGGTGCTTACCGGCGGTGCGTTCGATCCCCTCCTCGACGTGAAGCAAAGTGCGAGGGAATTGCTCAGGGCTCACACGAGAAGTGCGATTGAACTCGCACTTTGATGGAGAAGCAGTTGCGCAGTCCATCAGCGCAACGATTTAATATGGACATTGGCTTGTCATTTTTATATCAAAGGTTGAAAACGCAATCAAAGCTTTCTGTGTAGAAGATTCATATTCATTCATACAAGTATCTCTTGTCATCGCAAACATCGAGATGAAAACATCTCAAGTCAAATTGCAAAGCACACAGAGACATCACAAGTTGCGCACTGTTTTTTCCAAAGGTGAAGTCTCAAAGCAGAAGATCAGTTTTCAGAAACCATTCTATGTAGAAAATTCATTCAAGTGCAAATTGCAAAGCACAAAGATTTTTCAAATTGAACGCAAAATATCATACAATCCCATATTGAAAAGTACACGGAGGCTTTCCAAACATCACAAAGTACATGGAGCCGAAATGCGAATATGTTCTCATTTGCCATATGGAACCAACAGTTCAATCACAAATGCACGACATCCAAAGTGCTAATATGTTCGCATTTCTCATACGGAAACAACAGTCAGCATCCAGTGGAGAGCACGAGATGTATTCTGGGGATAACAAAATTGACAATCATTTAGTGCACCGCTGAATCCATTAAACAACTTCAAGCACAAGTCAAATTGCAAACTTGAAGCACACACAGACATCGCAAACATCGAGGTGAAAACATCTCAAGTTGCCTAGTGTTTTTCCAAAGGTGAAGTCTCACAGGACACGAACAAGTACCAGAAACCATTCCATGCAGAAAATTCATTCGAGCGTAAATTGCAAAGCACATAGAGACGTTTTAAAAAGTCATTGAACGCAAAATATCATACAATCCCACATTGCAAAGTGCACGGAAGCTTTCCAAATATCACAAAGTACATGGAGCCAAAGTGCGAATATGTTCTCATTTCTCATATGGAACCAATAGTTCAATCACAAATGTACGGCATCCGAAGTGCGAATATGTTCGCATTTCTCATACGGAAACAACAGCCAGCATTTCGTGGAGAGCACGAGATGTATTCCAGGGATAACAAAATTGGTGATCATTCAGTCCACCGCTGAATCCGTAAAACAACTTCAAGCACACATATATTCTGGCGATAATTGGTTTCCGAATAGAGAACAAGTTCGCAATTGTCATAAGGAACCAATAGACAACATTCAATCGAGACAAGCAGAGGGGGTGAACCGTAAAACGGGGTGGCACACGCAGAACAAGGGCGAGCCAAAACATATGAAAGCTGGTTGGTTAGGGTGGGGCAGGGGAGAGGGGCTTTCACACGACAAAGTCTCGCGAACGAAAGAGATAAGCACGAAACAATTTGGCGACCATCCGTAAAACAACTTCAAGCACACATATATTCTGGCGATAATTGGTTTCCGAATAGAGAACAAGTTCGCAACTGTCATAAGGAACCAATAGACAACATTCAATCGAGACAAGCAGAGGGGGTGAACCGTAAAACGGGGCGGCACACGCAGAACAAGGGCGAGCCAAAACATATGAAAGCTGGTTGGTTAGGGTGGGGCAGGGGAGAGGGGCTTTCACACGACAAAGTCTCGCGAACGAAAGAGATAAGCACGAAACAATTTGGCGACCAAGAATAAATCGTCGATATCTTTCACATGAGTAAAAGAGGAGCACAACCTCGAAACGAACAAACGTAGCATAGTGTTGCGGCGGTCTGAGAGGACATAAGGAGAACAACCCGAAAATAAACAAAAGGAGCACAAAGTTGGGATATTCACATCCGATACGTAAGCGTCTACTTAAAAGGAACTGCACCACGTGGCTGGGATATTTACATCGGCATCTGAGCTTCTACTTCACGTAAGCGTCCGCTGCTACCCTCTAGCTGATGTTGCGCGGCAAGCAATGAGAACAACCCGAAARCAAACAAAGGAAGCACRRCRCTSYCGAAAGTCCTACGAGTAAAGATGACAGGTTCCACGAAATGAAGAACCCTTAAAAAATTGATACAGCACGAGGCTGGGATATTCACATCGACACCTAAGCCTGTACTTGACCAAAATGTCCACTGCAATCCGGCACCTCATGAAAACAACAACACAGCTCGAACCGGCTGACTGCTAGATCAAGTGGGAATAGATTCGGACTTCTGTTTGTGACATTTCGAAAAAAAAACTGCGCGTATTTTGACAACAGTGGTATCATTCAGCGCCTTGTAGTATGTCCACCGCAATCCTCAGCCGATTGTTTGGAATGTCGCTTTGGGCAATCGGAAATAATGGCGGACAGCCGCGTGCAAGAAATGAAGCGAAGGCGAGCATGAAAACACCGCAGCTCGACCCGTCCGATTGTTGAGGGACACCACGAACAACCACCTTGGGCTCCTGGAGACCCACTTTCGTTTTTGGACCATAATGACAAACTGCTTCGTCACGGAGGTATTGCATAAAATTCGCAATCACATCGGAAGAAAAACCGCCATCGTCTTGTACGAGGGAGTCGTAGTACTCCAGCCGTTGTTCACAGAGACACAATAGGGTCCAATGCACTCCATGTTTAAGGACAGGAATCAAAACCATCTCGTGCGAGAAAATATCCATATCTTTTGTCCATCTCGCAACCCTATCATGTCGATAGCCGCCACGGATGAGCTTGGTATAGAAAAATGGACTGAAAATATAAAGAGAGGGACACCCAGGCAACACAACGTTGGCAAGCAAGGCCAAGTACGACTCCACCACCTCGTCGGAAGACCAAGAGTTTGAAGACTTTTTCTGCTCAACGGAATTGAACTGACCCCTTTGCGAACCGAGCACACCACCTCGTGGCCTTTGTTGTAATCTCCACATACGTTCCTCAACATTCTCAAGTCGGTAGCGCTAAGCTCCTCAGTAGGCAACGGAACGCGAAAACATGATGTAGCCCCAGCTGCACAAACACCCACAAACAAGTGTGAGGAGTGAGCACAAACCCCCTGGTGGAATGACTAAGAACTGTCTGCCCTTTTCCCAGAAAAGTTGTATCCCCGCTTGTTGAATGTGTCCTTCGCGATGTACTTAGGACACGGGTCTTTCAAGACACCCTGTTTGCCATTGTCATCAGACCCGTCAGACAAAGCAGTAACGCTCTCAATAGACGCAACCAAATGTTTCCGCAGACCTTCCTCCTTATCTATTCCACAAACCTTCAGAACCCTGACAGCTCTCTAGGAAAGGCGAGGCATCTGGACCCTTTTAAACAACCCTACACTTGACGACTTCTTCGGTGAAGCGACCAATGACCTCCCTGAAAGACGTTTCTCGCACACGGCTTTTAAAGGCTTCATGGGTAGGGACATTAACAACCTCACACCTGTAGAACATAGAAAACAACCCACAACCCACAAACTTTTTTTTAACAAGTGGTAACAGGTACATTAGCCCATGGCATCAATTTGGACGAACACAAAGCTGGCCATTGACAGATATGCGAGTGGTCCTATTCACAAATCTTACCGTGTTCGGGAGCCCTTTGAGGGAACTCGCCCTCCTGTCGCGCCACTGCGCCAACGTCCACGGACGATTCGAGGTTCTGGACCTCGGCCACGGCTGTGTCGCTTACCAGTTCGGTGGCATCTGAGTCGCTTGGCAAGTCGATGGCTTCATGAAGCACCATTTCCCGACCGGTACTCAGGACAGATGCTCGATCACCCTGTTCGGCACCGCAACGGGTGGACGGAGAATCATGATCTTTCCGCTGTGTATCCATCTTCATGCTAACGGCCACCTCACCGCCTTCCACGGAGGATTCGACGTTCTGCATCTCGGCCACGCCTGAGTCGCTAACCAGCTCGGTGGCTGCCGAGTCGTCACCCAACTCTATGGCTTCATGAAGCACCATTCCCCGAGCGGTGCTCACGACAGACGCTCGACCACCCTGTTCTTCACGGCAATGGGTGGGCGAAGAATCACCATCTTTCCGTTGTGGATCTGTTTGGATGTCGACATTCACCTCACCGCCTTCCACCACGGGTTCTCCGCCTTTCTCATCGCCATGAACCCGAGCTTCCACCGTGGGTTCTTCTTCGTCTTCATCGTCGCCAAGAACGGGAGCTTGCACGGATGTCCACTGACCTCCCTTAACGACACCCTCTCGCGTCGTGGCCACAACCGAGCGACTGTGCAGAACCTCTTCGGACGTCCCAATCACCAGCGCTCGTGCGTGGAGCCACTTCACGTCTTCACGAGCCGGCCTGTGTCGAGTGTCCTCTCCCCGTTGTACAGCATGCGTTTCCCCCGGAGCTCCTGCACTCTCGCTGTCAGTATCCACGGATGCACCCTCCGAAGCATGACGTTCACACTCGCTACCCCCGGTCTCCAACACTTTGCGAGACTGCCAGCATTGAGTCTCCTCTTCCCGATGTACAGCACGCGTTCCCAGAGAGCGCTCGTCTTCCCCAGGAGTGTGACGTTCGTTCTCGTTACCCTCGGTCTCCAACACTCCTGGAGCGGGTGCCTCCAGCACATCGCGAGATCGCCAGTCTCGAGTCTCAACACATGAGAAGGGAGGCGAGCAGGGTAACCCTGTGTCCAACTGAAGATGCGGGGGCCAGGACGTCACATTTTCTTGGCCCTGCGGAACTGTTGTGTGAGGAGCACTTATGGCGGAGGGCGACGTCAGCAGATCCGAATGTATTCGGAGTTTGTGGAGGTCGTCCGAGCCGAGGGAACCGGAGGTCGCACCTTCGCTCCTTCGCAATGCAGGCATCCCGCCCTCCAGGCAAAACGAAGACGCGCCCTCTTTCAAGAGCAAGGTGTTGAGCACAGGAGACATCCGCTGGGCACAGCGGGATGGACTCTCCTGGGCAATGGGAAACAAACTCCTCGCAGACAAGTGCGAATCTACTCGCACTTGATCAAACGTCAGGGTGACCTCGTCTTGCATGTCGGAATCTTGACTCCCTATGCAGTGGGGGTCAGTTTCCATATACTGGTGACTCCCGGACGTCCTACGCTTTCCGCCCGACCCCTTCCCGCCCGACCCCTTCCCGCCCGACCCCTTTCCGCCCGACCCCTTTCCGCCGGACGCCTTTTCTACCGACGATATCTCGTCCGTCCCCTTTCCGACAAACTGTGAGCCGTCTCCTCCGCCGTCTCCTTCGTCTCGTCCACCACCCCCTCCCGGATGCTGACCGGCCAGCGGAGGTTGCGGCATGCACCAATCAATGCCACGTGACGGTGCCGTTTCAAGTGCGTAGAAAGGCGCTCGAAACTCTAACATATTGTTGGCGTACAACTCATGTAGCTTTTGTTGTGCATACGCATCGATGTCCAGATCATTCCTCTCGGGGTTCATGAGACTCAAATGCTCCACCAGAGCAGTTCTTGCCTTTCTCTTAAATGCACCCGCTCCCAGTCTCTTCAGTTCACTCCACTTGCCATCGGCCTCCTTTATTGCCATGACCCATATTCCATTCCTCACAGCAGGTTGGAATATCCTCGGGTGCCAGACGACGTTGTGTCCCCAGACATCCTCCGAACTGAACCGGTGATGCTTGCCGAAGAAGTAGAGTCTGTCATTCTGCCAGGTGTCATGGTCCATAGGGAGCCTGTCACAAGGTTCGTGATCATAGTCTCTCTCTTCCTCCCCGTCATCAGACGATTGGTCGTCGACTCTTTCACGCCCAAACACACGCTTCAAACCGGCAGGGGACGTGCTATATCTCTGAGGGTCACCTTCCTCTTCATCGACAACCTGTCCAACCACCCGAGGAAGTGGCATGGACTCGAAATCGAAGGTTTCGGAGTCGCTCAGCTCCTCCATGTCTTCAACGTCGAAAGGGTCCTCCTCGTCAAACTGTGACTTGTAGTTTTCGAGAGTGAGCGGTTCGGCCAGCGTGAAGTAAACGTGCTCCAGCCTTCTCAGGAAGTGCGAGATAGACTCCCTGGGTGCACCGTGGTACCCATTGAGCACAGCGAACACCAGGTTTCTCCGTCGACTGTATTCGAGGTCGGTCGGACCAGGCGGTCCGGGTCCGAAAAGGAAGCCTGAAATGTCCGTCCTTTTGTTCCCCGACAATTTCCAATACATGTCACGTTTGGGATCCCCGTTTCCTTCGCCGGTGGTGCGGGCAAGCTCGCAAGCATTGCGAGTGTCTGCAACACGTGTCTTCATGAACTCGTGAAGGTAGTCGATCATCCTGGCCTCCTACTTCAACGCGACGACGTTCCGACCGGTGCGGAGGAGTCCCCACACCACAGACGCATGCGCCTTCCCAAAGAAAAAAACAGTTTGCCCAGCTTTGCAAAAGTTTTCGAGTAGACCAAGTAGACGGGATGGGTTCCGCTCCATCTCCCCGTAAGCAGGTCCTTGAGAACTTGTCACGCCGCCGTCCTCCCACATGCTACGAGAGAACCTTTCCTCTTCCGCCACGTCGAAACACGCCACAGCCTGTCCTGATGGGTCCGACGAACAGACACGTTTCGAGCGGGCTGCCACCATGTGTTTGGCCGGACTTGGACCTTTTGTCGTGCTACTGGCCGGGTAGACTGCGTATGTGTTGTCTTCCAGCTTCTCGCCATTAAACATCACGTACAGGCGGTCACACTCCTCAACCAGCATATTGCCTTCCCGAAGAGTGGCCTGCTTTTGTGCATTACGTACTCACTTCCCTGTCCTGTCGTGATGGACGCGTAGCCTGGCCATGCCTTTCAAGAAACTGAGCTCCCAACCAGAGGGGAAAAAGATCACAAGTGCCCAGTGCGTTGGCAAAAGTGTTTGTAGAAGGCCTTGCAAGTTGGCGAAATCGTTTTCTCGCCAGTCTGTGAGGAGTGTGGGATCACACAAATCGAGGACGTACAGGTTCCACACGTAATGTCGCACAACCTCACGGATCGCAGTGACATGACTGTGAGCTTGGGAAGGCGGGAAAGCAAAAGGAATAAGGCTGGTCACCCGGTTAGAATCGGGCCATTTGATGTGCCTCACATCCCCGCTGACCCTGATCGTGTCTCGATCTTCTTCTTCCGTCCGTCGCAAGATGGAACGGACAGACTTTTCGAAATATTTAGGGAACCTGTCATCATCGTACAATCTCTTCGCGTCGTCGATGGACTCCTTCTCGTGCGGAAGAGTACGTTTGCAAGTGTTCACGTACTCCATCGCGCCCTGGAAATGCTTCCGCATTTCGACCCACACCTGTTTCGTGAGGCCCTGCGGCCCGAACTCCTCCAGAAGCTTCCCCTCGGTCCGAAAAAAAGGGCTCCCGTGGCGCCAAACACGTTCATTCTCCTCCGCTTCAAGGAACAAGATGTAGTGGAACATACGGAGCATCACACGGTCCACTTTCCTCGTCGCGACCATGTCTTAAGTTCCTGGTTTATGCTGACGCTTCAGATGGCCGTCCGCGGATTGCACGAACATTCCCCTTAGCGCGAGAATGTCGTCAAGGATCGACAGTTTCTCGACATCGGTCATGTCGGCGAGACACTGCCAACAGAACATGTCTGGCTCCTTCACAACCACGAAAAACTTGTCGTCCGCTTGCGTTTTATTTTTGGTCGGAGGCGGCGGGACCTGGACCTGCCACCCCATCTTCGTTTCACCAGCCGCCCCTTTCGAGCCCATTTCCGGAATTGCTTTCAGACCCAGAGATTTGTAAGGCATGTATTTGCCTGGCCTCGACAATGGCGTCTTGCCGTCGCCGCCCAACAACTTCCCCTCCGCCCATTTCGCGTAGAACTCCATGGCTTTGCGGAAAACGTCATCACCGGCCGTCACGAGCGGCATCCAGTGCCTCAATGCATTGCCAACGGCAGCGACATACTCCTTGTCAGCAAGCGACAAATCTTTTTCCGCCAATGCCCAGTGAGATTCATTCGGACTCTTTCCCAAAATCAACTTTTGGAATTCGAAAAACTTTCGTTTTTCGGCCTCCTTGCCGGAAGGGTTCCCTTGAATGGCCATCGGCCTTCCTTCTTTCTCCCATGCCTCCCGCATGTCCAAGAACGCGGCCTTCTGCGATCTCTGCTTAGACATTTTGTGTCTCGTGTTCTCGTTGAGACTGACCTGCCTATAGCTCGCGAAATCTCGGTTGGAGAACCACACTACTCTCGCCGGTCACGAGTGCATCTTCCACAAATCGAATATTGGCTCACCCTCCAACTCCTTCACAGCAGCTACGGTGTGTTGGCCGTTAACAGGGTAATAGCAGTACTTGTCCTTGTCCTCTACTTGAAGACATCTTTGTGAACCCTGTCAGCTTTCTCCGGTCTACGCGTCACCGGCTTGTAGATGGGTGCCAGAACCGAAGGGTTTTTCGTCCAGATCTTCCCCTTTTTTCTAGCGGAATTGACTCAGCATCGCAGCCTTGATGTCGTCTACAGTTTCGCGAGTTAGACTGCGGTGGTTGTAATATTTTTCCCAAGACGGGATGTCGCAGACCTTCCTGGGGTCGATGATTAGTTGGACGGGGAGCTCCTTCTCCAGGATTTCACCGCCATCGTTCCGCTCTTATTCGAGCCAGAACGCTGCCGCTTCGTCGCACTCCTCCTTGTCAGGCCGTTCGCCCCCGCTCGCCGCCTAAACAGTCTTCCGCCTTCGAGGTTTCTTCTGTCCATCGCCTTCTTCAACTGCCACTTTCCGTTTCGATTTCCCCGAAGGTTCTCTCGCGGCCGCAGCGCCTGGATTAACCGAATCTCCTCCACCCACGGCTTGTCCTTCGCGGATGGTCAAACCGCTTGGCCTCCTCGCTTTCTTACTTGTCGTCCCACCCTCTTCCTTCGGCGGCCTCCTTCCCGAGGCACGTTCTCCGACGTCACCTCCATCCCCGCCCATCACCGCCTCCAATTTTCCTCTCATCCTCTTCATGCGGAGGGTTCCTTCCGCCACCTCCTCTCGCACCATCCTCTGTCGCTCGCTCTTCTTCTCCGAGGGAGTCTGCTCCCCGCCAGAGCTTTCGCGGACAGCACCCATCCCTTCAGCCTCATTCCTTCCGACATCTTGCCGCGATCTGCTTGAATCTCTTGTCGTCTCATCTCGAAGCGAATACGTATCGCCGCCGCAACGAACCATGATAATTTTCAGAGTACCGACCCGTTGAGTCCCTGTACCCTGAGAATGCAAGTCCGACTTGTTCCCAGGAGCATCCGGGCTGACCTGCGTGTGAACGCTGCGTCCCTTGACCCGACCCCCTGCGTCTTGAATCGGACTCCTGCGCCCCACTGCCGTACCTGGAGTTTCTTGAGCCGAGCCGGACGACCCCTCACGGGGTGGCAGAAGCCGGAAAACATGCTCTGGTGGAAGAACCGGACGTTCTTTTTCGGCCCTCAGCGCGAGATCGAGATATTGCTCTGGCGATGGAAGACGCTTGCTACCGCCATCGTAAAGGCCTTTGAAATGAGAGCATAACGACATGTTCGAGCCGTACCCCGCGAAACGCTTGATGGTCACTATCACACCTTTAACACCTCTGATAGCCAGTCTGCACTCGTCGTACAAGCCGTTAGTGTGCAACTTGAGCAAACCTCCAGAAGTCTTCGCGCACGAGATGATGGTACTGAGAGGAACAACGTTGACCGCTCCCCCAGCGTCTATAACGCAAGTGGGTCGCATGAAAACAACTAGCCCAAAAAGGTCCCCCTGAACAACGAAGTCCAAAAATCATTGTGCTCCCTTTGCGTGCATATACGGAGGAGTAGGTTGCTGTATAGGTCGTCCCTCCCCGGGGCAGATGGTCCAGCGCTTGTGGATGTGTTCTTTGCGGAGGCCATTGTATTCCCACCCGTTGACTAGCACGCCCAACCTCAGACCAACTCGGATGACTAATACGCCCAACCCCAGACCACTACAGAAGCGAAGTGCGAACTAACTCGGAGTTAACAAAATGGAGGACGAAAAGGACATAAGAGATGGGTGTTCGAAATGCACACGAAGTCATAACAATCGGGTGAAGGATAGGAAAGACAAAAGTTCGGAGGGAAGACGATAACTGTTCGGAAAGATTGCGACCCAACTAGATGCCCTCGAAACGAGTAAGATGTGGTTTATCGACAAGTGCGAAGGGTGTCGACAAGTGCGAACTAACTCGCAGTTCTGTAGACAAGACAACAATGGCAACCCGCTGCACTAGGGGAAAGTGAGAACTAACTCGGAATTGTGGAACTGAAGATTTGAAAGACGCACGAAACGAGTAAATGTGGTTTATCGACAAGTGCGAATCGACAAGTGAGAACTAACTCGCAGTTCTGCTGACAGGACGACAATTGCAACCCGAAGTACAACGGCAAAGTACGAACTAACTCCGAATTGTGGAACTGGAGTCCTGGTTTATCGACAATTGCGAAGGGTTTCGACAAGTGCGAACTGACTCGCAGTTATGTAGACAAGACAATAATGACGATGCGCAACACTAGGGAAAAGCATGAACTAACTCGGAATTTTGGAACTGAAGACCTGAAAGCCGCACGGGTTGGGTTGTCAACTCTCCAGCAGTGTTGCTCAAAAAGTGCGAACTAACTCGCATTTGTGGAAATAAAGAACTGCCTTTAATGAAATATGTGTCTAACCTTGGGAAAACTGCGAATAACCTCGCAGTTGTCACTCCTCGAACACTGTACGTCGCAAACTGTGAACTGACTCGCAATATATCTCTCTATATATATGTATCTATACATACATACATATATATATATATATATCAGGTTGGCGACCTCACAAGGGACAGGTGAGCGAAAATCGGGAATTGATTCGGTGTTCAGTGTAGCAATATATCTCTATATATACATATATGTATCTATATCTTTATATATATATATATATATGT
>BFEA01000195.1:940362-957238 GCA_003427395.1 Chara braunii
ATCTTTATATATATATATATATATGTAGATGTCAGGTCGGCGACCTCACAAGGGACAGGTGCGCGAAAATCGGGAATTGATTCGGTGTTCAGTGTTGAAACTAGGTATTGATTCGGGGTTCGCCATGCACAGCGATGATTGCAAGTTGCGAAGGGGATCGAGCAGATTTATACGAACGTTATCGTGGTTATGGCGAAAGGTAATTGAGCTGCGGAACACGGATCGGCTATGGCGGACGGAGGTGGAGGGTGGAGAAAAGAGATCAGAGCACGTCCACTTGCGAAACAACAAAACCGGGAATTGATTCGGGGTTCAATAGAACGCGGCTGCGGCGTTATATCCTGCAGGTACGGACAGGGCATCCGCGAATGTATTTAGACGTCGGACACAGAATAGGACAACTCAAGTTATATGATTTTACCTTCGTCGTGCGTTGAGCGAGCAACCAACCACCAAACCAGCTATGGTGGAGGGAGCTCGAGCTAGGAAGAGCGAACACCGAAGAGCGAAGAGCGAACCGAACACAATGTGACAACTGCGGACGGAGCGAAGAGCGAAGAGTGAGCGGGCCATGGCGGAAGGTGGGGGGGGCTGAAGACCAAATATCAAAACGCGCGCGGAAGCGATAGTGCGACTTGATCTGTGGAGTGCCAACAAAAGGGATAACCCCAGGGCTGCAACGCCTTTTATACTTTGTTGCAGCAGGCCTCGCGTCGGGATCAAGGTGGGGCTGAATCGATTCCCATATCGCACCCCTGGGCCCATAAAACGCTATCAAGGTGGGGCCGAATCGATTCGCGTATCGCACCCCTGGGCCCATAAAACGCCAGGGCCTATAAACGGTAAGGGGTACCGGAAATTGTGAGCCGTCAATCAACAATTTTCAACCGCACAGATGAACGGAGCCATTGTTATGCCAGTGGCCCCAAAATCTCCGTCTACTCCCGCGTGCAATGGTGTGACAGTTCCCGAAAACAAGGGGCAGGCAATGTCATTTTCGCAGTTGTAATCTGGACCGTCGATCGGCATGATCCGACGCACGAGGTCCGGCGCAAGAATCTATAAGGTGCGGCGATTCGTTGTGCGCCGAGGTGGTTCGTTGCGCGCCGAGGCCAGGCGACGGTTTATTTCCCGCTGAGGCGCGACGATTCATTGTGCGCCGAGGTAAAAAACACCGGAAATCTATAAGTTCCGGTGTCGCTGTCATTCGGACATTTTGCAAATGTCAACGGCGTTCGATATCGATGAGCTTAGCCATGCACCATCGTTATCGATGCGCTTAGGTCATCGCCATCACCAACGCTCGCCATGCACCATCGCCATCGATGCGCTTAGCTCATCGCTATCGCGACGCAAAGCTATATCCCCCATCGCAGCCGTCGCGCTCGCCTGACCATCGCAGCGCTGACAATCGCCATCGCTCTCATCGCAGCGCTGACCATCGTTGCGCCATCACAACGCTAGTACCATAGCTGTCATCGCAACGTTGGTTCCATCGCTGCGCCATCTCTCAATCGGTGCGCCATCGCTATTGCTGCCATCGCTATCGCTATCGCTGCCTTCGCTATCGTTGTTCCATCGCTGCGCCATCGCTATCGCTGTTCCATCGCTGCGCCATCGCTCTCCACCGGTGCGCCATCGCTGCGCAATCGCTATCGCGGTTCCATCGCTGCCATCGCTATCGCTATCGCTGCATTGTAACGCGTTCCATCGCTCTCCACCGCAGCATTGGCCATCGCTATCGAAGCCCTGGCCAGTGTTATCCCACCGCAGCGCTAAGTGATTTCTCTCCATCGCTGCACGATCTCCCTCCATCGCTGAGTGATCACTCTCCATCTCACTCCATCACTGCGCGATCTCTCTCGACAACCGGGCAACCTCCATCCTTGCCCCAGAGGTTCTCCATTACTCGTGCGCGATCCCTCCATCGCCATTGCATTGTTGTTTCAGGCCGTCGTCGGTGCAGCCGCCCATCACTGTGGAATCGCACGAAACAGGTGACAGGTATGCTTAACAAAGGTTTAACTCGATGGAACTGATGTTGTGCAATAACAAATCTTGGTCATCGTTGTGCCTTCTCTCTCCATCGCTGAGGCATCGCTAACCATTATTGCACGTCCTCTCTCCATGTCTCTCCACCGATGCGCGATCTCTACCGACCTTTCGTCATCTATCCCCATCGCTGAGGTGTCTTTCCTAATCTATCTCCTTCGTCATCCATCTCCTTCGGTGCGCTATCTTTCCTAATCTATCTCCTTCGTGATCTATCTCAATCGTTGCGCTATCTTTCCTAATCTATCTCCATCGTCATCTATTTGCTTCGGTGCGCCATCTTTCTCCATTGTTGTGCTATCGCTAACCATCGTTGCGCCTGCTATCTCCATTGCTTCCCCATGTTTCTCCATCGGTGCACAATCTCTCTCTCTCGCTGCGGCACACCTCCCAATCACTTCGCGATCTCTTTCCCTTCCTGCGCCATCCACCTTCTTCCCCGGAATATACAACGCACTTTCATTATAGTTGTTTTTACACTGAAAGATGACCCGAATTCAGCTGTAATGACCAGACGTTGTATTCGGGGGAAGACTGTGACTCCATCCATCTCTCTTGGTGCGCCATCTCTCTCATTCGGTGCGCCATCTCTCTCCATGTATTTTCATCGATGCGCCGTCTGCCCATCACTTCGCAATCTTTCTCCATCTTAAAAAATAGCACGCCATCTTTCCCTATTTCTCTCTTGCGACGATATGTGGCTCGTGCTACACGCAGAACAAGCTGGAAACAACTTGCACTTGTACCCGCAGTTTCATAATGGAAATGCTCGTTTACAAGTGCGAATTCATTCGCTCTTGAACCAACCAACCCCTTAATTTATCACTGTTTAGTCCATAGGTCAGAATTAACTCGCGCTTGTACCCCCAGTTTTGTAATAAAAATGTCCGTTTGCGAGTGCGAATTTATTCGCTCTTCAATCAACCATCCCCCTAAATTTCTTACTCTATAGTCCAAAAGTCACAGTTTCATAGTGAAAATGTTCGTCTGCAAGTGCAAATTTATTCGCTCTTCAACCAACCATCCCCCCAAATTTGTGACTCTTTAGTCCATAAGCCCCAGTTTCATAATGGAAATGCTCGTTTGCAAGTGCGAATTTTTTCGCTCTTCAACCATCCATCCCCTTAAATTTGTTCCTTTTTAGTCGATAATTCGCGTCTCTTCTCGGCCCAAAAGAATGAAGTCCTTTTGTATTTGCAAGTTAACTCGCCACTGAACCAACCACGAAGGCAATTTCTTATTGCACGACGTAATCGAAATGTTCCTCTGAAGTGCGAATTTTTTGGCACTTGAAATTTCTCGCTGTTAAGTGGATAATACCGAATCGACTCGCACTTGTGTTCGCTCTTGTTCCGACCATGAACTTAATTTCTTACTGTACGTTGAATAAGTCCGAATCAGCTTGCATTTGTACTCTCGCCTGAAAAAGTGCGGGTTTACTCGGACATATCCAAACCACTTGCACACTGAACGAGTGGGTGAGGAGTCGGACTTGAGATACCACTTGAGCCTCACATCAGGGTCCGACAAAACGATATGGATTCAAATGTTGTTGTTCCACTGTTTTGTGATAAATATTTGAAACGTGAGTTTGCTCCCTCTTGTTTATTTCTCTGACCTCGTCATACGTTGACGTGATTTTCTTGTTGTACACTTTCCGTGTGAATTGTCTCTTCAAATGGCTGTCCAATCCGTCCACTGTGTCACGCCACCGCCGCCGTCACTACAACACGGAGAAGACGATGTTCGAGAACGTAGTTCTTGTGACAGCAGCCTGGAAGCTCCCTCTGATCGACATTGCGGTTTGAAAAGGGAGTTCTCGATGTTGACCCCGACGAATCATTCAAGCTCGTTTACGACGTCCGCCCGACGTCGTTTTGTTCGCTTTACCGACGTTCCCGACGATCAGCGCGTATCTACAGCGCTAATCCCCGGTAGTGAGGGTGTTCGGGATGTCGAGACGTTTCCCGGTGGGTGGATGTTCGTAGACACAGATTTCTGTGGTGTGTCCGAAACGACTGGATCAGATCTCGTGAGGACAGCGGGTAGACTGTTAGAAAGCATTGAAGTTACCCAACCCCTAGCATTTGACTACAGTCGGTCGTTGGTGGACACAGACCTTTGCGGTACGCCCGATAGAAACGGAGCTCATCGGGAACAGTGCGGTGCATTTGGTAGAAATGGGTATGATAGGGACCAGGCAACGGTACGTGCGTGTGGAAGTGCGAAGATAGGTAAGAGAATTGCATGTGAAGCCGAAATAGTTGGCTCTCCGTCGATGACAGCGACAGGTGCAATGGAAAATTGGCAGACTGGTTTTGTAGACACAGATTTCTACAGTTCATCGGAATCCTCCCAATCTGATTTGCCGAGAACCGCTCCCACGGACAGATCAAAATTCCTAGGTGCAGCGCATAGGTCCCCGACCAAAAGCCAACCTGGAACTCCCGAAGCAGTCCTTCAAGTTTTGTCCCATCCCCTACCTGGAGAAAGGAGAAGATATAATCGGAAAAATAGGCCAGTTAGAAGGTCAGAGCATTCAAAGAGGGCCAAAAGTTGATTGAATGAAACTAACATTGCGCTCGTCCCGGCGTACAAATGTTGTAAGAACAAGTGTCTTCGGGTATTGACCATTGACGATATCAAACCGCTGCGCGAAGCCTATTACGAAATGTCCCTCGAAAGGAGGATCGAGTGGTGGATGCAAACCCTCGACAATTTCACTATCCTCGACGGCGATCTCGAAAGAGTCCAACCAGTGCAGTGCAAATGCCATGTGTGCATCGCCGGTTGGTGCAAAAAAATAGGGATATGTCGAAACACATTTCGTCGTTATAGCAAGTGCAAGTCGGACGGGGTCGTCCGTGGCCGTCATGGTCGATGGGGATTGTTGAACCCGAGACCAGAGTATGTGAGCATGCTGGCTCGAGTGACAAGGTTCGTGGAAGAAGATGGAGATGCTATGCCTAACGAAATGGTTGTGAGGGGGACCTCACAACGACCCAAAGTTAGGCTCCCTGCTTATTTCACGAAGCTCCTTGTATACGAGTCTATCAAGGCGGACTTGGAAGCGGCGGGTCAGACCGTCGWTTYRGAGCAAGTCTTCTACTCCATATGGAGGAAGTACTTGTGGCATGCCGACCTTGCCAAGTCCAACTCGTTCACAAAGTGTGGTGAGTGCGTCCGCCTTAGACAGGCCAGAGACAACGCCTTCCTCCTTCGTGACCGTAGGGATTTCGATGAAAAGCATCGCAAACACCAACTAGATCAGGTCGCTCACCGTGCGGATTACGCTGACCGGAAACTTCGTTCCATTTTGAGCCCCGTGGAATACCTCTGCCTTATAGTGGATTGAATGGATCAGAAAAAGATAACCATTCCTCACATCGGCATGTATAATTACTCCGAGGATCATCGACACGACATGATGATGAAAACGAACCTGACCACGGTCGTAGCTCACGGCAGGAAACCATCCATTTATGTGTACACGTATTTGTCTTTCTATGCGCACGGTTCCGATGGCACCAGGACGTACGTTATGCGGACTTTATGTGAGTTGCAGGTGTCGGGACAGAAATGGCCACGCCACCTCCGCATCCAGGCGGACAATTGCTGGAGGGAAAACAAAAACCAATACCTTATGTGTTTGGCCTCTCTTCTGGTGAAATTCGGGATTTTCGAAGATGTCGAAGTGGGGTTCATGCTCGTTGGCCACACGCATATCGACATAGACGCGACTTTTAGTGTTTTCTCGAAAAAACTGAAGGACAACGATGCTTACACCATGAAGCAGTTGTTCTCGCTAATTGAGTCGTCGCACAAGATACTGCCGAAGTGCATTGAGCTCGATCACATCGCTGATTGGCGTCAGCGTATCGAAACCGCACCTCTTCAAATTCTTCATGCGTGACGACAGTCCCGTCATGGTGTACAAGAAGTACTGTACCGATGTGGAATGGATGCCGGAAGGCAGAGCAGTTCACTGGTTCCCGGTTGTCGATGGCTAGTATGCAGGCCCTACCTCCCCTCCACAGCGATGTGTTATCCCGTGTCGTTAAAGATGAGAGCAAATTCGTGACAGGCCTTGCAATACCGACATCCGTTTGCGAGAAAGCGCTTGTGGCCTTGGGGGACGGCTGTCTTTCTGGTCCGTCCGACGTGCCTGTTTAGATAAATGCGAACTGATTTGGATTTGGTAGCTATGAACTCCGCTAAGATAATGACGGGACGTAAATTGTGAACTAATTCAAGTTTCTTGTCCAGCAGGATGCATGACGATGCGAGAAAGCGCTTGTGGCCTTGGGGGACAACTGTCTTTCCGGTCCGTCCGACGTGCCCGTTTAGATAAATGTGAACAGATTCGGATTTGGTAGCTACGAACTCCGCTAAGATAATGACGAGACGTGAATTGCGAACTAACTCCGGTTTCTTGTCCTGCAGGATCCATGACGACGACACACCATCGTTCGACGTTGTATATGAGACAACGTCCTATGAAACCTCGTCGTACGCGAGCGAGTATTCCTTTTCGATCGAGAATGTGGACACGGATCTTATCATCATGAACAAATGCATTTGGGCACAACAAACGCTCAGTCTTGACAATGATTATCTCCATATCGAAGCTGGGGTCGGCCTCAACAGTTACATTGCACCCGAAACACGTGTTGTTGATGGACAAACTACAATAGTTCATGATAGAGGATCAAATATGTGGTACCTCTACTGGAGTTTAGAAGAAGTCCAACTTTTGGAAGTTCCATCCAGTGAGGAGCAGAAGATGGACGTCGAGGATATGGTAGATGACGGGGAGTCGCTGCGCTTCGAACAAGAGTGGTGTGGTATGGACGAGCAACATGCTAAACTTTGCGCATGGTACTGCATCGGGAAGCCGCAACTGCGTTTTCCTGTGATCATAGACTACCATGGCCGAGTTCGTCTGTTCAACCGTGGCACCCCTGTGCTGACTCTTTTCACGGAGGCCAAGCTTTGTGGTAAGCAAATGAGAGTTTTCTTCCTTGTGAGAGAAGACTTTCGCGAGCTCGCGGCCGTTGGTGCTCTCGAGCGCTACCGTGAACGATTCGAAATAGATCCTTCGCTTGCAAAAGAGTTTAATCAAAGGGTTGACTGTTTGGTGCATGCCCAACTTCACTTCCTTTTCGGATTGTGTAACGACATATTATTCACTTTGGAACATAAGGACAACTGCAATGACTACACTCTACGAAAAGTTTCGCATCACCGTTCGGGTGTCCAAACATTGGAATTCGTAGGGGGTAGGCGGAGACAGATCTATGAGTGTCCTTATTGTGAGGATGGACACAAGTCGCCATGACCTACTATGTGAGAGTAGTCCGACCGTTGCACCCAATAAGAGAGTAGTCTGACCGTTCCACATGAACGACGTGTTGGAGATGAGTCGAAGTTGAGCGGCGGTTGCAGGACTTGTGCTCAGTTGCGAAGTGCGAATCTACCGTCATTTATCGGCCCACATGAATATCGTGTAGAAAATAAGTCGGCATTAGACGGCGGTTAGAAAACTTGCGCTCTCTTGCGATGTGCGAACCAATTACCAATTATCGAACCCTTTCGTGCATATAACATTCCTGTAATTTTTGCTTATGCACTTGCGAGAATCGCAACTAACGCGCTTCCTTGGGTTTCTCCGCTGGTGCAGAATGGATATCGGGACTTTGTTGCAGAGTAGAAAGTCCTTAGCGCCGGATGTCGATCTAATCATTTTGTCGAAGAACATTTGGGAAGACATTGGACGATTTGGTCTGGACCGTGACTACCTGCACCTCGAAGATGATGTTGCCCCGGACGGGGAAATCCCTTCGTGGCAAAGTGCGGAAGAAGGACAACTTCGGATTTGCCGTGATGTAGGGTCAAACTTTTGGTACCTGTACACTCTGATGAAGGATGTACAGGCATACCCTATCAGGTTGGAGTCACTTCCGAAGAGGGAACCCCTTGAAGAGGAACCCGTCCAAACTTCCAAGATGGTTGAAGCATGACACATTTTATGTGAGAAACTTAAGTGGGCGTCGTTGGACAAGTTGCATCAGAAACTGTGTGCCTGGTTTTGCCTCGGCCAACCGACGAAGTCGGCGCCGGTGATCATAGACTACTTCGGTCGAGCGAGGGTGTGTAATCGAGGCACCACCGTCGTGACGCTCTTCACTCCCATCAAGGTGGACGGTCGACGAATGAGAGTTCTTTTTCTCGCAAGGGAGGAATTTCACGGTGTCAAGCTCACTTTTTTTCAAGCGTTTCACACATTCGGCCCTACTGGTTTCCTTGCACGGTTCAAAAACAGGCTCGCTATAGATCAAGCACTCAAAGATGAGCTGCATTTGCGGGTCGACTATTTGGTGCACCAATAACTTCACTACCTCTTCGATAGCTGCGACGAAATAAATTTCACAGTCAAACATAGGGACAACGAATTGCGATCTGTTTACCGCCATCTGGATTATTCAGCCTCCGGACCTCAGGAAGTGACTCTGCGCAACGGGAAGACGAGATATGTGTGCGACTGCCCTTACTGCGATGCTGGACATCTACATCTTCACTAGCAGCATTCTGAATTGGCTGCTTCGTCTTTTCTCTAGTGCGAATAGACTCGCACTATGCTTACAACCCGTCCCCTTCGGTATACCCCGTTGCATGACAAACAGTCTATCTAATTATGAGTTCATTCGCACTTTGCCAACATCAGACGGTCTCAACTTCGCCGTTTACCCACCTTTCCATATATGACAATGGCGCTGTTCTCTTTTCTGATGCAGGATGTCGTCTGGAAGTTTCTGTGGCCCAGGGACGGTCGTTGTCAGAGACCTGGGCTACTGCGAAAGTCTGCGAAGTGCAATTGTTACCGCAACAGAGAACATTTATGGTTTAGAGTGGTTTGGCAACATTGGGCTTCCCAGATACCGCTACCTTCCGGTCCCCGAAGACGTTCGCGCTAGTGTCCAGCCGTCTCTTTAGCCCTCGCCTACCCCAGCTTTTTAGTACATTGTGAAGGCCATGCTACGCGACAGGCCCGTCTTCAGAATTGATTTCTACATTGCGTTCGAAGGGGAGTTGAGAAGATGTTTGTATTATTCGTACGTAACCAGCAAATCTTTCGATAAAATGCCAGAAGGTTGTGAGCCTGCCATTACGTTTTTCTTATCGATCTTCATCATGCATATCGCCTCGTGCTTGGATGGAGAATTATTCCTTGTATCCGGCGTGAGAGAAAATGATGACAGTCCCCCGTTCTGGGGAGACCGTTGTCCGTTCAAAATCCGTCACTCGAGCAATTTGAATCGAGTTTTAAGAGATTTACTCATGCGCAACTTGCCGAATATCGAAGCAGATCTTAAGGCCCGAATTCCCGAACCAAGTCCTTTTAATCGAGTTCAACATAGACGAGCACAACGCCGACGATCGCGGGAGGCTACTCGAAGACTGTACATGCTGCTACCATGAAGATCATACTAACTCTTTTCATGCGACGCATGCTACGAAGATACTCATCGTCTCAGGGTATTCGGATTCTATATGCGAATAGACTCCCATTTATCACCTCACTCCTTTTGCAGTGGCTCTGACCCTATCACGTTGTGGACATCATGTCGGGTTTGGATGAGCTTCTGTCTGGGACTTGTGTAGGCAGGTGAACATCGTGTCGGGTTCGGATGACCTTTTGTCTAATGCAGGACTTCGGCATGAATCAACGTTCGTGTAGGTCTTTGGCTCGAATCAGCGTTCGTGTAGGTCTTCGACCTGGTTGTATTAGAGGTAGGGTTTGTTTCATGTGTAATGCAGGACTTTTCGGCTTGTGGCGAAGAGGGGGAGTGATATAGACTGTACGGAAGTGTCTTCTGTAGAAAAGCGCATGTCATGTAGAGTATACGACGTGGGCTGGAATGATTTTTGGAATGCCTACATGTGCCTTAGAACGTGTACTTCAATGATTTTTGGAAAGACTCCATGTACTTTGTGAATTTTGGAAAGCTTCCGTGTACTTTGCAATTTTGTTCAGCACAAATCAGCTTTCGTGTAGGTCTTCGGCTTGAATTAGCTTTCGTGTAGGTCTTCGACATGTTCGTATTAGTGGTAGGGTTTGTTTCATGTGTGATGCATGACTTTTCGGCTTGTGGCGAAGAGGGGGAGTGATATAGACTGTACAAAAGCGTCTTCTGTAGATAAGGGCATATCATGTAGACTATACGACGTGGGCTACAATGATTTTTGGAAAGGCTCCATGTACTTTGTGAATTTTGAAAAGCTTCCGTGTACTTTGCAATTTTGTATTGATTTGTTTTTTAAAACGACTCTGTGTACTTTGCAATTTGCTATTGAATGATTTTTTTGCATTGAATGATTTCTGGAAACTCTCCTTGTGGTGTGCAACTGCACCTTTTAGAAAAACATTAGGCAACTTGAAGGCGATGACAAGAGTTACTTATAGGAATGGATATGTATCTTCTTCACACAAAGATTTGATGACATTTTCACCGGGTAATATGCAAATGACAAGCCAACGTCCATATTAAATCATCGCGTTGATGGTGTGGGCACCTGCTTCTCCATCTAAGTGCAAGTTCATTCTCACTTCTGGTGTGAACGACGAGCACTCTGCAACTATTTCCCTCTCTCCTTTTCTTTAACTGCACCCTCCATCGAAGTGCGAGTTCATTCGCACTTTGAATGAACGCATCGCACTTTGCTTCAACTTGACCTTTACGAAAACAACAGGCAACCTGCAAATGTTTCCCTCTCTCCTTCTCTTCCGACTTCCGCAAACGAACCGTCGGTAAGCACTTGCAACTCACGAAACAAGAGCACGTCTCAATTGAAACATCGTCGGGTTCTTGCGATGTCGATTCCGACATGATGACTACACTGAACAGCGGCAGGATGACCGGTCCACCTCTCCGATGTTGATCTAACGCTGGATTGCGTCAAATGTGCTCTCATAGATCCACACCGGGGATGGGGGCCGGGATCCGACCACAGTTTGTTTGTAAGGCATCATATGATGTGTCGATATAACTGACATCCAGAACTGCTTGGTGAGCATCTAGTGCTACACCAATAAGTTCCAAACACGGTCGCAAAGTACCCTAAGAATGTTGATTGTCGGTTCCTCACGTCGTCGATTCCCACGTGATGAGTACAATAAACAACGGCAAAATGGCAGGTCCCCCTCGCCGGAATGGATCTAACGGTGGATTGCGTCAAATCTGCTCTAAAGATCCACACCGGATAGAAGGTCCTGCAATCAGGCGCTGCTTGCAGGTAAGCATCATATGATGTGTCCATACGATCGACATCCAAAACTGTTTGGTGAGCATCTAGTGCTACGCCAAGCAGTTCTGCCGCAAGGTCCCCTAAGAATGCTTTTAACACTAGAGACCTGAGACCGCCGACTGTTTGGCACTTCTTGAAGGTGGTCATTTCAACCGATGCAGAGGGTTCGTGGTCACTTCCATTGCTTGTATACGTGCCTATGGGTGCTCGGCCTGACATACATGTAGTGCTGTTTGACACTTCCTTACGGTCCTTTGTCGAATGTTGTTCAACTAGAGTCTCTCTCTCTCTGTCTCTGTCTCTGTCTCTCCTGCCATGCTCGTTGATGTGCCTCTCGCCCGGCTGGGTGCAGTGCGGCCGTGCTGTGGTGGTCGTGTTCAACAAGACGCCCATCATCGGAGTTTCGACGGATGTCCTTGGGGGGCATGGTTATTTTCTTTCCCTGTGAGTTGGGTGAAAGCATTTGCTTAATTTTTTTTTGTTGGGGCCTGCAGGGCATTTGCCGGTCGCGATGGCCATGTCAGAGTTGATTATCCTGGGTGATTGGCGTGAGCGCATGGCATACCCTTTCCCCCCATGCGTGCTGCGCGTCTCCGGCAGTGGAAACTCCACTGTTATTGACGGTGCGACAAGAGAGAAGATGGAGTGTGATCCTTGGAGGAAGGTCCCCCCGTTCACTGATGCTCCCCTGGACTCGTTGAAGGAACTTGAATGGGACATAATGCTCAGGGAGTGTCCGTGGGCGGACGACTACAAGTTCGCTAACATGTGCGAGTTTGGGAGTTTCATTTCCGTGCCTAGAGCTGTGCTGGGTTCAGTTCGGTGTCGTTGCTTAAGTGCAAACATGAATGTTCCTCGTCATCAAAATGTGTTGGCCTGCAGTGTCGTGACTGCTTCGCCGCGCACATGGTCCCACTCGCTGAAACACGAGTTGCTTGCCTGTGCACGACATTCCGAGTTCCTCGATTAGTACCCGTTGCGCTCTCCAGGGTTGTCGCCTCGAGCAGTTTCCTACTGCTGCGTTAGATTGCGTCTCGGAAAGTTATTCTTATCTAGGTTCCTTTGCGTCGCGTGTTCGAATCGAAGTAGGACCTTGACTGACGCTGTGGTCTACGTGTCCAGGAATGAGTTGCACCTCGGGATAGACATTATTGGTTTGGTCACAATAGAATACGAAGGGACATAGGATTTGGTAAACGGGGGTAAGGTGGACGATGTGGACGCTTGGCGTGAGGTTGAAGCTCAAGCGTCCTCTATACGGGATGCTATAGGGAGGTCTATGGCCGGAAGGACCGGGTTCGTTCGCATGAAATATATTTCTATGTTCGCGGAAGATGCTCCAGTCGATGCGCCGCAGTGTCTTACGTTCAGGTTGACTCTTCGAACTTTGAATGAACGCATGTACACACCGGCCTATCGTCATCGGTAGAAGTGAAAGTTCTGAACGGATGTTACACGCCGATTTCCTTATACATTACACACATGAGCTCATGGTGTGCGCACCTATCTCTCCATCTAAGTGCGAGTTCACTCGCACTTGCTGTGTACACCACGAGCATTCCACTTCAGCGGTGTGACCACTTGTCTCTCCGTCTAACTGCGAGTTCACTCGCACTTGTGCTCTGAACCCCGAGCAATCCGCTTAAGTGAATGTCTTGACGACTGCGTGTGGGCGTGGCAACGGCAGTTCCCGTTCGCCAACTATGTTCATGCACGTTGCCGTGCCCGTGTGTATCGTTTGGTGTGTGCGCGTGGTGTGTAGAGTGCGTAATTGAGGCGACCTTCTTGACACCACGAATCTTTGATTCGATCTTCTCGACACCACAAACCATGAGTCCCGAAACGCACATTCGCTTGGCAGAACCGTTTCCTCCTTGCGAGAGATCAGTGCGGCATTTTAACGCTGTGACTACGATGCACGGAGCGACCGCAGAGGACTTCGACGAGGACCCCTGGA
The DNA here is from genome assembly GCA_003427395.1 of Chara braunii. NCBI lineage: Eukaryota > Viridiplantae > Streptophyta > Charophyceae > Charales > Characeae > Chara > Chara braunii. Next base: position 953,678 of record BFEA01000195.1, read on the forward strand.
TGACCGTCGTCCCATGCAGGGACGGGCATATTGATGATTGGTGCGATGGGAATTGGGCCACGATGGAGAGTCGCTGCCCTTGGGCAAGCCAGTACAAATTCGCGAACATGTTGGAGTTCGGGAACCTCATCCCGCTGTCTGACGCTGTCCTTGGACACAAGTTCCTGAACCATATGCGCAGAGCACTGGGCTGCATTAGCCGCCATTTCAGCCGCCTCGAGTGCCACTATGTCAGGTCGTCACCACGAACTTGGGGATGCTCGAGGAAACAAGAGTTGGTGGACTGCGCTCGTCACTGCTGGTTCCTGGACCAGTTGCTGCTCCGGTGCCCCAGAAAGTCTCCACAAGTTGTGTCATACTGTTGTGTGCGATTGAAATTGTCCGGGTCTGATTTCGCCAGAGTTCTATGTGTCGCTGCGTCGAACAAGCGCAGGAAACTCGTCGATGCAGTTGTGCTTGTATCACGCAATGAGGTCGTAATTGAGGGGTCCAAATTCGTGTCGACGCGTGGGCCTGAACGTGTGGATGGGTGGCGAGATTTGGTTATAGCAGGGCCGGTGAAAAACTTTTTGTTGCATCATGAGATTGAGGAGAAAGTGTCCGATATACGGGACTGTATAGGGAATTCCTTAGCACGACCGGGAGTGTTTGTCAGGATGAAATACATGTCCGTCTTTTCGGAGAGTGCATCAGTCGACGAACCGCAGATCCGCGTGTACGGATCATCAATGAACGCTTTGTATGGCTTCGGTGCACGACCTCGTCCCTGGTGAACCCCGAATGTCACTAGATCTGGACGTGTGGTAGACTTAAGTGAGAGTTCACTCGCACTTTGCGTAAGTGAGGGTAAGCTCGCACGTAAGTGAGAGTTCACTCGCACTTTGATTAAGTGACGAGCTTGTCGGTATGAAGTGCGGGCGTGACGGTTGAGTGTTGGCCGCACCAGGGGACTTATCATTGGACAACTTTATTTACGACGGTCGACACGTCCGTTTGTGTCGTTTGTGTGTTCGTGATGTGTACGGAGCTTAATGTTGGTGAGACCTTCGACAAGCATCAGCATGAGTCCCGAGACGCACATGCGCTTGAGTCCCGAGAAGCACATGCGCTTGGCAAAACCGTTTTCACCTTGTGCGACATCGGTGCGGCATCATGACGGTCAAACGTGGATCGACGAAGCAGCCAAGGAGGACTTCGACGAGGACCCATGGATGCCTGTCAAACCGTACATGAACCGGCATCTCGACGAATGAAATGATAATGATTGGAAGGCGATGGAGCGTGCCTGCCCTTGGGCAAGCCATTACAAGTTTGCTAACATGTTAGAGTTCGGGAGCCTCATTGCACTGCCTGATGGTGTCCTCCAGCGAAAGACCCTGGACGATAAGGGTAAGCCGATCCGCTACCGTACCAGCTTCAGACGTCGCCTCTTGTGCGAGTACATCACATCTTCGCCACGAACTTGGGGAAGTTCGCAGAAGCAAGAGTTGGTGGACCGCACTCGTCATTGTTCATTCTTGGAACACTACCCACCGCGTTGCCCAGGGACTTCTCCACAAGCTCTATCGTACTGTTGTGTGCAGTTGACGGATGACGGATGTCCTTTCGCCAGAGTGCTATGTGTGGCTTCTTCAAGCAAAAGTAGAAAACTTGTGGATGCGGTTGTGCTTGTGTCCCGCAACGAGATGGTGCTTCAGGGATCCAAGTTCAAGGCGGTCATGTCTTGCCCAGATGTAGATGGGCGGTCAGACTTGGTGATAGCAGGTCAGGTAAGAGTTTTTTTGTCATTGTGGCGTGACGTGGAAGAGAAAGTGTCTGAAATACGTGACTGTATAGGGAATTCCTTAGCACGACGAGGAGGGTTTGTCAGGATGAAATACATGATCGTGTTTTCGAAGACTGCAACGGTCCACGAACCGCAGAGCCACGTATATGGATCATCTATGAATGCCATGTATGGCTTCGGTTCACGACCTCGTCCGCGAGAAACCTTATATGTGACAAGGTCCGAACGGGTTGTCAGACCTTGTGTTTAAGGGAAAACATGTTGTGTGCGGTTGACTGATGACGGGTGTCCTTTCGCGAGAGTGCTATGTGTGGCTTCTTCAAACACAAGTAGAAAACTCGTGGATGCAGTTGTGCTTGTGGCGCGGAACGAGATGGTACTTCAGGGATCCAAGTTCAAGTCCGTGATGTCTCCCCCAGATGTAGATGGGCGGTCAGATTTCGTGAGAGCGGGTCGGGTCAGATGTTTATCATTGTGGCATGAGGTGGAAGAGAAAGTGTCCGACATACGAGACTGTATAGGGAATTCCTTAGCACGATCAGGAGGGGTTGTCTGGATGAAATACATGTCCGTGTTTTCGGAGAATGCAACTGTACATGAACCGCAGAGCCAAGTATATGGATCATCTATGAATGCCATGTATGATTTTTGTTCACGACCTCATCCGCGAGAAACCCTGTATGTCACAAAATACGGACGTGTGGTCAGACCTTGTGTTTAAGGGCGATTGTAATTCTAATGAACTCTTCTGGTTTTACAACTATCTTGTGCTATGTCGCGATGTTACGTAGTGTTGCGATGTCGTGTCGTGTACTTCTATGACCTTTTGTTTAAGGGAAAACATGTTAAAATACAATCTTGTGGAACATGATGTGCATGCGCACCTTGAAATGGTGGATATGCAGACAATCACACGTTGCCTCTCGCACTTATTGCAACTATTGTCTCTCGCACCTCTGTCTACTACTTCATACACATTGCCTCTCGCACCTATTGCAACGCCTCTCACACCTCAATCTACTACTTGTTTTTTGCTTCGAACGTTTTTTCGAAAACAACCCCTGTCTACTTTGCAATGTGTGGTTCAGTGGTTTGAACATTTCTCGCAATTGTGCATGCGCTGTTTCCATTTACGAAGGTGCAGTGTTAGGAAAAGACTATGCAAGTTGCGAGTGTTTCCATCTCCACGTTGCGGTGACAAGAGTAAATGTTCTGAATGGATGTTATGTCTCTTGTCCATGCAAAGAAATGACACGCCGATGACCTTGCAAGTGTTTCGATCTCCGATGTTCATGCCAATGTCTTACAGTCCTATACATGCTCATGTCAAGGAGGGGATCGATGTTTGCGATGACAAGAGTGAATGTTAGGAATCTATGTTATTGATTTGTCCATGCAAATGACAAGCCAGCATCCGTATTGTAGCACAGCGCTAATGGTGTGCGTTCATGTTGTTCATCTAAATGAGAGTTCACTCCGACTTGTAGTGTGTACCCCCAGCAGTCCGCGAGTTGTCCATGCAAATGTCCAAGAACTAATAACCTGCGGGATCTGGAGTTCAATTATGTTTCTTGAGTGCGAAACTCTGCTCGAAACAGATCCAAATCCAACAGGAAGTCCCGCTACAGACCAAGGTTCCCTTATAGTGCGTGACCATCCGCACAGACCGCTGCTCAGTCACCAAACCGCGATATCTGCGAATTGATTCGCTGTTCAACTAGTATCTGTCAATGCCTTTCCAGGTCTCTCTCTCTCTCTCTCTCTCTCTCTCTCTC
>BFEA01000195.1:970500-1007466 GCA_003427395.1 Chara braunii
GCTCCCCAGCGCCCCCGACGGGCCTCCCGGGCGTGGGTGGCGCTCTGTGCGTTCGCGTTCAGAGCGTGCACCCACGTTCTTTGAACGCGCGTTCAACACGTTTAAAAACTGAACGCGGAACCCGCGTTTAACGAACACGAGGCAACACAGCGCAATCAGACGACAAGTTCTTCGTCGCCGTTAAAGAGCCAGACATGTTCTGTTGGCAGTCTCTCACTGACATGACCGATGCCGAAAAAGTGTCGATCCGCGAAGACATTCTCGTGCTGAGGGGAGTGTTCGTGCAATTGGCAGGCGGGTATTTGAAACGTCAACATAAGCCTGAAATTAAAGATATGGTCCCGACGAGGAAAGTGGACCGCATGATGCTCCACATGTTTCACTACATCTTGTTCCTTGAATCCAAGGAGGACGCAAAGGTTTGGCGGTGTGTGAGCCAGTTTTTTCGGACCGAGGAGCAACTTCTGGTGGAGTTTGCGCTGTGAGTCCTCAGGAAATAGGTGTGGGTCGAACTGCGGAAGCATTTCCACGGCGCGGTGGAGTTCGTGAACACTTGCAAACGTTGTCTTTCGTACGAGAAGGAGTCCCTCGACGAAACGAAGAAAATGTACGATGATGAGAGGTTCCCTAAATCTTTCGAGAAGTCTGTCGGCGCCATTTTGCGACGAACGGAGGAAGAAGTGCAAGACACGATCAGGGTCAGCGGGGATTATGTGAGATACATCAAATGACACAAGATCAACCAGGTGACCAACCTTATTCCTTTCAGTTGTTCACCTTTCCAGACTCACACTCGTCTCACTGAGATCTGCGAGATTGTGTGACATTACGTGTGCAACTTGTACGTCCTCGATTTGTGTGATCCCACACTCCTCTCAGATTGGCAAGAAGACGATTTCGCCTCCTTGCAAGGCGTTCTCCAAACCTTATCGCCAAGGCATTGGGCACTTGTCGTCGTCTTCTTCCCCTCTCATTGGGAGCTCAATTTCTTGAAAGGCATGGCCAAGCTTAACGTTCATTACGTCAGGATAGGGAAGTGGGTGCGCCATGCACAAAGGAAAGCCAATGTTCGGGACGACAATATGTTGGTCGAGGAGTATGATCGTCTGTACGTGGTTTTCAATGGTGACAACCTGGCAGACAACACGGTCGCAGTCTTCCCGGCCAGTAGTCCATCGAAGCCTCCTCGTGCCAATGCTCCAAGTCCGGCCAAACACGCGACGACGACCCACTCGAAAGCTGCCTGTTCATCTGATCCGTCAGGATAGGCTGTGGTCTGTTTCGACGTGGCAGATGAGGACAAGTTCCCTCGTAGCCAGTGGGAGGAGGGAGGTGTGACAAGTGTTCGAGGAGCTAGTTACGGGGACAAGGAGCGCAACTCAACTCATCTAATTGGTCTGCTGGAGAACTTTTGCAAAGTTGGGCAAACTGTTTTTTTCTTCGGGAAGGCGCATGCGTCTGTAGTGTGGGAGCTCCTCCGCAGCGGTCAGAACGTCGTTGCGTTAGAGAACGAGGCGAACATGATCGATTACCTTTGCGAGTCCGTTAGGACATGCGTAAGGGACCCTCGCCACCATTACTCTTTTGTCCAGACCACCGGCGAACGGAACTGGGATCCCAAACGTGATATGTATTGAAAATTGCTGGAGAAGAAAAGAACGGAGGTTTGAGAGTTCCTTTTCGAGCTAGGATCGCCTGCTCAGACCGACCTGGAATACAACCGACGGAGGAACCTGGTGTTCGATGTGCTGAATGGTTACCACGATGCACCCAGGGAGTCTGTCTCAAATTTCCTGAAAAGGTTGGAGCACGTTTTCTTGTTGATGGCCGAACCGCTGACCCTCGAAAACTACAAGGCGCAGTTCGACGAGAAAGACCCTTTCAACGTTGAGGACATGGAGGAGATGAGCGACTCTGAAACCTTCGATTTCGAGTCCATGTCACTTCCTCAGGTGGTTGCAAAGGTTGATGATGAAGGGAAGGTGTTCCTCGGAGATATAGCACGTCCCCTGCCGGTTTGAAGCATGTGTTAGAGCGCGAAACAGTCGAGGACCAATTTTCTGATGACGGGGAAGAAGAGAGAGACTATGATTACGAACCTGGTGACAAGCTCCCTAGGGACCATGATACTTGGGAGAATGACTGACTCTTCTTCTACGGGAGGCATCACCGGTGTACGCTGGAGGATGTCTTGGGCCACAACATCGTCTGGCACCCCAGGAAATTCCAACCTCAGGCTGCTGTAAAGACTAGAAAGTGGGTGATGGCAATGAAGGAAGTCGATGGCAAGAGGAGTGGCATGAACAGACTGGGAGCGGATCCATTTAAGAAAAAGGCGAGCGAGGCTCTGGTGGAGCATTTGAGGGTTATGAACTCGAAAGAAGCCTGTCGGACGTCAATGCGTATAACATGTTATTCGTTAAAACAGGACATTGTATTTTAAATTGGTACTCGAAAGCTTTAAATTTCATATTAAAATCACCATATTTTAGACTTAAATGGAACTTGGGGCTACGAGTATTGAACCCGATGATTGCAATTGACAGGCCATAAATCGAAACTGAACTGAAGATTCAAGGCAATCACGTACTGAGCATGATGGTTCAAGTGTGGATTCCATTGCACTTCCCTTAATTTTGTAACTTAAAAGCCGTTACGGTAATTGACATCCATAAATTGGAACTTTATTGAACTTCAAGACTAACTTTTAGGCAATAACACAGTAAACGAGATGGCTTAAGTATGGATTTCATTGCACTTTATGGAAGACTAACTTGAAGGCAATCACACGGTAAATGAGATGGTTTAAGTATGGATTCCATCGCACTTCGATAATTTATGTAACTTCAAAGATGTAACTGGTGGACTTGCACAAATTGAAACTCAATCGAAGGGTTAACTTTAAGGCAATCAGACGGTTTAAGTATAGATTTCATCACACTTCGATAATTTATGTTACTTAAAAGACATTACTAGCATGTCATTGTCATACATTGAAATTCGCTGACACTTGAAGATGCACGTAATAAGACATTGAACGAGAAGGTTTTGAATGACCTCAGAGTCTGCATGAATTTTGACTAATTTTGAGTGGGGCGTATTTGACATGACATTGTGTCAAGCAGAAATTGGATGTCAATGGAATAGTTGATGCAATCACACGGCAAACGAGATGGCAAACGAGATGGCAAACGAGATGGCAAACGAGATGGTTTAAGTACTATGGATTCCGTCGCACTTCGGCAAATGACCATAAACTGACATGACATTATCATGAACTTAAAATCAAGTGAGTACCATGAATTTCATCGCACTTCAAAAAATATCATAACAAAATTGAACTACGAATGCTGTGTCTAAATTAAATGCTACTAGCCGCCGCAATCTAAACTTTCGAAACGGTTTCCGCTATCATACATAAATGTAAAGCATCTACAAGCGTCCCCGGGCATCTATATAATTTCTGTATCTTCTCCAGAACCACGCAATCCACATGCGCAAGGGCGAATGGGATACGAATAACCATGTCTCATTTCTTCTGTCGCACAGCCTACACAATACGTGACATGCACACACAAGCGAAAACGAAATGTCGGTAAAGTAGAAACATCAACACATAATGAAGTTAACTTCAGAAATTGCTTAACCACCACCCAACCATCCGAAAAACATCAACCCTAAACTGTGTACAAAATCTGCCAACTCGTTGTACAACAGAGTCGTCCCAATTCACCAAGTCAAAAGAGAATATAGTCCATTCCTAATTCCCGTCCGAACAGTCATTCCCTTCCGCACATAGACTTAGATCTTGAAGTGCAGCTTCAGCGTTCAGTCGAACGTTGGAAGGAATGACAAGTCCAGTCGTGAACGACTTTGTACCTCTACCTGGCCTCTCCCAACCAAAAGCGATCGAGTCGGCATGTTGCCATTGTGTCTGGTCAGTCTTCTTCTATCTTTTTTCCCATGGGTTATCGTACAATTCTTCGAGCGACTTTGCTATCTCGGTTGGCACCCAGTATTCCACGAGCACTTCATTACAATTTGGCAAATCCTTTTCACGAACCACCTGCGATTGTGCTCTTCCCACCCAAATAGGCACGCCTTTCGAAATATCGTCGTCGGAGGGGCGAAGGATAAGAAAAGTGCCGACGTTGATATGCTCGAGGAGGTCGAAACTGGTCTTCGGGCGATCTTTTCTACGTCCAACGAACAGGGGTTCCCTGTCGTCGATGTTGGCATTACTAGGAGAAGGTTGTTGATCGTTTTCGAGGGGACGAGGGCTTGGCCAAAAACCTTCCTGAGGTTGTGTGGACAACCCGTTCTCGATGATCTCGTCGCCACGTTTGATAACCTCGTCCCAGTACCACAAAGCTCTTTCTCTCCGACATACCTCATGTTCTTTGAAAGTGCACCATGTTGACCGCTTGCTCTCTAGCAACTCGCGGAATCGAATAACACCATGTTTGTCATTCAGATAGTGTTTTCAAGGAACAGGCTTCACGGGAGGCGGGTCAAATGGCCACGAAGGACCTGCGTAGCTTCCATCGGGGTTCTGATTGAACCAATAAATCGGACCTTCCTCGGGCAGCCAGTTGTCGTCATCACAAAACTCCTTGTAAAACATGCCCGGGTTTTCTCCAACCATCAAAAATTTAAGCAAGTATGGTTGGGAAATACCGGTAATGTCTGACGCAACGCATGGGTCTACTATACTTATAAAATCTGCCAATGTGTCGAGGAAAATACATTTGGGAGGCTTTTTGTGGGATTGCTCTACGAGCTCAAACAACTCGTCCATAGTATAAGCGTCTGTGTCTTTCAATTTCTTTGAGAAGACACTTAAAGTAGCATCAACGTCCGTATGGGTATGTCCCACCAGCATGAAACCTATTTCCACCTCTTGGAAAACTTTCAACTTCACCAACAGTGCAGCCAGTCCACATACGTACTTGTTCTTGTTTTCCCGCCAATAATTATCTGCTTGAATGCGCAAAAAGGGTGGTAGTGACCCCCCAGTCGCTTGAATTTCGACGAGGGTTCACGTGAGACAAGTAATGACTGTGTTCGAATCGTGTTTGAAATATGGAAACCACGTGTACACATAAATACTAGGGTCTCTACCGTGTGCAATGACACCGGTCAGAGTCGTTTTCATCATCGTCTCGTGCCTAAGGTCTTTCGAGTAGTTYGCCTGACCAATAWGGGGGATAGTCGTYTTCTTCTGATCCATGCCGTCAATGATGAGACATAAACGCTCGTTGGGACGGACCATCGATTCAATCTTCGCGCGACTATAGTCCAATCTGTGTTCAACTTGCTGCCTTCCGTAAGCTTTCATCTCGTGTTGTATACGCTCTTCCAGTTCATGACAGACGACACACTTCGTGAATGTGTTAGAGTGTGCGAGCGAAACGTGGTAATAGTGTTTTTGCCACAGTTTATAAAAGTTGGACTCGGACACGACCTCGAGGCTGACGGCGAAAAAGTCAGATTTGATGGACTCATAAATAGATCTCTTCGTAAAAGTTTCTAGCAGTCGAAGCTTCGGTCTGTAAACCCCACCTTTGTGAGCCATCTCATTCGGTATGCTATCCGCATGACACTCGATGAAATTTTTCATGCTGGCAAGCATGGCGACCGTCTTTTCTGTTGGTTGATGTCTACCCCTCAACCCATGCTCACAACGTATGAAGCCATTATCGAAGCGCTTTTTGTAACTATAAAACGTATTATGAGAGACACCAAGGACGTTGCAATACGCCTTGACACACATCGAACGTTCCAACTCTACAGGACGGACTCGTTTGTGTCCGCCCTCACTCAATGTGAAATCTTTAAGACTTTTCATCCACCACTCTGCTCGCTCTTCTGGACTCTAACTGTACAGTCCTTGTCTTACCTGTCGGACTTCCTCCGATGACATGTTGTAACAACAACGAGCTTTGCAACATGCCATGCCACGAACCATGAGCAATTTTCTTTCCGACAGCATGTCTTTTGCTCTTTTGTATTGTTCTTTCCTTCTAACGTTCCTATTAGCCATGCTATACGGTCTTATTTCCCCTGGCAGAGGCGCTGGCAAAATTTCGAGTATTGCCATGTTCTCTGCATCACTTCTGCCAGACGATTCCGACGTATAGTGACTCTGATCAGGAATCGCATTCTGAGACCGGACTTGCGTTGGACTTGCCCGTGCTGTGGACAGTTCCTCCGAAGAATAGTCGGTGTCAACCAACTTTGTAGTACTCGAGGTAGCGTGAATCGAAGGTGCACTCGAAGAGGATTGTTGTCCAGACGAGTAATCAGTGGTCACCAACTTCTCACTCTCGTCATAAGATGTTGCGAAAGAAGCAGGCATTGGCACGCAACTGCTCTGCGCCGAAGTTGTCGGGTGCACCTCGTCAGGAATGTGGAACTCAATCCGGGAGGCAAACGGTTCTTCGCCTGGGGACAGTGTCACCAAATCCGTAGGCAGTTGGATGCAACCTCCAAAGCTCTCCCGAAAAGCGAGACTTCGTTTTCTGGGGAAAGCTGCAGTGGACTGTTGGAAAGACGAACTGTCAGAAGAGCTGGTCGCGGCCAAGTCCAGGTGTTGTAGCTGGCAATGCAAGTCGATGGCCTATTCAGTTTCCATAGCCCGGTTCATGCGGCCGTTCGCTGAGCTGCTCTTGGCACCGTCATGTAACCGTCGGCGATTCCCGTCAGCGAAATCGATTATACTCTCCCATGCGGATTGAACGGGTCGTTCGAATTCGTCTCCACACCCTGCAAAACAGCGGAGTAAACTGTCAGCATGAATACTAAAGAATGAAGTTCAAACTTTTGCTTTTTATACTTGTATAGTTGGACGTTGAAGTCCATAGCAGCTGTCAAAGTCAGACCCCTTGACCTTTTCTAAGGCCTCCGTAGATGGAACTCAGCTGCTACAAAGGGTCTTGGCCCACCCACCCGTTACTCCCTTAGGTTGCTGGAGAGGGTAGGTCCCGTAACCGTCTTGGCGGTTGTCTAGCGTCGAGAGGTAAGACCCTCAAGGCGCTTGTCAGCCGACACTTGAGTGTCGAATGAGACCCTTGGCGATGCCGAGGGCCACGTGAGTATGGAGAGCATATAACATGCCATCGCTTCGACTGCTTGCGAACTCATGCATGGGAAGTCGTTATAAGGAGGCCTGTGTCCGGCCCACATTTATAGATGTTTGCCTCGCACTGCCTGTAAGTGGTTGGTGACATTTGGTTATGGGTCCAACATCCCACGGGCCAGGCGTGAATCTTTGTTGTTTATTTATCGACCCATTTATTTCGTCGTTGCTTGACGTACTTCCAGGAGGATGTGTCCTATCATGAGTTAGACGTGCACAAGGAGCGGTCCGACTGTCGCGGAATCCAGAAGTCCGTCGGGACCCGAACTTGGGAGAAATCGAATCGACGGCGAACCGGTCATGAATCGGTCGCTGTGAACTGACTGTCGGTCAATCGTGATCAGGAACGCAAGGCTGTGAGATGTAGGAGGCTAGAGAAAACATGGCTTAATGGCCCTCAGGCGACCCCCACAAACCCCTACTAACCGCACATCGATCAGGAGGCTGTGTGCTGGGACACCAAGCCTTTGCAGCCCGCGCGGCTTCAACACTTAAGTGCCTTCGCACGCGGACGACAATAATGACTGCCACAGACAACAACCCCCATATACCGTAGTCACGACAACACACACGGCGAGCTTGACTGCGCACCCATAGCTCTACGACAACGAAAACATACACGATGGACCAGGCCGTGGAAATAGACGGTTAGCATCACCCGGAACTCGAAAGTTCGCCGTGATCCAAACTTGGCGGTTTCTTATGGTGCCAAGAATGTTTCCACGCTCTCCCGCAGTCAGAAGAAAGGCTAGTCGCGGGTGTCAGAGTCACCCCGACCCCAATCGACCCCTGTTACCACCGCTGTTGGCCCCAATCGACCCCTGTTAACACCGATTCTCTCTAATGACAAAACGAGCCCGTGCGGTGTCAGTGTCACCCCGACAAACCCCGATCCGTGTAATTGACAAGGCGATCTTCGAAGTAGGCGGTTGCAGGAGTGGCAAAGTACCGGTTCAGGAAGTTGGCGATCGCAAAGTCCATCGGGATCCGAACTTGGCGGTTGCAGGAGTGGCGAGGACGCGGTTTCTGCGTGGCACGTCGAAGATTTGGAGGGTCAGCGGGTGCATACAAGGAACGGTATGTGCGGGCGTAACGAATAAAGGCTCTGCTGCACTCGAATGTCCGCTGGACGAGACCACGCACAGAAGAAAGGGCAGTGGTGGATGCAGTACTTCAGAAATTGGCGCTGCAGGACGCCCAATTGACCCCTGTTAACACCGATTCTCCCCATCTTGAAAGCGAGCTCGTCCAATGTTTCAGTCACACCTACGATTTGAACAACTCGTGGAACTCGCACATCTCCACGGCGTGGACAAGAAAAACGTAGCCGTGGCTGATTGACCCCCCATGCAACCCTTACAAACCCTGAGTGGCCAAGGCGACTCCCAATTCGCGCGCTGGCGACGTCGACGTCTGACAGCGCGAACCGAAAAGCACGCCGGAACACGAGCGTGCCAGCGACAAGTCTCCACACATCGCGACGGTTAAACCCCCTGGAGGGCAACGAAGATCGACGGCAAACCGAGAACGGACCCGGCCTCTGCCACCGACGGCGAACCCCCTTAAACCCCTATAAGGGCAACTCACAAGGCGTGTAATTTTGAGCACCCACAGTACTCTCGCGAGCACTTCTGCATATGAAAAGGTCTCTGACAATGCAAACACATGCGAAAGGCCAGGTCGTTAAATAGTGTGCTTTGATATAGGCGGAACCTCAAAGTCCGCCAGGATCCGAACTTGGCGGCTGCAGGAGTGGCGAGGAACCATTTTGGCGGTTGAATAGTGCGCTTAGATTAAGGCGAACCTCAGAGTCCGCCGGGATCCAAACATTGGCGGTTGCAGGAGTGGCGACGAACCTTTTTTTCCGCGGCCTGTCGGAGAGTGGAAGGGAGGGTCATAGGGTGCGCACAAGGAATGGTATGCGAGGGTGTATCGAATAAAGGCTCCGCCGCTCTCGAGTGTCCGTGGAACGAGAGCACGCACGGAAGAAAGGGCAGTGGTGGATGCAACACATAACAGTCTGGCGCTGAAGGACCCCACAAATGACCCTTGTTAACATCCATTCTCCCCATCGTCAAAGCAAGGTCGTCCGGTGTTTCACTCACAGCTACCAGTAGCACAGCTCGTGGAACTCGAACATCTCCGCGGTGGGGACAAGAATAAATTGTAGCCTTTGCTGAAAGACCCCCCTGCAACCCCTACAAACCCCTGTGCGTGCAGTCGAGACGGCGACCCCAAATTCGAGCGCTGGAAACGTCGACGTATGACTGCGCGAAACGGAAAGCACGCCGAAACAGGAGCATGTCAGCAACAACAGTCCACACATCGCGACGGTTAAACCCCTTGGAGGGCAACGAAGATCGACGGCAGACCGAGAACGGAACCGGCCTTTGTCACTGGCGACGACCCCCATAAACCCCTATAAGCGCTTTTCGCAAGCCCGCAGCACTCTCGCGAGCACTCCTGCACACCAAAAGGTTTCCGACAATCTGGTCATATTCGGCATGCCAGGCCGTTGAAAAGTGTGGTTAGATTTAGGCGGGACCTCAAAGCCCGCCGTGATCCGAACTTGGCAGTTGCACGTGTGGTGGGGAACCGTTTTCTGCGCCGCACGTCGGATCGTGGAGGGGAGGGTCAGCGGGTGCACACAAGGAATGGTGTGTGCGGGCACATCGAATAGAGGCTCTGTCGTCCTCGAGTGTCAGTGCAACGAGAGCACGGACAAAAGAAAGGGCTGTCTTTGATGCAGCACTTTACGAATCGACGCAGCAGGACCCCCAATTGACCCCTGTTAACATCGACTCTCCCCATCGCCACACAAGCATGTCGTACGCTGTTTCACTCACAGCTACCAGTATAACAGCTCGCGGAACTTCCACCTCCCAGCGGCATGAACACGAAAAATGCAGCCGTGGGCAAAAGACCCCCCTGCAACCCCTACAAACCCCGATTAGTGAAGTCGCGAAGGCGACACCAATTTCGCGCACTAGAAACATCGACGTGTGACAGCGCAAACCGAAAAGCACGCCGAAACACGAGCATGTAAGCGGGCGCACACAAGCGTGGACGACAGACATAGAACGGACGCGGCCTCTGGAACCGACGTCAACCCCCATAAACCCCTACAAGGGCAATTCGCAAGGCCTCTGCTCGCGAGCGGCTCTGCATACCGAAAGGTCTCTGACAATGCAAACCATCGCGACAGGCCACGCCGTCGAATAGTGTGGTCTTATCCACCTGGAAACTAAAAGTCCGTCGGGATTCGAACTTGGCGTCGGCAGGAGTGGCGAGGAGCCGGTTTCTGCGCTGCATGTCGCAGATTGGGAGGGAGGTCAGCGGCCGCACACAAGCTGTTGCTCAACCCCCTTTAAACCCTCATAAGGCAATTCTCAAGGCTGGCACTTTTGCGCAGCCAACGGTATCCGGCAACCAAACACATGCGAAAGCGCGGGGCGTTGGTAAGGGCGGTAAAATAAATGGCGAACGTAGAGGTCCGCTCGAATCCGAACTTGACAAAAAGACACTGTTTTGTTTTTGCTATAGGCGCTGCTATATCTGTGTATTTATGCGGCGACACCATGCCAAGGCCCGTCGGTTGGGACCCAGAAAAATGCAATGTCGGCAATACCCCCATAAGACCCCTACAAACCGTCGGAACAGCGCACATTGGCAGCGGCGTGGCAAGCGCCAAACCGCAAGCCCGCCGGGATCCGAACTTCGTGTTGTCGCCCTCAAGCGCTTCTGCATACCGAAAGGTCTCTGACAATGCGAACCATCGCGACAGGCCAGGCCGTTGAATGGTGTGGTCAGACTCATCCGGTAACCGAAAATCCGCCGGGATCCGAAGTTGGCGTCTGTAGGAATGGCGAGGAACCGTTTTCTGCCCTGCACGTCGCAGATTGGGAGGGAGGTCAGCGACCGCACACAAGCTGTTGCTCAACCCCCTTCAAACCCTCATAAGGCAATTCTCAAGGCTGGCACTTTTGCGCACGCAACGGTATCTGGCAACCATACACATGCTAAAGCGCAGGGCGTTGGTAAGGGCGGTAAAATAAACGGCGAACGTCGAAGTCCGCTCAAATCCGAACTCGACAAAAAGACACTATTTTGTTTTTTCTGTGGGCGCTGCTATATCTGTGTATTTTTGCGAAGACACCAAGCCAAGGCCCGTCGGTTGGGACCCACAAAAATGCAATGTAGGCAATACCCCCATAAGACCCCTACAAACCGTCGGAACAACGCACATTGGCAGGAAGCGTGTGATTTCAGCGATGCGGTCAAAACAGCGCACGTCGGAAGGAACACGAAAAGAATCACCTAAGCAGCTCGTGGCGTGGCAAGCGCCAAACCGCAAGTCCGCTGGGATCCGAACTTCGTGTTGTCGCCCTCGAGGCGGTGGCGGACGCCGTTGCAACAGGAAGCGCGAAACCAATAACCGCCAACCAAAAAACGGCAATGGTGGGTAGGAATACCAGGCGGAAAGGGAAGTCCGGATACGGGCGAACTACAACAATCGAGCGGTGTGTTCTCACGGGCGTTGTTTGTTATTCAACGAGGCCATCGCCACGAAACACGCTGCGCACACGGCGAAGAAACACCGTCAACACTTCAGCGAGCGGTGGCATCGTTCTCCATCTTGCGCACCCAGCGTGTTCATTGTTTGCTCGGGAGCTCACAGTCCTAGCGTTGATGGTACGGAATGCTCCATGGCATCGCTCACGACCAGCGCCAGGAGCGAGCGCTGATTATCCCCTGGCTCTCGGATGGATGATGTGCACGTCGTGTGTGCGCACATACGTGGCGTTGGGCGTGCACAATGGGGTGGCGCATCTCGCACGACCAACGCCAAGAGCAGGCGCTGATCGTCCACGTGCTTTCGGATGGAGACGACACCAGCTCCCCCGGGATTGGCGCCGTAGAGCGCGCGCTGATCATCCACGTGCTTTCGTGGTGAGCGGCACGTGGAGGATCGACATCCTCCCCTCGAAGGCCAAAGCGCGTTTTTTGAAACAGACCATGGTCGCGCGCAGCCCACGTGGTACCCGCTTATCTTCCACCACACCCGTCGCGACAACTGTCTCTCCTGCTCTCTCAGTACGCCCCGCTACCCGGCCTTGGATCTCGTTGATGAAACAAAAAAAGGTGCGAAACATTGAGTATTTTTCAAATTGTTAGCCAAGTTGGAGAGGGTTGTTGAATATTCCTATTATTTCCGAACTGAACATCGTGTGGATGCGGAAGAAAAGGAACATGGAGGACTCACAAGTCGTCTGGCAGATCTAGAGGAACGAACGATTGAGAAGGAAACAAAGAAACCATGTGCCCCATTGCCAATCCCGGTTATCAACATGTGGCTGATCGTGACGAACGAACGAGTGAGAAGAAAAGAAAAGAAAGAAACCATGTGCCCCAATGCCAACCTCAACCCCAGCAAGAATGATGTGGACGATGGCGACGAAAAAAAAGACTGAGAAGAATAGTAAACACAAACATCATGTGCCTTTGTTTCATCGATAGCCTTTCCCAGCACATGCGACACGCGTCGCGCCGAGGCGGCTGTCATGCGCCGGCAGCATTGTGCCCCAATGGCAGCCCCGACAGTTGTCGTCAACGGCCTAGACGTGGGCAGGCAGAGCACTGCTGTACCTTGAAGAGATGGCGCAACTCTTTGACGAGGGCGAAGTGCAGACGAGGGCGAAGCGCAGACGATGGCGACCACGGGGAACGCGAAGACGGGGTGTCGAAACTCCGACAACTGGAGCGCACGAGCAGTCGGAAGGACGGCAATGACGCGACGGCGAGAGGAGACAGACGCTGTAGCATGAAGGACGGGAGCAGCTCGTTGGCGAGGGCAAAGCGCAGGCAATGGCGGACACGCGCTGATTCAGAATGCAAGGACAGGGTGTCCTGTCTCCGGAAGCTGGACATCGACTGGGATGATGAGCGGAGGGGAGGATGGGACTGAGGTGGACATCGCCTGCGTGGAAACACGTGGCGCGACTGCGAGGCCGATGTCGCGGAGGTCACGTAGCGTTCGAATGCGCTCGTGGGCGGGAAATGCGAATGGGCTGCACCAAACCCGAGGTAGTTGTTCACTGGCATCCAAATCCGTCCTCCAACTGCCGTGGGACCGCACGGAAAGACCAGCCCACCGTGATTTTGGACGACAAACGTCGACCGTCCGATCTACAAATCGGACGGTCAGACGGCGACTTCGCTGTTTAGGCTGGCGCAACCGCCACCGCCACTCACCCCCAAAAAAAAACCGCACCCCCCCGCCACACGTCACGCCTGTGCGCGTCCACCTATCACGTCGACCTGCTCGTGTGGTCATCCGCCTGTGCGCGTCGACCTGCTTGCGTATTCTTCCGTTGGCGACGGGTTCATCCGGTGAGTTGGCACGTGTCCGTTTCGATTCGATCGCTCTTCACTCCGTGTGTCTGTGTGTGCGGGTGTGTTTATGTAGACTGAACGAGTGTGTGCATGTGCATGTGCGCGTCTCCATGCGGAAGGTTTTTGTTCGCGGATGCATGACGTGGCATGTATGCAATGCGCGTGTGTCCTACAGGTGCGACCTGCTCCCCACCACCTGTCTTGTGAACGAGTGTGTGCATTTGCAATGCGCGCGTCTCCAGCGGAGTGGCCGTGTGCACATGTGCTCAAGTGCGCGAGTGTGTCGTCCTTGCATAGATTCATCTTGCGCAGCCGATCAACCGCGCAGGCTGAAGATTCACTCCAATCTTTCTG
Organism: Chara braunii; assembly: GCA_003427395.1. NCBI lineage: Eukaryota > Viridiplantae > Streptophyta > Charophyceae > Charales > Characeae > Chara > Chara braunii. The sequence goes on from BFEA01000195.1 coordinate 984,386, forward strand.
AAGATTCATTCCGATCTGGGTGATGACTCATTTCGATCTGGCTTATGATTCATTTCGCTGATCGATTGCCTGCGTGGTTGATCGCTTGCTCAAGTTGACAGAAATCCATGGACGACACACTCGCGCACTTTGAAATATGGTGGTTTGAACGAGATCGGATGGACGCTGGGCTAAATGGTTTGGGTTGAATGAAGGGAAGACGGAAACGAGTAAGGAGAACGGAGCGCTAATGTATTTGTTTTTCCACTTCGTCCCCAATCCCTCTTCAAACAATCTCAGGTGGATCGTTCAATCAATCAATGTCCCATCCTATTGCTGTTAACTTTATCTCAGGCGACACATTCCGATCTCCCCAAGTGCGACAATGCAAGTCTTTGTTTGTGTGCAGGATGAGCGAAATCGGAACGAATCCGATCGACACGACGATCAAAATGTAATGAATCCACGCGTGGAACATGATTGGTTTGGTTTATTGAGAGATTCCCATCGACACGATGAGCTTAATCGAATGAACCTACGCCTGGATCGTTCAATTCACGCGTGGAGCGTGATTGAGAGATTTCCATTGATTGAATGGATAACAAAAACAAAAACGGAACTGTAACTCATTTTTTCTTTTTCCACTCCAATCAGAGTTGTTCATCCAATCAATGAGTGTCCGATCCGATTGCTGGATCGTTCAATCAATCAATCGGTTGGCTGAGAACGCGCCTCGGTTTTGCTTATCCTGCCATTTTCGACGCTCCAAGAGAAGGGAAGGACTTGCCTGCGATGAAATGGACAGCAGTCGACCGATTGTTGGTGATTGCAGCGCAGGGAAGTCATTCCAATCTCCTGAAACTTGGCAATGTCAGTCTGTGTTTGTGTGTAGGTTGAGCAAAACCGTAACGAGTTCTCAGCCAGCACATGACAATATATTGGGAAGGGCACGTCCATCGACACGATGAGCGAAATCGGAAGAATGGACTGCTGGTACATGGTTGATTTGTTTGAGTGAATGATTTCCATCGATACGATTTGATTGACTGGTAGACGAAACCAACAATGAAGAACGGAGCGACACTGTCTTCTCCTTTTCTTTTCTGATCGTTCCATCAACGGATGTCCAATCCGCCCTGCAGTCGATCAAACGTTGGAAACTGAATGGCGTACAATTGGAACGACTGTTTGGTGGCCGACGGGGGTTCAATCTGATCGTTGGTTGAACGAAGATCTTGCAGCGGTCGATTGATCTTCGTCCGCCATCGGACCTTTGTCTGCCATCGAACCTCGTCGGCCATCGAACCTCGTCCGCCATCTAACCTCGTCGGCCATCGAACCCTGATATGGATTTGATAAAAAAAAACAACACCCGACGAACTTCCCATTCCCATTCACCCTCTCATGAGCCACTCGATTCGCACAGCAACGCAAGCCTGTCCGGTACCGCATGCGCATCAAAGGACCGAAGGCGGTATGGAAAGTAGTCGAAGTTCAATGGTAGCTGTACTTCTTCTGACGATCTATAGCTAGACATGAGACTTCCGGAGCGTGAAAAGGCCGGCGACCGCTAGAGTGCGAAGTACGCCGGAATCCGGACTTCAAGACACTACGGGACCGAGAGCTCGAGAGACCTTGTCTGGCTCTCTCACGTGCTCTTACGAAGTTATGGATGAGCCCTGTCTGTGGCTCGCCTGGTTGCCCTTGGATTTGAACAATAACCAACTCCACCTGTATCGGAACTTCGAGGGGCTCCGAAATTCAGTCATCGACCACGCTTGCCCGGATCGGAGCTTCGGACGTCGGCCGCGTTGAATACCGTGAAACGGCCTTCTCGCCAAGCCACCTTTGAGACTGTGGTCATCCTTGTGCGCCATGATTCCAGAAACCACGCAGGGACGTGGGCAAACTTGTGCTGTTGTCTTAATGTGCTAGAATGCGAAGTCCTCCGGAATCCGGACTTCAAGACACTACGGGACCAAGAGCTCGACAGACCTTGTCTGGCTCTCTCACGTGCTCTGACGGAGTTATGGACGAGCCCTGTCTGTGGCTCGCCTGGTTGCCCTTGGATTTGAACACTAACCAAGTCCGCCCGTATCCGAACTTCGAGGGGCTCCGAAATTCAGTCATCGACCACGCTTGCTCGAATCGGAGCTTCGGACGTCGGTCGCGTAGAATACCGTGAAACCGCCTTCTCGTCGGGCCACCTTTGAGACTGTGGTCGTCCTTGTACGCCTTGATTCCGGAAACCACGCAGGGACGAATATTGGCGCAAACGTCAGGTGCGGATCCAGGCGAGCTTCGCATTTCCGTATGATGCAGGTGCTTACTTTAATGTTTTCGGCGGCCCGTTAATTGCATGAAGGACACAAGTTTGGATGCCGGCATACTACCATTTATCGACCTTTTCCAACGAGACTTCGGTTTCCCTCATGGGCTGTGGAATTAAACAATCGCTTCGCGTTGCTACGAACGTGTTGTGGCGGTGAGCTCTCTATCTCCCAGTCTCTCGCACCTTCTCAAAGTTCGGATCCCGCCGAACTTCACTTTCCTACAAACACTTCGGTTTGACCCTTCCTCGCATTGCGAGTGTGCATTTTCGACCCGCATTTGTCGAGGTTTTTTCGGATTGACTCCGACTGATTTCAATGCACAAGCTTCAACTTTCCGTAGCTTCATCTGTGGGGTGTTTACGAATCAGGATAATAAACGTGTTGTAGACAGGTGTTGTAGACAGGTGTCGCCTGCATCACGTTTTCGCCTGTCATCCGCCCTATCATTGGGTCCCCTGTCGTTGGGCCGCATTCCCCTGTGCATGTGAAGTACTTGAAAGCGTGTGGAACCTCGTGAATATACAGTTCGTGACCTGCCGACTACGTGTAGGCGTGGCAAAAGGGAGTGGCCATTTGCCGGCTCCGTTTACGACTATGTGCGTGGCCGTGTGTTTCGTTTGATATGTGTCCGTGGTGTGTAGGGTGAGTAATGGAAGCAAACTTCTCACAACCACGGATCATGCATTCGATATTCTCGACACCGGAGCCCATGAGTCCCGAGACGCACATGCGCTTGGCAGAACTGTTTCCTCCTTGTGCGAAATCCGTGAGACACTTCAACGGCGTGCTTTCGATCCATGGAGCCACCAGAGAGGACTTCGAAGAGGACTCGTGGATGACCGTCGTCTCGTGCATGGACAGGCATCTTGACGGTTGGCACGATGTCCATTGGGCCGCGATGGAGAGTTGATGCCCTTGGGCAAGCCAGTACAAGTTCGCCAACATGTTGGAGTTTGGAGACCTCATCACGCTGCCTGACGCTGTCCTCAGACACAAGTTCCTGAGCCGTATACGCAGAACACTGAGCTGCATTAGCCGCCATTTCAGTCACCTAGAGTGTCACTACGTCACGTCGTCGCCACGCGCGTGGACAGGCTCGCTAAAATAAGAGTTGCTGGACTGCGCTTGTCACTGCTCGTTCCTGGAACACTACCCGCTCCGTTGCCCTGGTCTTTCTCCACAAGTTGTGTCTTACTGTTGTGTGAGGTTGACTGTATCCCGAACCGATTTCGCCAGAGTGCTGTGTATCGCCACTTGTAACAAAAGTAGGAAACTCGTCGATGCAGTTGTGCTTGTGTCACGAAACGAGGTGGTAATTGAGGGGTCCAAATTCGTCGAAGCGCGCGGGCCAGAACGTGTAGATGGGTGGCCAGATCTCCTGATAGCACGGCAGGTCCAAAACTTTTCGTTGTGAAATGAAGTGGAAGAGAAAGTGTCTGACATACGGGACTGTATCGGGAATTTCTTAGCCCGACCGGGAGTTTTCGTTCGGATGAAATACATGTCCGTCTTTTTGGAGAATGCGTCAGTTAAAGAACCGCAGATCTACGTTTAAGGATCTCCAATGAATGCTATGTATGGCTTCGGGTCACGACCTCATCCCCGAGGGACCCCGAATGTAACCAGATCTGGACGGGCTGTCACACCTCGTGCTTGAGGGAAAAGGAGCGAGAGGTGTGAGAGGCAGTAGTTGATAGTAGAAACAATATGGCGCACATGTGGTGCAAAGCCCGAGCTATCCATCTCCACACGCTTATGTCTGTCCTCCGACGCCGTGGCTTTCCTGACTCGCATCTGATTGCACTGAACATAAAAGTGCAGAGCCTTCGTCATGCACATCGCGTCTCCCTCCAGCACCGACCCTATGTTCAGATCCCGGCGAACTTCGCTTTTCCACAATGCCTTCGAACCGACTGTGTGTTTTCTTACGCCCCTTCGTCGGACCCCCACCTTCACCAGACCTCGTACGTGCGTGTGGACCTCCGTTGCATCTCAGGTTCCGGTGACCGCACAAGTGCGGATTCGTATTGCTCTGTCGTTTTTTCTCGCGGCCTCATGCGACAACGGCCCGTGTCCGCCCTTGCCCAGACGACTCGTTACGTCCGCGCTCGGATGTGGGCGGACTTCGCCTTCTCAACCAGCCTGTCGGAAGTTCGTCGACATCCAAACTACGCAAACACGTCGTTCTCTGTCGGAACTTCATGCACCGTCTGCCTCGGAACTTCAAGGTCGGACCCTGTCACGATGGCCCATCAACATTTGCTGAAGTCCGCCGGAATCCGAACATCGCTCATGATACATATTCTCCGATGGTAGAGCGATCTTCTATAGTAACCAGCTTTTGGGTAACCCAATTCCTTCCAACACCACCGAATGTCTCTCATGGAGAGTTTCAGCTGTCTCAGGGGGGCCTTTAGGTCTTTCTTGTTGTCCTCGGCGCTGACCAGAAAGTACCCCTCAAAGTCCTCGTCCGAGAAGTACACCATTCGTGCAGGCCAACGCTCGAAGTTGTACCTCACCGCCACATCGGTGCCAAGCAGCGCCCTGGCCGCAGCCGCGTTATGCTGGCCCGCCACAGCGTAGTAGTAGTATTGCCCTGCCAGCTCGTCCTCCCAGTCCTCTGGCTTCAGACAATCCGCCCGCACCCCGGGCGTCGGTTTAACCATCTCGAGAGGCGCGAGCTTTAGTGTCGGCAGCTCGTAAGTCTTCTCGGTCTGAGAGTAGGCCGTGGTCATTGCGTCAATAATGGCCTGTATTTGCACGGGATCCAAGGAACCCTGGTTGTATGCCGCCTCCCACTTGCCGATGTCGACGACTTGCGACGGGTTAATGGCGAACTCCCGCTTTGTTCGCACGCCGTTTTTCCATTCCAGGAAGTATGCCGCGTCGATGTCGATGACACCTCTGGGCTGGACAGGGGCCGATTGGGGTGGCTTCTTAGCCGAGGCCGGGCGCTTTTGACTCGACGCGCCAACATGCCCCTCAGCTCCCTTCCTTTCCCCCCCTGACTGTTGTGGGGTCGTTGTCTTCTGCTTCTTTTTAGCTCCCGTCGCCTCCCCCTCACAACCTCCCCTTCTCTTTTGTGTAGACTGTTGTTCCCCTCCCTCCCCGCCGGAAACGACGCCAACTGTCCTGTCCTCCCACCCCAAGGCGCGACCGCCACCCGACGTCGACGGCTGCTCGACGACCGTTGCCCCTCTCTCAGCCCCTGGAATTCTCAGCGTCCCGCGATCTCCGAGTCTATGCGGCGAAGCTCGTGTGTTCTCCTCTTCTTCCTTCTCGCTGTCATCGAAGCGACCACGTTCCTCACCCTGCCAGGGCTGTACTGAACCACCGGAACCCATTTCCTCACCCTGCCGGGGCTGTACTGAACCACTGGAAAAGAACCCGGAGCACATTTGCACAGGAAGCGACAGTTCCAGGTCGCTCCAAATTTTGCAGGGATCGTCGAGGTTAAAGTCGCTCCTCTCGACCTCGTCAAAAAACTCCCTGGCCGAAACAAGGCCTCCCTCCGCGACTTCAGTGTAGAAAGAGGTCCTCAAAGCCCCCCCACCAAACCCCTGGAACAGATCCCACGAGAGAATCGCCCCTTTCGCACCTGCCAGAACGTCGCCCTTCGAATTGTAAACGACATGCATCAGGTAGCACTGCTTGTCGTGTTTTTTCGATGGCTGCCATCCCTTGACCGAGCCGAGCACTCTTCGTCCTTTATTATCTTTCACGAAGATGACAGGACCACAAGGCGGTTTCATGGGCTCGTCATCTTCGGCGAAGCACCAATCGACGAACCACTTCGTGTGCGCATGATTCGACCACGATTTTGCATTCGTCGACTCCCTCCCGGAGGTCCACGTAGGCTGCTCCTCGCCTCTTGACATAGACATTGTGTCTGCACCAGACGTAGCGGAGGATGCATTCGAAAACAAACGACACCGCCAACAATCAGCAAATGGGGAACTTCGGATACCGGCGGACTACAATCCAGGCAAATAGAAAAGCAGAACACCGCAATGGGAAAAGCAGGTGCGCTGGCGGCGAGCAAACAGCGTAGAGGGGAATGGTGGTTATCGACAGTTAGCGCGCAAACGGGCAGCTTTAGAACTCTTTATAGCATATGTTAGAAGTTCGGATTCCGGCGAACTTCGTCCATCGGAAGTGAAGATTGCCAACGTTTCTCATTGGGTAACCCCAGCGGGAAACAGGTGCAGGTGGAGGCATGGCGAAGATTTTGTGCGGAGGCGCTCCTTAGGACGCCGTACAATCACTTGTGGACTCTCGCCGATGACAAGACCGAGCAAGGAATCAAGAAACAAAACGCTGCCCTTCGATCCTATTTCCCGCTCGCGATGGCAGGGAAAAGCGCATGGGAAACCGGGATGGAATTTTTCGAGAGATGGGAAACGGGTAGACTGCTGGCACCCGAAGGAGCGAAGTGGATCGCGAAGAAGAAGGTGCAGGGCCTCAAGCCAGGTGTGAGCCACATCGAAAACAAGAAGGACGGGCGAAAGGTGGTCGTCTACAATGTCCCCGTCGAAGGGCCACAAAAGAAAGGCAAGAAGGAAACAGACCCAGGCGACTGGTTCGTCCAGGTCACCGAGCCGGATCCGCACTGTTGGAAGAGCATGGAGGCCCTTACCGACAATGAAAAATGCCGGTTGTTGAACAAGGTTCTCAACTGCGAGGTGGTCTGGGTGCAGACAGGGTCCTCCTCGTTGGCGAAGCAAGGGAAGCTGGGGATGCAAGAGGCAGTGCAACTGGTGAAGTGCGATTGCATATTGGTGCGGTTGTGGAACTTCTACCAGTTCAAGCATGAGAACCGTCCAGACAGTGACTGGACCACTAAGTACCCCTTCCTGAAAAAACGAGAGGTGATTTTTGCAAAGTTTGAAGGGCAGGGGCTGGATGCAGCGTTGTGGGACGGGAGCAGGAAACTTGTCAGCGACTCCTCCTTGTTCAAGGACTGTCCGCCCTACATGGTTTGCGAGGACGACAAGTCAATCAAGGCGACAGAAAAGCTAGTCCAAAACAAGAAGTTGTCCATCGACTGGAAGAACAAGGTCCTCTGCGTGTTGACCGGCAGCAGGTTGAAAAGCATGGAAGTTGCGCTGGCCGAAGGGGTGGTGCACATTATGTGGAACGACTCGAAGGACGTCATAACTATTGCCCCGTTCGACATTGACCCTCTGGATGCGCAGATGAAGGTCGTGGAGTTGCAGAGGGCGGTCGGAATCACGAAATGCCACACGTGCGTTCTCGACTTGTGCGAACCGGTGGACATTAAACAATGGACAGCTAAAGTCTTCGAGAGTTTGAACGCCCTCCTGGAGCACTTGTTCCCCTCGCACTGGACAGTAGTCACGTTCGTCCCTCGTGAGCACGACTACTACTTCATGACCAGCCTGCACCATCTGTCCGTCGTGAAGGCAATGGCCGGGAAGTGGGTGAGGAGGACGCAGAAGAAGAAAAGTTTCGGTGTCGGCCACAACTTGTACTCCTTGGACGACCGCATGTACATCCTTTTCAAAGGCAACGACATGCGGGAGAACACATCTGTTGTCTACGACGCGAGGTTGGCGGCGGGTGATGCTGCCGCGGTGGGGGCACTTCAGAAAGTGACTCCCACTGAGATATTCGACATGCCGTTCGACGCTTGTGAATCGCCCGTCGTGATACATGGCCGTGATCCCGTGGTGTACAAGGGCATGGAGCGGAACCCCACACAATTCGCTTATCTGCTGGAATTCCTTTGCAAAAAGGGGGACGGCATCATGTTCCTCGGGAAAGCGCACGCACAAGTCGTGTGGGAGGTTTTGAAGGGTGGTCGCAACGTCATCGCGTTGGAGGGGAATTCGGAGTGGTTGCAATTCACATTGGATTTCCTGAAAACCGCGGTCAACTCGGGAGCATACCGCTGCGAGTTCATTACGAAGAGTGAGAAGCCGAGACGCGTTTGGGATCCTTCGACGAACATGTGGTTCAAGCTTAGCGCCCGGAAAAGGAGCAGGATCTACGAGTTCCTCTTCTTGGAGAAGCGTCCTGCGAGGGGCACCGACATCGAGCACATGCGCCGCAAGGAACACATGTTGGCGCTGCTAGACAACTATCACGGCGCCGCGCGCCTGAACGCGAAGAACTTCCTGGACCGACTGGAGTTATTGTACTTTGTCGAATCCGAGCCGTTCCTGAGGCTCGAGAGTTACGGTGCCTTGATCGACGCCGACAAAGAGTCCCTCACCGGTGTTGTCTTCGACACCGGTGCACCTGAGGAGGATAGCGACACCGAGGAAATTGACATCGACTACCACCTTGCTCCGGTGCTCCCATCCCCGGCCTCCTCGTCGGCGAGTCCCTCAACAAACCGGCCTGCACAAGCGACGCCCGTGCGGAGGACCCCTAGTAAGCTGTTGGCGAGATTGACACCTCGGCCTGCTGCGCCTCCTCCTCTGCGTCCAGGGTGTCAAGTCCCCCTGCAACATCCTTCTCGGAAGGATGAGAACATCCACTTCGAAGGGCACGACCGCACGCGTTCCACGGAGGTAGACTGGGGTCATGACATGATTTGGCACCCGGGGACGATCCAGCCCGCAATTCGGAAGGGGGAGTGGGTCATGGCCATAGTCGACACTGACGGGGAATGGAAGCCGTCCGAGCGCCTGGCCAAGTCCGACTACTTGGATATCGCGAGGAGTGCTGTGGTGGACAAAGTGACGTCAAAGAACAGCAACCTGCAGCCCGCCGGCCTGGCCATCATTGCCACTGCTGATCGCTTGTTCCGGGAACTTTATGACAAGCAGTGGTTGGAACTATCTGACGATTTCTACGACCTCGAGACGAGCCCTTCAAAGAAAAAGGTTACCTGGAAAGTACCCCCGTCGACAGGGACCCAGGGTAGTGTGGGAGGAAGACCTCCGAGCCCCCCAGGTGCCGGAGGGGGGGGAGGCAATGGCCACGAGGAAGGAGGTGGCGGAGGCAGTGGCCATACGACATCAGGGGGAAGCGCGCCGGCATCATCGCCTGCCCCTGGCAGTCAGGGAAGGATCGCGCACAGCGGCATGGGGGAAGGGGGGGTGAACGTCACACACTCCCCAACAGCAGGGAGTGGCAAGTCGGGGAAGTTCGCCTGCATCCGAACTTCGCAGACGGAGGACCCAGTGCCCGTGGAGGCAGCGAAGTCGACCGGCATCCGCACTTCGACGACTATGGGGCAGGCGGCCCTTCCCTCGTGGACTGCTTTCGGCTCCTCCGGTGAAGTGGGGCGGGGCTCATGTGTAGGGGATCCTGTCTCCGCCGTGAAAGGCAAGTCCGCGGGCATCCCTACCAGCGCGCACGACGTTTAGGCGAGTGTACCGGTCTAGTGGAGCTCTACAGGAGCACAGGCGTCAGAGATGGGCGCCGCCCTGGCTGTGCGGGAGGCGACGCCGCCGATCCTTGGACAAGGCCGATCTGCGGAGTCACAGAGAGAGATTGCTGGTGCAGCGCCGTCCGCCTTCCTTGCGACGAAGTCCGCCGGTATTCGTACGTCGTCCATGACGTGCCTCCAGTCGGAGGATGCAGGGACGGAGGAAGGTGGTACAACTATTCATACAGACGACCGCTGCTTGGGATCCGCGTTGATGCGGCTGCAAGAAGCCGAGTCGCGTGAGACTGACGGAGGGGAAGAATGGGTGCAAGTCGAGGGCTGGGAAGAAGAGGGAGAATGGGAGGAGGGGGAAGAAGGAGACGAAGGGCGAGAGAAGGTGTTGATTACATTGCGCGACGGGGAAGATGGTGAAGAAGGAGGACTCAGTATTACAAACGAGGAAAGGGTGGATGCCGGAGACGAGGATGTCTGTGGGGAGACATCTGATTCGTTCGGTCTGGTGTACGTCAGACCAGGTGAAGGTGATATCGACGACGACGCGACGGCAATGGATATGGAAATGCAGGTGGTTAGTGGCCTTTCCGTGGACCACGAAGAATATGACGCCCACCACCTGGCCACAGCGGTGCATCCCCCCGGCGGGTGCGACGAGGCTATCATGACAGTGAGCCCGGCGAAAACGACTCGCCGTCTTAGCGTGAACGAGGTCATCGATAGCATACTGGGCGACGTGCAAGCTAAAACACTTCCGTCCACCCCGTCAAAAGACGATGCCCTTCTCATCAACGACACTTTCGCGGTCGGGGACTTGGCGCTCATCCAGCCGTGCTTTCCGGTACCCTCGTCACCGCTCACAGGAGGAAGGGGGGGGGTTGTTGGGGGCCGCCAGCACGTCACGTCCCCAAAAAAGTGCAGGGTAGGCACACCGGCCCTGGCTGTCCTCGCCTTACCAGCGCCCACGTCGCCGACGAAGGAGCGGAAAGAAAAACAAGCTGGTAAGCATTGACGATCATCGCGATGTCAGCACTCCCGCGTTTTGGGATTGTCGACGCTGTCTGTCAACCCCCTTGCCGGTTTATGCCCCACGTTAGATGGACAAAATTTCGCTTCACTTATCAGCGAGAACCAATTGGCCTCTTGTTCTTTAACACACCGTCATGCTTTATTCTACTACCGCTCATCCGCTCCTCCCTCTACAAGTCCTCTGTCGCCGTCTCGACTTTCCATCTCTGGCCGACACCTGTAGTGCGGATACCGGCGGACTACAAGACAGACCGTCCGATAAACGATTTTCGCAGCGACGAGCTTGTGTGCATTCGCACATAAAACGACGAGCGCAGTCTAGCCCGAGAACCCTGCACATGACGACGAAAGACCACATCACGACAAAGAAGAGGAATGTTTACAAATGCCGAAGTTCGGATTCCGGCGGACTTGCAACCTAACCATCAGGTCTGGTCGCAGAACCGGGTTTGGTCCTGACAATGGAATTGCGGAAACTGCCGGAAAAACGGTAATACGGAAGGTCTGTTCTGAAGTCCGCCGGCATCAGAACTACAAGTGCCGGCGCGAGGTGGAGCATGCCCCGTTGGTCGGTGTTTGCGAACTATGGCTGCAAGTCCGCTGGAATCCGCACATCGGCAAATGCCGACTTTCCACCTCGCGCCGACACTTCTAATGCGGATACCGGCGGTCTAGAAAACATACCCTTCAAAGTTCCATCGTAGTTCCAGTGTCAGGACCAAACCCGGTTGGTCCCTGTCTGCTAGTCGTAGCTGCAAGTCCGCCGAAATCCGAACTTCAGCATTGGTAGGCGTTTCTCTTCTTTGGCCTGATGTGGTCTTTGTCGTTATGTGCTGGGGTCTCGGGCTCGACAACGCTCGTCGTTTAATGTCCGAATGCACGCATGCTTGTGGGCTACATTATTTTTCACATTGTCACTTTCGTCGAACTCCTCCTGGGAATCATATATTCATTTCGGGTTCTGTCCGTTCTCTGTTTTACAGGGGTCCGGTCGTCTCGAAAAAGGAGTTTCTCGAAATATCTGGCACGTGTATTGCAGAAACTTTCGAGATTCACGACAAGAAACAAGAATATGTTAAAGGCATTAGGGGTTGATGTCGAGATTGGAGAGAAGGAGCATGCCTTAGCCATTGACGAATGTCTTTCCCTTCTACTTGCGGAGAAGGGGACATATCCATGATCTGTGACTAGGGGTCAGGCCATGTATGAAAAATACTTAGCGACGTGTCATGCGGTGAACGACAACCTTAAGAACTTCCTTTCTCACTTCCCCGCGTGTGCGTTGGTCGATGATGTGCAGCTCGGGCCACAGCACCTGCAGCCTGGGGGGGGCATTTCGCTACGGCGATTGCGCCTCGAGTCTCGCGGGTTATGGACGATGTTTCTCGCAGCGTGGTGCCTCCTCATCATGTCCTCTCTTCCTTTGCGAATGATCAATTCAGAATCACGGCGAAAGATATGCTCACCGTTTTGCAAGCCAATGGCAAGATCAACGATGAGGTGGTGAATTTGTACATGGCCCTTTTGGGGTCGACGACATCCGCGACACGTGCACGGCCATCAGGCCGAGGGAAGGCTCAATCCTGGAGCAGTAAGGGCCATAGTTCCCTTTTTCCCTTCCTCAACTCTGCCCACGGGAACTTTCGACATTCCAACATTCAAACACAACAAGGAGTCGACTTCATTGTGTTGCTGTGATTATCCATCAGTGGGGGTCGCAGGTTGTGCTGCTCAAGGCACCTTGCTCATCACGATCAGAAATAAGTATGGATCTCAGCACACTTATCAAACTTCTCCGACAAGGATACAATCAAGGCGCCTTGCTCATCACAATCGAAAATAAGACTTAGTATGGATCTCAACACACTTAACAAACTTCTCCGATAAGGACACAATCAAGGCGCCTTGCTCATCGGAATTATACATAAGTATGGATCTCGGCACACTTCCGCATATCAGGCACACCTTGCTCATTATAAACAAGAATGGATCTTAGCACACTTCCGCATATGGGGCGAGTTGATGGGTGAGTGGATAGGTATGCCTAGGTTGCTTAGGCTGCAGCTGAAACTGAATTCGTTCGAAAGAGGACACAGTATAATGTCCTATTTTAACGAATAACGTATTGTATGCAGGCCAAAAGCTAGATGAGTTGTACGCCAACAAAATGTTGGAGTTTCGAGCGCCTTTCTACGTACTTAAGACGACACCGTCTCGTGGCATTGATTGGCACATGCCGCAACCTCCGTCGGGTGGTCAGCATCCGGGAGGCGGTGTGCGAGGTGATGGAGGAGACGGCGCAGGACCCGATGAAGGAGGTGATGGAGGAGACGGCTCAGGATCTGGTGGTGACGAAGCAAAGGGGAAGGGGCCAGGTGAAACGTCGTCGGAACCAAAGGGCTCCGACGGAAAACGGTCCGGCGAAAAAGGGTTGGGCAGAAAGGGGTCGGGCAGAAAGTGGTCGGGCGGAAATGGGTCGGGCGGAAAGGGGCCGGGCAGAAAGGGGCTGGGCGGAAAGCGTAGAGCTTTCAGGAGTCACGAGTCTAGCGGAACTGAAAGCCGTTGTGAAGGGAGTTGAGACTCGAACATGCGAGACGAGGCGGCCCTGAGGTCTTATTAAGTGCGAGTACATTCGCACTTGTCTGCGAGGACTTTGTTTCACAACGTCGGCGAGCGCAAAGTGCTGGAGGGGCGCGCTGCAGGAGTGTTGGAGACCAGGGCTAGCGAGTATGATCGTTACGCTTCGGAGGGTGCTTCCATCGATTTTAAGAGCAAAAGTGTCGCGGACTCGGGGGAAGAGGAGTTGTCACAGGACACGCATGTTGTGCACCAGGAAGAGGAAACCCAACACTGGCCGCCTCGCAGAGTGCTGGATGATCTCGACGCAGGAGTGTTGGAGACCGGGTCTAGCGGGCATCTACGTCATCCTTCGGAGGGTGCGTCCGTCGACTTAGAGAGCAAGAGCACACCACCTCCGGGGGAAGAGGAACTCTCACAGGAAGCGCATGTTGTGCAGCGGGAAGATGAAACTCAAAATTGGCCGCCTCACGAAGTGAGGGAGGGGCTCGATGTAGGATTGTTTGAGACCAATGCTAGCGAGCCTGAGCATCAGTGTCATGCTCCGGAGGGCGCGTCCGTCAATGTTGAGAGCAAGAGTGCATCAACTTTAGGGGAAGAGGACCTCTCACAGGAAGCGCATGCTGTGCAGCGGGATGTCGGGTCGGGCGGAGGTGAAAGTCATTGCAAAGGGAGTCGAGATTCCAACACATGAGACGAGGCCGCCCTGGGGTCTTATCAAGTGCGAGTAGATTCGCACTTGTATGCGAGGACTTTATTTCATGATGTTGAAGACAGTCCTCGCCGCAGTACGCAGCACGTGTGTCCTGTTCAGGATGACACCTTGCTCCTGCACCTCTTGGAAGAGGGTGAACGTTTACAGCGTGCGGCGACATTTGTTCAGGGACCCTCTGTAGGAGTGTTGGAGACAGAGGCTAGCGAGTGCCAAGGTCATGCTTTGGAGGAGGCGCATGTTGTGCAGCGGGATGAAGAGCTTCTCCAAGGTTCGTCGGGAAATGCCATCAACATCAGGGACACCGATTTGGTTTTGCACAGCGGGTCGCCACTGACAAGTCAAGGGGGTGACGATAAGGGAAGTCGTGGGACGTTTGTGGAAGGCAGAGACCGTGGGCGGGAAGGACGTGCATGGACGTTTTGGGAAGCTCGGCTTCGTGGCGATGAGGAGGGCGAAGAAGAACACGTGTTGGAAACTAGGCTTCATGACGATGACGAAGGCGAAGGAGCCGTGGGGGAAGCTCCGTCATTTGGCGGTGACATGTCGGCTCGGCTTCATGACGATGACGCAGGCGAAAAAACCGTGTGGGAAGCTCAGCTTTATGCCAGTGAGGTGTCGGCTCGTCAGATAGGTTCGAAGCGGACAGATCATAATTCTACGTCCACCAACTACGGTGAAGAGCAAGGCGATCGAGCGTCTGCCCTTAGTTCCGGTCGGGAAATGGTGCTTCATGAAGCCACGGAGTTGGTAAGCGACTTGACTGCCATCGAGCTGGTTAGCGACTCTGCGGTGGTCGAGATGCAGAACATCGAATCCTCCACGGACGTCGGCATAGTGACGCGATAGGAGGCCGGTTCCCCTCGAAGGACTCCCGAGCACGGTAAGATTTGTGAACAGTAGCACGCGCTCGTCTGTAGATGTTCAGCTTTGTGGTCGTCCACATTGAATTGATGGGTTCATGTGGCTATTACCACTTCTTAAACGAAAGTTTGTGGGTTGTGGGTTGTTTTCCATGTTCTACAGGTGTGAGGTTGTCAATGTCCCTGTCCATGAAGCCTTCGCAAGCCATGCGTGGTAAATCGTTTCCAGGGAGGTCATTGGCCGCTTTACCGAAGAAGTCCTTGTCAACTGTAGGGTTGTTTAAAAGGGTCCAGATGCCTCGCCTTTCCGGGAGAGTTGTCAGGGTTTTGAAGGTTTGTGGAATAGATAAGGAGGAAGCTTTGCGGAAACATGTGGTTGCGTCTATCAAAAGTGTTACTGCTTTGTCTGACGGTTATGATGACGATGCCTGACGGGGTGCCGTCAAAGACCCGTGTCCTAAGTACATCGCCAAAGACACATTCATCACTCGGGGTTATAAATTTTTAGAAAAACGGCACACAGTTCTCGACCATTTCGCCCCGGTGGTTTTGGTGGCTCCTCACACTTGTTCTTGGGTGTTTGTGCAGCTCCGGCTACATCAGTTTTTCGCGTGTCGTTGCCTACTGAGGAGCTTAGCAGTGCAGACTTGAGAATGTTGCAAGAGGTCTGCGGAGATTTCAGCAACGGCCACAAGGTGGTTTCCTCGATTCGCAAAGGGACCAGTTCTATTGTGTCGAGTAGAAAAAATCTTCAGACTCTTGTTCAGAGGGGGTGGCTTTGCGACGAGGTGGTGGAGTCCTACTTCGCCTTGGTTGGCAATGCTACGTTGTCGGGGTATCCCTCTGTTTATATTTTCAGTCCTTTTTTTTATACCAAGCTCGTCGATGAGGGATGTCGACATGACAGGGTTGCGAGATGGACAAGAGATATCAAAATTTTTTCGTACGATATGCTTATCATTCCTGTTCATAAAAATCGAGTGCACTGGACCCTATTATGTGTTAGCGAAGGAGGGGTGGAGTACTACGACTCCCTCCTACAAGATGATGACGGTTTTTCTTCCGGTGTGCTTGTGAACTTCACGAAATACCCCTGTGACGCAGCAGTTTGTCAATTTGGTCAACACACGAAACTGGATCTGCTGGAGCCCAAGGTGGTTGTTCACGGTGCCCCTCAACAGTCGGACGGGTCGAGCTGCGATGTTTTCATGCTCGCCTTCGCTTCCTTTCTGGCACGCGGTCATTCACCTCCATTTCGGATAGGCCAAAGCGACATTTCGAACATCAGGCTTAGGATGGCGGTGGACATAACCCAAGGCTCAGAATAATATCCGTGTTTTGAAAATACTCAATGTTTTTTATTCGTAAGGCCATAAACAAAAGTGTGAATCTTATCCCACGTAGTCTAGCAGTCGGGCGGCTCGAGCTGTGGTGTTGTTTTGATGAGGTAGAGGATTGCAGTGGACGCGTCTAACAAGTGCACGCTTAGATGCCGATATCAATATCCCAGCCTCGTGCTGTTGTATTTTCTTAGGGTTCTTCATCTCGACGAACCTAGCAACTTTACACGTGGGTCTTTCTTTGACTTTCTTGGTTTTTTAGTTTTTCTGATGCAAATGACATAGCCTCGTGCAGCCTGGTTTTTAGGACCCCGCCAGCGTCGTGCTGCCTTTGTTTGTTTTCAGGTTATTCGCATTCCTTGCCGCCCAGCATCAGTTACAGGGCTGCAGCGGACACTTAGGTGAAGTAGACGCTTGGATGTGGATGTGAATATCACAGCCACGTGGTGCATTGTCTTTTAAGTAGACGCTTAGATATCGGATGTGAATATCCCACCTTCGCGCTGCCTTTGTTTGTTTTTGGGTTGTTCTCCTTATTTCCTGTATGACCGCGGCAACGTCGTGCTGCCTTTATTCGTCTCTAAGTTGTGCTCATGTGTTACTCATGGGAAATCCTTGTACTCTTGTGGACATTCTTTGCACTCATGCTTGTAGGACTAGATACTCTGGTTCATTTAGAAAATGTTGTCGAAAGACCTGAATGATTTCTTCTTGGTCGCCAAATTGTTTCGTGCTTATCTTAGAGTTCATTTTGCAAGACGTTGGTGAAAAATATCAATAATTACTTCTTGGTCGCCAAATTATCCCGTGCTTGTCTCTTTCTTGCCCAAGACTTTACGGTGTGAAAGACCCCTTCCCCCCCCTCGACCCTCACCCTCCCTCTCCGCGTACTGCCCCATTTTTTCAGTTCACCCCCTCTTCTGTGCCCTCCTTCCCGCAACCACCCTCCTTCTTGTCTCCAGTGAATGCTGACTGTTGCTTCCATATGACAATTGTGAACTTATTCGCAATTCGAAAATCAATTGTCGCCAGAATGTATGTGTGTTTGACGTCATTTCATGGACTTCACAAAATTTGGTCGTGCAGTAAATGATCACCGATTTTGTTATCGCCAGAATACATGTTGTGGTCTCCACTGAATGTTGACTATTGTTTCCATGTGACAAAGGCGAACATATTCGCAATTTAGAAGTCATACATTTGTCATAAGACCGTTCATATCTTCAAATTTTTCAGAATGATTACCTTTTGTGTTGTCACCAGAATTTTTTTCATAGGTGCAAGTTCACCACAAATTATCATCAACTCTGTTGAAGCCAGAATGTTTGCGTGTTACTGTAGATTTGCTTCAACGTTGTTGTCGCTTAAGGATCGATATGCGGTATTCGCCAAAATGGATGGTTGGCCAAAATTGTTACCTTCAGCGTTGTCACCAGAAGACTGATCATTTATGCAAGTTGAAAAAAAATGATATTTTGTCGAAATGATTTTCTTCTGTCTTGTCGAAAAAAACGGTTAAATCGTCAAAAAGATTGTCCTTTGCGTCATATCTTGCCAATTGTGAAATTGACTCCTCCATCTTTGCTGACATTCATTTCTACACCGCTTAAAGCGCCTTCTCATCATTTCCGACGACGCACTATTAGAAAGCATGTGCGAATTGATTCGTGGTTTTAAATTCCCTCCTCCGCCTTTACTCGAGGGAATTTATAACCGGCTTACAACTCCTCCTCACCTCTTACGACTTCCGCTTTAAGCCTTTTGCAATCTCTGCTAAAAGGGGTACATATCGCTGAAAGGGGTGCACGAAGCCTTGACGTTTCACTAATTGGGTCGCAAAAACATTTAATGTGCACTCGTCGTTGTCGCTTTTGTGATTCCTGATGCCCATTCCTTTTCACTAAAAGGGGTCGACAACGGATCTGACATCGGAGAACGAGCGCGAAATCCAGTTGGAGTCTCATACAATGCAGAAATGACCGTTAACAACAAATATTGTTGGCCCCTGTACCGTGAGTTTTCACTCGCCGTTATATAACGTTTAATGCTAGACCTTAAAAATGTGTGATGCCTTACCCCTGCGCATTGATTTAATTTCTCGCTCAACTGCCGTATTGATGGATAAAGATGCACCAGAATTGCAATGATTCACTTCTGCGAGAGTGGGAACTGTGCGATGCCAAGGTCCTTAAATTCTGATTGCAGCGCCTCCTCACCTCTTCCAACGACTAAGTGTGTGAAAGCATTTGGGAATTAATTCGTAGTTTAAGATTTTGAGCCAAAATGACAGAATGTGGTATTCAAGGAGGGTCGATGTCGTTTTGAAGAGGGTTGGGGTGGTGAGGTTCGGATTGTTCAGTCCACGTTTGTGGCGCAATATTAAGTTTGGACGTTGAGGATCTTCGCCCGACAAAAGAACTGGTAGCGCATGATTGACTTAAAGATTGCCCGACAAAGAACAAAAAGTAATATTGAGGGGATTGGGGTGCAGCAAAGAAGTTTCAGCAGGTGGCATGCAAGAAAATGTACTCATTTATCAGATGTCGCTCACCTCGAAATTAGCCAAGAACGCCAAATGTGATTTCTTGGGGGTCGGGGTGCTGGGATATCAGGGGGGGGGGGGGGGGGGGGGTGGGAGGGGTGGACGGTGTGGGGCGTGGGGCGTGGGGCAAGGGCGGAGGTTGAGGCGGAGGGTCAGTACGTGTCATCGGCCCTGGAACTGGTCCACCCACCTCGAAAATAGCCAAAAGGGGAGAATGTGACTTCCAGGGGTTAGGGCCAATATGGGAGAATGTGACTTCCAGGGGGTTGGGGTGCTGGAGCAGGGGGTGGTGGAGGGGAGGGTCAGCACCTCAAAAATAGCCAACAAGGGAAACATTCGATGCAACACTGATTTTAAGGGCCCGGGGTTGGTCACCGTTGGTGTGCTAGGCGGCTAGGGGGGTTGGGGTTGGGGGGGGAGGGGGGGGGGTTCGTGGACGATCGACTCAGTACATGTCTTAGGCCCACTAACAAGTTGCAGGTTGATGGGTCGAGTACTCCAAGCGATGGAGGTTGTTGATCTTGCGACACTCATGGCACTGCCCACTTAGCGACACTTAGCAATGATTGTATCGATTTTTTCTTATTTATGTTGTTCCTCAGTTCATATTGCCAACATGAATTTCTCTTGTTTATGTCGCTCCAACATGAATTTCGGCCTTGTGACAAAAAGTGAACAATCAAAAGGTTCACTTTTAATGAAATGTGTATTAGAACATGGAGACTGGCGGTCTGTGTTACCGCGCGTTCATTGAACGAGCGTTTCGCGTTCAGGCTTTGAACGCTGTGAACGCATGTTCAGTGAACGGCGGTAAATGCGTTTGACGCGTTTGCGCAGGGGGTTGTGCAGGGTGGGGGGGGCCTTTGGGCAGTGTGGGGAGCGACGGTAAGGCTTGGGGGGGCTGTGGGCAGTGTGGGGAGCGACGGCACTGCTTGAAGGGCCCTGTAGGGCAATGCCCCAGACGAAATGGAAAAAAAAAAAAAAAAAAAAAAAGTTGTGTGAATTTGTGTGTCTATGTGTGTGTGAATGTGTGTGTGTGTGTGTGTGTGTGTGTGTGTGTGTGTGAATGCTTTTTTTTTTCCGGGGGGGGTGGGGGAATCCCCCTAACACGGCTAAGACGGCCCATGCAGGCTATCTGAAGGGTCCGTGCAACCATGTAGCGCAGACCCCCCCCACCAAAATCAAGGCATGCAGTGAATATGAAATAGAGAATGAGCTGCCCGAATATATACTCATGATTGAATTCAAGTCTGTGTTTCAGCAGTTATGGTTTGCTCACGTAGCTAGGGCCTGTTGGTCTCTGCATGTGACTCGTAGGGCTTGGATGCACTACTCACCATATGTACAAAACTAGAATAAATCTTCTGCAAAACATGGAATAATACGCCGCTATATGTTTTGTCTTTTGTGCATGTGGTGAGTAGAGGGCCTTAGGGCCACTGCACGTATTCCTAAGAAAAGAAAAACGAGAAATTTCTCGTTTTTTTTTTTTCTTGTTTTTTTTCTTTTCTCATTTTTCATTTTTCTTGTTTTTCTTTTTTTCTCGTTTTTCTTTTCTTAGGAATACGTGCAGTGGCCCTAAGGGCCTCTACTCACCACATGCACAAAAGAGAAAGCATATGGCTGCGTATTATTCCATGTTCTGCAGATGATTTATTCTAGTTTTGCACATTTGGTGAGTAGTGCAGCCAAGCCCTAAGAGTCACGTGCAGAGACCAATAGGCCCTAGCTACGTGAGCAACCCATACTGCTGAAACACAGACCTGAATTCGAATCTTGAGTATATATTCGGCCAGCTCGTGCTTTACTTCATATTAATTGCCTGCCTTGATTTTGGTGGTGGGATCTGCGCTACATGGGTGCGAGGACCCTTCAGAGAGCCTGCATGGGCCGTCTGAGCAGTGTTAGGGGGATTCCCCCACCCCCCCCGAAAAAAAAAGGACCATTCACATATGGCGGGGGGTGACGCGGTAGGGGGGGTGGGCCTCCGGGAGGGTTTTTTTTTGCACTTTCGGGGTTCGTTGAACGAGGCACACCACTCCGTAGTCCGCGACGCGCGCGCACACCCCCCGGGGTCGGTTCAGTTTTTTCGTGCCACGTGGCGTGCAGCGCGTTTGAACGTGATTGAACGCGGCCCCGGGGGTATGAACGCGCGCGTTTGAACGTGAACGTGTGTTCGGCGCGTTCAATCGGTTGCACAGCTGGCGGTCCATTCTTGATAACTGATCGTGGAAGTTTAAGGAACCCCGAGTATCGGAATTATTAGGAGAATGAACAACTCTCCTGTCGATCTAACCTAAGGCTCCCGGCCTACCCCTGCCAAACAAAGGACGATCGGCTGTGTGCTTGGGACTTTCACAAGGCCATCGGACGGAATTTCCGAATCCCGGATTACCCCGACACTTGTAATTACCAGTACTACATCACGTCGGGATTCGTCGCCATTGAAACCAACTTTCCTCCATTCTGTCTCCTTCTCCCCTACCACAGTCTAACAGTTGTCCCTTGGGAGTCGATAGCCCCCTGCTAGCACCAAACGTCATGCTACAAGAGCCGGCAGTACGACACCTATCAAGCAGCGGGGTTTGTAAGACGAACCCGCTCCTAAGCTGAGTGCCGAGAGAACAGCCTCCGGCTGACTCGGGCTGAGGCTGTCCACGGCTCCACGTCAAATCCCGAAATCTGTGAAACCCGACGGTGACAAGTGTTTACACAGAGAGACAGCCACTGGGTTCCCTCCGTACACCACATACGAACCCGCCCTATGGGACTCGGCCGACAAAACTATCTACTCTACTCTCAGGAAGGGCAAAACCAAAAGATCTGGTCTTACGCGGAACCACTCACATTTTTGTCCTTGAAACTCAGCGTTGGAGATCTCAGTTCTGGCCTAGGACTCCACCCCCACTTTCCGAAAATCCTTGGCACACCCCCTACTACACCCTTCGGGGCCCCCCTCCCACTCCGAAACAGGAAGTCGCGCTGGGCGTGAGGTTCGGGCGTCACAATCACAGCAAAAGCACGGACCCGTAGCCTAGAATTCGATATATGTTCTTGATCGCAATTGCATGTACCGACCTCCGAGATTGTGCCGAAGCTAAACGACAAAAAATACCTCCTTTGGAACTGCCGTAGGCGCTCGCTTGGACGTGTTGTGCTGAGAATTCGGGAAGACCCTCCCTCGTCCGAGCATCTTGCATCCTTGTCCTTAGAACCCTGACACCGGAGATCCCAGTTCCGACCTGGGATTCGACCCCTTTTTTCCTAAAATCCTTTGCACACCCCCTTTCTCCCTACTTCCAGACCTGCTCCCCACTCCGATCAGGGTGTCCCTTTGGGCGTGAGGTTGGGCGTCACAAGACGTCCTGGCTAGACAGTCCGGGAAGTTCTAGATCATGGGCCAAATGTCTGCGCACTGGCAAGTTGGGACAAGTCCATTTTCAGCAGTTTAAAGCACGAAAAAAAAGGAGGGATGATTCGCTAAATACCCGAATAATTTGAGATATATGACAAATGCACCTAAAAGATGTGGGTAGAGCGCAGTACCCCTCTGACACAGAAAAGGTTTTGCGAAATGCCCTTGGGCCCTGGTGTCGGTTGGACCCGCCGACTTTGCAAAATACCCCTACCGGGTACTCTCCATCTTTGCAAAATACCCCTACCACAAGTCCCTCCGCCATCGAAAACCCCCGGTACCGGTGAGTTAGGGGAGCGTTTTTCAGAGGTCGTCCGCCCAAACTCACCGATCTCGCAAAGTCCCCGGGTACTGCACCAAGGCCCCACGGTGTAGAGGGCGGCCGATGGCAGGGCTTCATTGAGCGGCAGCGAAATGGTCGGGTGGTCCAGTTACTGGGCCACCGACAATTTGTACCGGACTTTCGCGTTGTGGCGGGAATTGAAGGGCCGCAATGAAAATGTGAAAAACAAAAACAAAAACAGATCCAAAAAATCCGTCGTCGCGCGCCTTTATTTTTTGTTGTATTTTTATTTTGTTATTGTTACCATTGTTCCGGTACTACCGATATATACATATGAGACGACGATGTGGAAACGCGTCTCCTCTATGTAGTCATGTAGGGTTTCGATGTCGTTGACGCTTTCACCTGTAATCGGGGTTGTGACAGTCATGTCCACCATCGGCACGAGCCCCCTAACCCGACCCTGCCTCCTTGCTCTGTTGTTTCCGTTCGCCGTCCTTGCCGCCTCGTTTCCGGCAGCGTGAACTTGTTCGAGTGCGATGTGGTTGGGGTCGTTGTAGGTCTGCGAGGCCGGTGAGCAGTGCGGCCATGTGGCCTTCCTCTCTCTCTCTCTCTCTCTCTCTCTCTCTCTCTCTCTCTCTCTCTCTCTCTCTC
>BFEA01000195.1:1036264-1048205 GCA_003427395.1 Chara braunii
GAGAGAGAGAGAGAGAGAGAGAGAGAGAGAGAGAGAGAGAGAGAGAGAGAGAGAGAGAGAGAGAGAGAGAGAGAGACCCCAGAGGATCTCAGACATGGTAAAGTGGCAAAGGAGAAGAAGTTGGACGAAGGGCAGGGGAGGAGTTGGAGGCAGCGGCACAGACTGCAAACTTTGAATTAGTCCCAAATGGGCATTCTGCTCTACCCACATCTTTCAGGGTCCATTTTGGCATATATCTCAACTTATAGGGGTATTTTGCAAATTATGCCAATAGAGTAAAAATTAATTGGGGTATCTTTAGTTTTATTTTTTATTTTAAAAATTGGTAAAGAATTTCGATGTGACCCGAAGGCAAAACTTGTCCCATTTCTTCATACGTCTAGCCCTTTCCATGCCCCACCATCGTGCCAAACTTTCTGCCGCCCGTACAGGAAGAGCTGCAATTCTCTCTTCCGCTTCCCCAACGGCTTTCATTGCTGCAGCTTCCTCCTTGTTTTCCTCCTAGGGGCAGAACACTCTTTCTACTCAAGCTCATCCTCTGCCAAGTCTACCCAGGGTAGACAGAAGTCCCCGGTGTACAACTTGCAGGGAGAGTTAAAAGCAGGGGATCAAGGCGGCGTGGCTTACCAAAGAGGGGGTCCGGCAACTTCCACGTTCCATAACCCCATTTTCTCCCCGATGGCTGGAGGGGCTTTTCCCCCGGTTAGGGGGAACCACTCTGGCAATATCAGTGGAGTCATGGACCAAAGGAATCTCGGGAGAAGCAAAGAAGCTCACCTACAAAGTCCGAGTGCAGGGGGGCAAGCAAGGCGTATGGACTGCCAGGAGGAGGAGGCGAAGGATGGACCAGGAACATCTACGACACCAACGAAGCTCAGACAAAGACTAAGCGAAGACATAAAGGAACTGAAGATCCAAGACGGCGCAGACGACTACAACACGGAAACGTCGGAAGCGACTTCACAACAAGACAGATCAGAAGGTGGAAGAAAGCAACACAGGGGTACAAAAGCATCTATGAAGAGGGATCGAAGGCAGCTGACAAAGAATGACGAGCAAACCTGGATGAAGCATCTGCCTCCCCTCCTCTTCATGGCGGCTCAATTAGGCACCTTTGTCTTGGCGTGGACGATCTCCCCCGATGTAACCATCTTACCATCGTTGGAAATCCCAGGCCCTCCTATGCCCCTGGAAATAATCAACCTCAATCGTCGTATCTTCGGACGAGACATAGCGGTGAGATGCATCTCCGATATCCTATCCCAATCCCTAAATTTTTCGGGGATAAGGATGGTGTTAAGGCTAAGTTATACGTACCTCTGATGGATGCTCGAATATCCCAGGAGTCGCTTAGTACCCTGGTAGGCCGTGGTCTAACCCTTATCCCGATCGAGTGGTTCGCCCAGGAGGAGCACCCGAACCTACGTAGAATAACGGTCTTTGATGGTGTAGATGCCTCGGTCTTAGGTAAGCTTTCCACAAAAATACCGAAAGCCAGGTCCTTGACATCTGAGGCTTTTTGCTCGGTCTTGATGCAGAAATGGGATCTGGGTGCAGCAGCAGCAGGTAACAAACCCGCACCATCCAGGTCGTCGTTTCCCTCGGTCCGGATCCAGTCCCGAATGGCAAGCGCTAACGCAAATGGTTAGTGTTAAAGCCCAATCCTGGAACGTGAGGGGGTTGGTAGATTCGGGTGGTAGAAGAAAGCGAAGCCGTTTAAAGTCGTGGATGAGAACAAACTTCAATTCCTATGCTTACAGGAGTCGAAATTAAACGAAAACAGAATTCTGGATGCAAAACCAAAAGATCTGGCCTTAAGTGGAGTGAGGCCAACTGCGTGAGAGGTGGTGGGGTTCTTCCACGGTTCCACCCAGTCCAGGGAGGGTTGAACAGCTTTGCAGTTTTGCTATTTGCACAGCAGTAGCGGCCTGTGTGGCAGCACCCTGGCAAAGGAAAAAAAAAAAAGAAACAGATACCTCCCACAGCAAATCAGGGCAGAGTGCTTCCCAGCCATTAGATCACACATGATCTGATGGTGGTGGTTGCAACAACGGTGAAGGGCCACATTTTTCTGGAATAAACTCGGGATAATTGGTAGAAAGAGCCCACGCCAAAACCTTTTTGGTTTTGGCCGCCCAAAGTTCGGCCGTTTCGTACTACCGGCCCAAACAATTTTCCCCTGGGTGAAAGGCGCCTTCGCGCCSTGGCCACATCTCCCTGGGCCTGTTCTTACCGGTTCAAGAATTTGGGGTTGTTTCTGCGCCAGATTCATGAACCGGTAGGGCCCTTCTTTTTCAAAATCGTGTACCTGGGCCTCATTCGATACTTCAGCGTTACCGCCTCCGGCCTCTTTTACATCAAAATGAATATGGCTCTGTTATGTCCCAGATTCATGATCCGGTAGGGCCCTTGGAGCGACACGTGGGCCTGTAGTACCCCACATAGAAGTCATCGGGCCGGTAGTACCAAACGGCTAAACTTCGGGTGCCCAAAACCGAAAAGGTTTTGGCGTGGGCGGCTTCTACCGATTATCCCAATAAACTCGACTACTGTCGGCAATGATGATGACTCCCTCAACATGCTCGGTGATAGAAGGAGGGCTCCATCCAATGAGATGATTCCACAGCCGCAAGCAAAATACAAAATCTTCTATCCAGTCGGCCTATGGCCTATCCCGCCCTCTTTTGGGATTGGCCATACCCCCAACAGATTGAAAAGATTTTGGGCGGAAGCTTCCTGTGCACCAGCATGCCCGGTGTTAAGGAGAGGAGGAGGGGAACAAAGATCCCCTTACTTTTCTGGGTAATGCATGTAAAATACTGACCTTGGGATAACTGAAATGTCTCTGTTCTGATGGGCTTAGGGCCTCCTTCTACACCACTTGAAAATACTTGAGTTTCAAGGGCACCCTAACTCATGGAAGGTGATTAATTTCCCCCAACATGTTTTTTCTATCCATAATCCCTTGACGAAACCCTTGAGAAGGCTGTTCTTGAAACTTAGGGCCTCCTTCTACACCACTTGAAAATACTTCAGTTTCAAGGGCGCCCTAACTCAGGGAAGGTGATTAATTTCCCCTAACCCCTCTTTTCCTCGTTCCACAACCCCTTGACGAAACCCTTGAGAGTAGAGAAGGCCGTCCTTGGACATGAAGTGCTGACTGCATTGCAGCAGGAACAGGGGTCATTGGTGGGGAAAAAAAAGAAAAAGAAAAAGGTCCGTATATTACCCGTTTTGAGGGGTCCAGCCCTTGCGCCCAAGTGACCTCTCTAGTCACCCTTGGGATGGTTGATCTGGCTGGGCTGCACTTCCGTTTCAAGGGTGGACACTTGGCCGCGGGGATGTGGAAACAATCACCTATAAATACGTCCATAAATAAGTAAAAAAGTCCTCATGTGTCCCTCGGGACATCCGTTAAAATTGGAACGATACAGAGAAGATTATCATGACCCCTGCGCAAGGATGACACGCATAAATCGAGAAATGGTCCAAATTAAAAAAAAAAAAAAAAAAAAAAAAAGTCCTCATGAGAATGCCCTTAGGGAGCACTCACAGAAGGACTTTTTTAACTTCTCTGGGGGCGTAATTGCGCTCAGATGCATTGGCGTCGGCCCCTAAAGGCCGTAAGATAACATCGAAGGTCGAGCTGGTGTGAATACCCCCTCAGGGCAATAATACTACAGTAAGAGGCATAGACCCCGAGGCCTGAGAGCAGGAAGGAAACAACCTAAATATATATGCAAGGACCGAACGGAGAGGAGTTCCAACTTTCGGGTAGAGTTGCATCCGCAGGAGAGCCAACAAGAGCGCAACCTCCCCACTGAAAAAAAAGGTACGCTGCGTCAGGCTACCCTCCTCTTTTGGGGTTGATCAGTAAGCGAGACCTGCCGGGCCGGCGGGATCCTTCCACTGGCTGCCATATCGCGGGATCCTTCCACTGGCTGCCATATCCCAGGAGGAGGACAGCGGTGTCCTGCCGGGCCGACGGTAGTAGTGCTGCTGCATTCATGTGTGCCATTCTTTCCTCGCCGGAGCTTGGAATTCTCCCCTCCATTCCCATCCTATCCGTGTGAATGCGCTTCAAAAGCCTTCAAACGTGCTGGTTTGTTGCTGGCCCTTAGTCTTAGATAGGTAGCCTCGGGCGCTCCGCTCCCGCACCACACAGCACGGCTTTATGGACGGAAGTACTTTCACTTTGTGCTGCAATTGTCAAGTCGTGCAAGTTCCAAAATGCCCTCTGGTGATTGCACTCCCACTTTCTTCTCCTCGACTTTCTTTCTAATTTCTGTGTATCATGTATATCGGCATTGGCATTGGTTAGGCGGCGTTTTTTGCAGTTGCCGACCTACCCTCATGCTCTCACTGCTCTGTACATCATCCCTGACCCTCTCTGTGCCCCAAGTGCCCACTCCTCCTCCTGCCCTTCGCCCTCTCAGAGCTCGTTTGTTTTCTTCGGCCGTCGGAGGGCCAATCTGCCCACTCACTTGCGTGTATGTCTTCTTGCTGACTCATTTCTTCGTCTTCTTCGTGTGCGCTGCTGTGTGTGGGTGGCTGGGTGCAGCATATGGACGTATAAACCCTTCTTTGAAGTCGCTTCCAGAGCAATTGACTCGTCATTGCCCCAGCCAGGATCACAAGACCAAGTCCGCCAGCAGGACAAGGGGTCGCTTCCATAAGGGAGAAGGAGAACAGCACGGGTGCGAAGAAGATGGTGGCACAGCCAACCAAGCTGGTCCTCATTTTGCTTCTCGTCCTCTGCGCGCTTTCTACTACCATGATCGCCAATGTCCAGGCAGAGACTATAACAGTCACCCGACGCTATAAAAGCGTCAACGAGTGCACGGGCCTTTGCGGCACCTACTGCAAAGATTACCTGAAGAAGAGTGTCCGCTGCACCCGCAATTCGAAGTGGAAGTGCCAGGGCACTCGGACCTGCACGTGCACTCTATGCTATAGTCGTCGATATAAATTAATTTCCTGCCCGTTTCCGGAGTGCTGAAACAACAGAGGGGACAACCTATAGCATGTCTGCAGCATGGGGATGGGGATAGCCCTGGATTGTCCCCCCTCCGACACTGAAAAAGACTGGCAGTCCGTAGCAATCCATGCTGACAGCACCCTTCCGGTAGTCTGGGTGATAGCGGTGGGTTGCACTGAGACAGATAATTTTTGGGCGTTGCTAACCTCGATGGTATGAAGACATGCAGTGGCTTGGCATGCTATTGAATTTCCCGTTCACTAGACCAACCCCAGCTGCCGGTGAAAAAATCCGGCTCATAAATCAATAGATCGTTATTATTATAACTGGTTGTGTTGTGCTAGCCTAGATATTTGTGGGACAGTTGGCGGCCCGGGAGTATTGCGTCGAAGCGAAGCTGGATAACGAGTCCAGTACTGTATTTTTCTTCCGTCCGGCGCGCACTGGAAGGTCCCCATGAAAAGGGAGTCGAGTCCTTTTGCAATAGGACACGAAGGTTGACATCGTTTTTATCAAGAATTTAAAACAGAGGTGATGGGAAAAAAAAAAAAAAAAACCGAAATCTCTCTCGCGTTGGCCCCGTTTTGCCCTTCGTTTTTTGTTTTTTTATTTCGTTCGTCTGGTGTTTCTTTGTTGCTCTTCATCGTCGCCGACTGTGAGGTCTTTCCCACTCCAAATTGTATATGTATTTCCTCTTTTTTTTTTGACGGCTCCTCGATGATATCCGAGTTTCGATTGAATGCGAAAGTCCTGCCGCTCAATGACCAGAACGGAAACTGAGGCCCCAAAAGTGAGATTGTGTGGGGGGAAGAAAAAAAAAAAAAAAAAAACGTAAAATTGGCAATACTAGTTTTTAAGTTATTTACTGTTTTTTTTCTTCTCATGGCATTATGTCGGTATTTTTAGCATGATGATGAAGTTGAGGTAATTGTCTATCTATTGGTTTACAGGCATACTGACAGCCGTACTTTCCTCGATGCATCTGACTGCAATGACGACCAGACGTGGATGAACCAGACCGCAATCACGTCCAGAGCTTACTATAAAAAGTCCTCGTGTGAGGTATAGATGCGCTAACTGTCTTGCGTATTTGCATGTTTATATTAGTATTGTTACCATATTTAAACAAGATATATATAAGGATTGAAATATGCCCAAAAAAAACTTTCAAAAAAAAAAAAAACAGTTGGTTCACAAAGTTAGTTTCACTGAGATTCGAGTCGACGTATGCGTCGTCTCTGCAACCGAGGATTGGTCCACGAGTATATTATGCCCGAGTCTGGACGTGGTTGTGGGAGCAGGGGAGAAAATTGCGCTTGATTGATATGCTATATGCTATTATGATTTTCCGCAGTCGCTCCAACATCCCGTCCAGATTCAGGCGCCAGTGGGACCTCGGCCCTGCGGAACGTCCGACTGCGGACACGGTTTGGATTTCACGTCTGCATGCGGACGTGATGAAAAGCTTCTTTTCCAAAAATATAAAAGGAAAAAACAAAGAGCTGCATGCGGACGTGATGAAAATCTTATTTTCCAAAAATATAAAAGGAAAAAACAAAGAGAGTTGTACACAAAATCGCCATTGATCTGCGTCTGTCACCCACCATCTGTGCCTCTTTCGTTTCCTCTCTTTCTTTTTCTGTTTTTTGTTTTTTGTTTCTTTTGTTTTTGTTTCGTTTCCTTTCCTTTCTGTGTGCTGTCCTTCTTTTGTCAGAGGAAAATGGATTTGAGTGGGGCCCGGGACGGGGGGCGTAACTGTGCGCGAGCATGCTGAGACATGCACAAGCTGGAAATGCGCAGGTGTCGTCTTCACAATTAGTCCTCCTTCTTTTTCTTCTTCTTCTTCTTCTTCTTCTTCTTCTTTTGTTTTTTCGGAAATTTTTCCTTTTTGGCTTCTTTGGGTCCTCAGCGCCGCCTCGTGCTCTTCTGCTGCTTGCTTTCTTCTCGCTCTTTTTTTTTTTCCCGGATTGCTTCTATCCTATTTAGTTTTCTCCTCGGCAAAAAAGAAGTCGCCGACAAGAAAGTTTTGCTATATGAAATTAGAGAAAACTAGGGCGCGGTCATCGTTTGACTATCTAAATGCATTTCAAACTGCAGTTGTTAGTTCCAGTACAAACTGCAGTTTTTAAAATTTCAGTCCCGTGGGGAATTGACTACGCACTGCCAGTCTAAACTCCGCTTTGCAGTTGCAGAAAAGTCGCACCGCGGAGTTTGGAACTGCAGTTCAGTCAGGCAGGTGCCCGTTTTTTCTTTTTTGTTTTTTTCCGGTTGCACGCCATGCCGTGGCTCGTGTGGCATTTTTTCTTCTTTTTTTTTTTTTTGTCTCACATCGTGCCGTGGCTAGAAAAAACAAAAAGTTGAAAAAACAAAAAAAGCCCTATGGTCTGGCCACGGCCGTTGGCCATGGCCGAGATGTCTCGGCCACACCCCAGATTGGCCACGGCCGAGATTTTAGGAGGGGGGTGGTGGGAGGGAGGGCCTGGGAAGAAAAAAAAAAAAAAAAAAAACGGGCCACCTGCCTGACTGAACTGTGCAGTTCCAAACTTCGCGGTGTGACTTTTCTGCAAAGGGGAGTTTCTATTCTATACTAGTAAACTTCCGACGGGACTGGAATTAAAAAACGCAGATTGAAATGCATTTAGAAACTGCTTTCGTGACTGCACCCTAGTTACCCCTTGAAATTATGAAGTTGCACCTCTTTGGGTCTTTGTGAATGGACAATTTTTTGCATTGCAGAGAAGACTGTTCTCATGTCCTGTCTGTCTGTCTCTCAGTGGATTTAACTACACCCTGCGTTATTTATTTAATTCCTTTTCAGCATGGCATTATTACTGTCTGATCGGGGTGAAGTTCGTGGCCATAATGTCTGCACTGCATGATGTGCGGGCGCGATGGCGGGAAGTTAGTCCCAGCCTATTGGGCGGCGGCAGAATTCACTGTATTTGGATTTCTTTCTTTCTTTCTTGCCCCGGCCCTTGTCTTGTATGAGCGTCCCCTGTGTATGCCCATAGCTATGGGGGCTCGCTCCACTCCTCTCCACCTCCACAAAAGACAAAAATCATGGTGGTGTATTTTTCCCCGGTTGTAGACGCAGATTCACTCTTGTTTTGCACATTTAGAGAGTCGTTGAGTGCGGCCCATGTTGTGGTATAATTGGGCCTCACCGCACTACTCACCAAACATGGTTTTTCGTGAGGTAGGCATGCCCGCACTCGCTCACCAATTCCCTTTCGTCAGAAAGTAGTCCTATTTAGCTCAGTTGGTACACCCATGCACTGTTGAAATACAGACCCAAGTTCGAATCCAGATACAGTCAGATCACCTGAACAAATACATTCTGAATTACTTGGGGCCGTTCAGTTTAATGATGATATCTCAAGGCCGTCGCCCTTTCAATTGGTGACGGCTCACCAAAAAAAGCACGCACTCCCAGCCTGCCAATCGTCCATTTGGTAGGAGCTTTTTTTTTTTTTTTTTTTTTTTCGACGGAGCGAAGGGCCCATAAAAAATTGTTGTAAGCTGCTCAGTGTGCTCAGCCCACGGTATTCTTTAGTAAAAGGCGAAAGAATAGTACGCCAAGTGAGCTGGGCACGCAGCTGAATTGGTAGGAGCTTTTGGGCACACACTTGTTTGGTGAGTTTCCCACCCGTCCAGATTGCTGGTCTGGACATAGCTTTTGTCCTTTTCCTTTGTCCTTAGTGAGCCTGTAGGCACACGATTCCTTCGAAACAGAAGTTTGGTGAGGTGGTGCGGCGGGGCCTGGGTCTGGTGAGGTGGTGCTTGATGCGTGGCTGTGTTGGTGAGCACTCAGCAAACATTTTCAAGATTGGTGAGCTGTGAGGCGAGGGTCATTCTCTCTGCGTCTTATGCGTGTCATCCTTATGCAGGGGCCATGCTAATCTTCTTTCTGTGTATCATTGCAAGTTTAAGGGATGTCCCAAAGGAGTCTCTCGGCATTTTCCACGCTGTATCTGCATAAGAGTTTTTCACGACATTGTTTTGCTCACACACACGTGTTTGCCACGTAGCCCGGTTGTGTGGCACTGCTCAGTCTGTCAGTCGTGCTGCCCCTTTCTTAGGGCCTCGCTGGACGGTACACAAAACGAAAAAAAAAAAGACTTCGTCTCGTGAGTGTGTCGCCGCACAGTCTCCAAACGATTCCTGTCAGGAAAAACCGACGATAGTTGTCAGAGTTACATTTCGTGAGGTTGCGCATGTGCTCCATCCCTCCCCGCCTGTAACGCGCACGAACTCGTAGGTCCTCCGCTGGTCTGGTGGAGGACCTGTGGTTTTTCACGAGTCCAGCACGTCAGTCCAAACGCTGTCCGTCCAAAAAAATTCACTTTTGCATGTGTCAGGTGTTACGAGAGAAGTTTGAAGCGGGTGAAGCCCTTTCCGCGAGGGAATTTGCGTGTGCCGTGCGGCGGTGGTGCAAAAAACGAGTCAAAACGGTGATTCTTGACCTGGCGAGGCCTTGCGAGGTCGTTTCTTTTCGTTTTTTGCACCGTCTGGCGAGGCCCTTAATCTGTGTATAACCCAAAAGGGGGCTCATATGCAGGTGGACATTCACAATCTTAATTTAGAAATGAGATAGGGAACCTGGCTACAAGACTGGCTGGGGAGTCGGGACCACATGCCTGGACGGGCAAGAACGAAAAAAAGAAAAAAACGAGAACAATTATTTTTTAACTTGGTTTTGTTATTCTAAATTTGGTAAATAAGTTTTGGGGACACTACATGGGAGTCACGAAAATGAGTTATAATTGCACCATGGGCCAAGATACAGTTTCAAATTGCAATTCCGGCAATGGATACAAATCAGCTTTCTGGCCAGGTAGGGTACCCGAAGTGCAATTGCGAACTCTATCTTGTTCCCCCCCGGCCACCCCCTCTCCCTAAGAATTAATTAATAGCATGTGGGCCGATGGACCACCGCTCACATATTAAACCACCAGTGCTTGGCCAGCTATGGAGTCCGAGCCTCGGCTGGCCGGTATGCCAAGCCTTGGCGAGGCTCTAACTACCGGGCGGCGGACACTAGCTTCCCGTACCTGCTTGCAGAAGAACACAAAGGAAAAGGCCAAGAAAAAAAAAGAGGGAAGTACGTTCATGTCAGATCAGAGTTTGCAATTGGCAAAGAAACATGACCCAGCAACTTTCTCATGGCCTAAGTTCAAAAAGGCGGTTGTAACTGAGGCCGGCAGTCGGGTCAGAGTGAAAGTTACTTATAGGCACTTGTGTGTCGGCTCCCAGGTACCGGGCCATCCCACATTTTTTCACGGTACTGGTCATTTCCTGATGGCCGTCCCACATTTTTTCACGGTACTGGTAATTTCCTGAGTACCCGCCTTGTCTGCAGCGGCCCTTCGTGTTCCCATCGTTCCATCGTGGCTAGGGGCTTGAACGACCCCCTACTGGATTACTGCCTCCAAGCCCACGAGTCGTGCAACAGACACACACACGCACACATATGCACACAGAGTGCATGCGCATGCAACATGCACACACACACACACACACACAAACACACACACACACACAGCGCTCGCACGCGCACGAGAGAGGCGCAGATAGAGAGAGACACACACACAGAGAGAGAGAGAGAGAGAGAGAGAGAGAGAGAGAGAGAGAGAGAGAGAGAGAGAGAGAGAGAGAGAGAGAGAGAGATCTTTTCGGATAAATAGTCCCATATTTCTCTGCTGGATTCAACGCAGAAATATGGCCATATTCATTCAGAAAAGGCCTCTGCGAGTCTGCCTTCTTTTCTGAATGAATATTGCTATATTTCTGCCCTGAATCCAGCACAGAAATATGGCAATATTCATTTGAAAAAGATCACTCTCACTCACACACACACACACACACACCCTCCTGATGAGTGGGTGAAAGTCCGACGAAACAGTCTGTTCATAGCGAATATGACAACATACGCAGACCAACAAAAAAAAAAGAGGTCACGGGTGGCGCGTTGCAGCCATGGGGTACAAGCTGCCACGTGTCCCAGAGAGAGAGAGAGAGAGAGAGAGAGAGAGAGAGATTTTTTCAAATGAATATTGCCATATTTCTTGGCTGAATCCACCCCAGAAATATGGCAATATTCATTCGCAAAAGAATGCAGAGGTCTTTTCTGAATGAATTTGTCCATATCCTGGGCTGTATCCAGCTTAGCCAGCTATGAAAGATCTCTCTCTCTCTCTCTCTCTCTCTCTCTCTCTCTCTCTCTCTCTCTCTCTCTCTCTTATTTGGAAAGATCTCTCTCTCTCTCTCTCTCCCTCTCTCTCTCTATCCCTCTCTCCCTCTCACACGCACACACACACACACAAAGACTCTCTCTCTCTCTCTCTCTCTCTCTCTCTCACACACACACACACACACACACACACACACACACACACACACACACACAAAAGAGGTCACGATTGGAGCGTTGGAGCAAGGTCGCACACGCTGCCACGTCTCATCAGAAAGAGAGCACATGGCAGCAGGGGACGGGACGGCCTACGACAGCCTAAGACGTAGGAGGGAGACGCGGGAGGGCCAACGTAACGGGCAGAGGAGGGGCTGGGACGGGATGGGAAGGGACGGCCGGGACGTCCTGGGACTGGCCTACAACTGGCCTACAACGGCGGCACCGGACAGACTGGGACCGCGTTGGCCCTGCAACTGTCATCTATGAATCCCCCACGGTCATGACCGCCGGGTTAATCTCGGCCCACGGTCTGGATCCCCACCCCTGAGGTCGGCTGCGGGCGGGGGCCTTGGTCCCAATTTTGTAATATGTTTTTCCCTATTAAATGAATACCAAAAAAAGAAAAGAAAGGGGGTTGTAGGGTTTGAAAATACCAACAACTCCATATATATATTTTTAATTCTGAAGTGTTTTTCAATGAAAAAAAAAATGAAAACTAAAAATTAAGTAAATGAAAACTAAAAATTAAGTATTTCAATGAAAAAGAAACGTAA
>BFEA01000195.1:1091991-1102016 GCA_003427395.1 Chara braunii
TTTTTTCTTTCTTTCTTTTTTCTTTTTGTCCACCTCATTCCTTCTTTCTTTCTTTCTTTCTTTCTTTCTTTCGGTCAGGTGCGTTGACAATAAGGTGGTAAACTGGGGGCACCCCCCTTGCATAATGGGATCAACCGGGCACGAATAACGGGAGCATCTCGCTCTCGGATTATACCGACGACGACTTACTACGGGAGTATGAGGCATGTAGGACTGTAGACAACACCCCGGATCGAGTTTAGGCCCCATAATTTTTCCTTTTTCCTTTTTCCTTTTTCGTCATTTTCTCTCTTTTTCTTTCTTTCTTTTTTCCTTTTTTTCTTTTTTTTCCTAATTTTTTTTTTTCTTCTTCTTCTTTTTTTTTTTTTCTTTTTTTTTTCTTCTTCTTTTTTTTGTCTTCCTTTCTTTCCTTTTGTTGTTTTTCTGTTCTAGGGGCCTGACGACCATGGGATCGGAGACACTAAGCGGATGGATAGGTGAGGTAGTTTCCCACGCAAGCTTACTATTCCTCGCCGAGCCCCATGACTAATTTAAAAAAGAACGCATGCGCTCTATTCATGATACCACCGCGGGGCAACCATCTCTGACAAACTGGCAGTGCGTAGTCGGTTCCGGTTTTGCGCTGCGGACTGGGCTTGGTACTGGGCGTTATGGATTTCTTCGCCGGCTGGGACCTGGAGGAGGAGGAATAGGAAATCGAGGAAGTGGTAACGTTCCTACCAAACAGCGATCTTCCGATCAGGCCCTCGCAGCGCCGCACCTAAGCACACCCGACCAAGCGCCATGCAGCCTGCCTCTACCTGCCCCGCCAGACCTGCCGCGCCTCACCCATGCCATTGCGCAAGTAGCACTGTCCTCTCGCTCCTCTTCCTCCTCACTCTGTTTCCGAATTTTGCCATAGCCTGCACCTTCCTTGCTGCCTGTGTCTTCGAGCAGGTTTTTCTTCGCCTTTCTGCAAGACACTTCATGATGTTGGTCGGGAGTGTCATCAGCTTCCTTACACTCTTCCTCGCATGCTGTTGCTGCCTCTTCTTTAAGCTCGACGTTGTGCGAAGGTGTCCGGACTAGACAGGAATAGCTGCGTGGAGTTGGAGCAATGGAGCATAGAATGGAGGCTGAGACCTCGTCGTGTGCCTTTTTGGCGTTTCTCTTCTTCCTCTCCTTCCTCTCCTTGCCGCATGAACCTTTCTCCCCCCTCCCCCCTCTCTTGAGTCTCTTCCCCTCGGAGAAGCTCCCCCCTCGCCCCAGAACTAACCTTCATCCTTGAACCACCGCACCCCCCCTCGCCCCCCTTCCTCTCCCACATCGCCTTCCAAAGACCATGGAAGATGTCCCCCCCACTGATGACGTCCCACGTGGCATGGGGCAGAAAAGCGCTTCAGGGTTTTGCCACGCCCTTCCCGCAGTTTCAGTGAGATGATCCGCGCGGATGCAGGAGCGCTTTGAATCTGGAGGACAGAGCTGAAGCGGGATCTTCTCATCTTCTCATCTTCCTCTCCACACACACGCCCCCCCTACCCCTCCCTCCCCTCCCGCCCTCATCCTTCTCCTCTCTCTCCTCTCTCCCCATCTTCCCTTTCGATCTTCAGTACCATCCCGGAGGACTACGATTGTCTTGGGCATAATAATCCTTTCGGACATATTGATTGCAATGGTTTTTTAAATTTCGTCTACACTGTTTGCTTCTTTTTTCGGGTGTTCATTTTTCCTCCTTCTTCCGCGTTGTCTATTTTTCCGTCGTTCTTTTCCTCCGTCGATCATTCTTTCTTTCCTTCCTTCCTTCTTCCTGTCTTTCTTTCTTTCTTTCTTTCTTTCTTTCTTTCTTTCTTTCCTTCTTTCTTTCCTTCTTTCTTTCTTTCTTTCTTTCTTTCTTTCTTTCTTTCTTTCTCTTTTTTTTTCCCTCTCTCGGCGCTTACCTCTCTGCTTGAAATTCTTGCATCATGATTAAATGGATTTCACTGGTTTATTGTTGGCTTGCCATGAGATGATGAATGGATCTGTCAGTGGAATCATGACTTTCTGTATTCTCAAGCCCATGTTTGCGATCTCATTGTGCTTTTTGTCATATTTGGAAGTTTGAGTTGGCTGATATGCGGTAACCTTCCCCCCAACCCCATAGACATGCTTCACCATTTTCGCGTGATTGGCGGCCTTCGACCAAATTGGCCTTAGACTTTCCCCACCACAAATGGACGCACGAGTGGTCTTACCCCGCCACAGTGATGTCTCGCCCCCCGCGTACTTTACCCTGCGCACAGTGTGCCGGCGGAACAAAGTCGGAGCAGTGCGGGTATGACGTGTCGTACACGTACGAATCTCATGTGACACACACACACACACACACGTTCACACGCCCCGGAAAAAAAACCATAAAAGCGAAGAATACAAAGAACTGCCAACCAAAAATCCCCCCCAAAACAAAAACTTTTTTTCTGATTTATTTTTTAATTTTTCTTCTCTGCCTTTTCTGTTTTTTATTTTTATAATTCAAAAAACTAATATGTTTCCAAAAATATATATATAGGGTTATAGGGATTAAAAATCCCTACAACCCTATTTTTTTTTTTTTAATCCATTATTTAACTTAGGAAAAATATGGTAAATTCGCTTCCGCGGCTTGGACGAGGTCGACAACGGACGAGGCCGTATATACGTCCGCCATCCGACCTCGACCCCGCGGATGCGTCCGCGGGTGTTTCATAGAAGGTACTATCTCCTATCTGTTCGACATAACCCGAACCATTTGTTAGCAGAAGATACACAGTCGGTGAGTTGAAATCATAGCGTTTATGCACACGACTATGCTATGCACTATCTGGCAGACGGGGAAACAGCAGTCGAATTTCGACAGTCGCTGATGCACTGCAACAATTGGATCGATCAATAATCCCGAATCGAAAGGACGGTGAGGTATGCCATGAACATCAACACCGAGATGAGCACCACGTGACCAGCAATCAGCAGATTCATCCTGATGAGCTTCCGACGTTACCAATCCAACGATGATGAGTACAGAAGTGCCTACAACACGCACCGATAACAACATACATTGCAAAGGGAATCAAAGAGGCAAAACAGGGTGAGCATCCATTGCATCATCTGCGAAGAAGCATTCAGACAAGGTAATCAAAACTAGAAGGGAGAGAAGGAAGAGAGAAGGTCCCATTTCAGTCAAGCGGCCCTAATGTGCCGACGTATGTTAAGAGGGTGATGAAACACGCCCTCAAGTACTTTTCACCAGCCTCCATCATGCTGGATCTTCAGAGAACAAAACCCCTCACATAGCATACCGAAAGGGACAGGAGCTTCCACCGGGCATAGCCCAAGCACCAAGGACAAAGAAGGTTAGGGGTGGGGGAACGAGGGGAACCAGGAAAACGGGAAGGGGGTTTACTTCATCAAATGATAGGACAGGATCAGGAGCAATGGGGTGGGAACATTACCGCTTAGGGCGTCATGCGAAAATGCTCAAAGAGAGCCAAGATGTTCCACAAGGAACTTTCCAACACACACTTCGAATACAAGGGGCGAAGCGATGACGCCATGTCACCAATCAACGATTGGACTGGTATGGTGAAAAGGCCTCCTGCCACGGCTTAGTGACAGCGATAATTCCGAGGAAAGGGTCGTGAGAAACTCAAAGTGATACGGAAACCTCCCGCCGAAACCTGGGTAGCCAAAGTAATCTTCGTGATACGAAGCAGCGGCGGCAGCCGTATGAGCAGGTACATAGCTTGTGATAGGAGCACTCAAATTGGGTGCACATAGTACAAGCGTACATCACGACGCATACGGTTGGCCGCAACTGCTATGAATGGAGGAAGAATAGGATTGGTGGTTCTCTATTTAATGCGAGGTCGTGCGACGTTCCTCTGGAAGCGCCATGAACTCGGTAGAGAACGTTTTTATCCGGTTTGGGACCGTGGAGGGGTTCCCCAGTTCTGTTACGGGCTTACCCCACGACAGGCTTCTCTTGAGTAGGCCCAAACAAGGGAAAGGGTTCCTCCTTGGGTGGGCTATTAATGGGCTTGCAGGTAGTCGGGTAAGGGACCAGAGACACGATAGGGGGGACACCTCTCCTTCAATTTTTTTTTAAAAAGGGCATAGATGGGAAATAAGTGGCCGGAACACAGCACATACTTTCACACATAAGACCCGCTCCATCCTGGCTCCTCAATCAACAGATCCTCGTACAGGGCAAGGGTTCAAATATGTGTACCAGATCGAACATAGGAAGGTTAGTAATTCGATAGTCCATCATTTTTTCTAAAATATATAAAAATGAATATATACATATAAATATATATATATATATACTGTGTAGCGCACCGAACATGTTCGGAGCTTTTCCGAACGTCTGAACGGCCGAACGCCACATATTAAAAAAAAAAAAAGAAAAAAAAAAAGACGTTGTTTTTGGTTTTTGATTTTTAACTCAAGTTTGATTACGAATTTAACCATACTTCCAAGGCGAAAGTTGCTTGTATTATTACTTTACATCACATATATTTGTTTCAGATGTTTTGGAGAAACTTTTTGTTTTGTTTTTTTTAATATTTTTACGTTCGCGTTCGGAAAGTTTCGGCGCTCGTTCGCGTTCGGTCCCGAACGTTCGGGTTCGGTCACCGAACCCGAACACGATGCTACACAGTATATATATAAATGTAAATATGCATGTGCGTGTGTGTATGTTTGCGACCGTCCCCTTCCCCGCTAGGGGCAGCTTGCTAAGGGAGGTAGCGAGTACCTGCCCTAGGCAAGGTACCCGCTAGCTGCCTCAGAAGCCCTACAGGACGGGGCACTTCGAGCGCACAGACAACACTTATAGCACGATCATGCATTGTAGTGGGTAGATAAACGAGGGAAACAGAAGGGGGGAAAAGTCATGGGGCTCTTACCCTGAAACGGAGTCCTCTAGCAGTGACATCCACCCTGGGGGGAGGAAGTGCTGGGGAGAGTTAAGGACACGATCAACACAACTGAGACAACCACGAAGTGGGAAGCCATTGTCGCTCATGAATGTGACAATTCGAATAATCTCCTCATCAGCATTGCATGGATCCGTGCAAAGCATAAGAACAGTGGCAACCTGGGCCAAGATAATGTTCAGCGACTGCTGAACAGGTTTATTCGAATCAGACTTAACATACCTTACCACCGGGAAGTTCAACAGCAATCTCTTGTCAAATTTCATAGTATAGTACTCTCCAGATGACTGAGAGGTGATGACGATCTCAACATTTAGGAATTGTGACTTCAGACCATAGATCTCGCCAGTTGGGGTCAACTCAAACACTTCCGTTTGATTCTTGATCTCAATGAGGTGCTTTGGGTAAAGGGATAATATTCCAGCAGCCTCCTCATCAGATGGGTCATCCAAAAACTGCATGATGGTCGGGTTATTAATCGAGTGAAGGTCATCGATATACATGAATGTGTGTTTGAACAACGAGATAAGGTGGGTAGTCTTATGGTCAACGAGTCGCATAATTAGGATGCACTCATATTTAAAGAAGCAGATTGTGCACCAGATAGGGGAGCATGGAAGGCCCATGGGAATCCCGGACACCTGCCTCCACAGATTCCCGCCAAAGGAAGTGAAACAGTGAGAGGTCAACCATCGCGTTAAGGAGATGACATCCCTGCTGGTTAGCCAGAACAAGGAAGAGGAAGGTGCCTCCCTGTGTTCCTTACCAATGGAGCAAGATAAGGACCCGTCCTTGCGTATTCTGCATTTAACGAGACTGCCTTCCTTCCTGGAAGCCGCCGTTCTGAATGCTATCCCAAGAAAGAATGATACAGTTGAAGTAAGGCTATCCTCTGACGAGTCTATAGGGATGGTTTCAAAGCATTTAGTTACTAGTAATATCGGCAGAAAATACCGAAAAGACCTTGCTCGGGAGGTTGTAGCAATAGTCCTGAACCGAGTCTATAGCCCACCAAATGGAGGTTTCCACCCCATGGAAACTTCTCAAACCGTCAGTGATCTCCTTGCACCAGGTCATGACCAGGGGGGAGAGACACTTCAATACTGCATCACATAGGCAAGCAACCAGGGTAAGAAAGAAGAGAGAAGAATTTGTAAGCCATCGGATGCCAACTTGTGGGGCTTATATAGGGCCATCAGGTAGGGGAGTTTCCTAGGGTCGATAGGCAACGTCGGGAGTAGTGCAAATAAGGAACAAGCTGCTTCGTCGAGAATCTCGTTCGCAGTTGAGGTGATAGGTACAAAGTTCTTGATGTTGTGTCGTTCTAATGCCATTCTCCTTACGAGGTGGATGCAAACAAATGACGGGGTGTTAGCAGACTTGTCCGTTCCTGCAATAAAAAAACGTTTCAACAGGAATTTCACCTCGTGTTTAACCGGGTGAGTGTCCGATACGCACGCGGATTCCAGGTGCCTTTTCAAGCGCAGGAAGCCCAACTAAGAC
Source organism: Chara braunii (assembly GCA_003427395.1). NCBI lineage: Eukaryota > Viridiplantae > Streptophyta > Charophyceae > Charales > Characeae > Chara > Chara braunii. Next base: position 1,098,423 of record BFEA01000195.1, read on the forward strand.
TGCAACTCCTTCGACACGAACTCTGAAGCCCTGGACAGCATACCCTTAGTAATGAGCATTCTGCTACAAAGAAACGAGGTGATTGGACGCCATGCTTTGAACAATTCATGAAAAGCGGTATGGGGGTTGCAAGGGCATAGTGGATGTGATTCAAACCTCGAGAGATGAGATCAGACAATACCGGCAGCGTAGAGACCTTGGGATCCAGGGAGAGGACATGGGTAGAAGGTGAGGCAAAGGGATGAGCCGTGCCATGCGTACAAAGGTGGTGGTAGGGTAAAAACCATTTCGTGGAGTAAGGACAAGAGGAAAAACTCTCGCAGAAACGATTTCATTCACCTAAACTGAAGTCACGAAACACTGAGGCCGGTCTATACAAAATGTTTTCCAAGGAGCTCAAATACGTCCACCCAATGACAATTACCGAAAGCGATTCACATGCATCATGAGAGAAGAACAAATCAACAGCTTGCTCAATGATAGATCTGAAACGAACGGTCTTCATAACCTTGCTCGTATACACGACGCGTACAAAGCACTCCTTCCTATCCTCTGGAAGCTTCTGCCATTTGACAAGGCGAGAGAGTCACGAGTCATGAACCCCCCACCCTCCTCCGCACTATCCTGCACACATCACAATATGCACATACCCACATTCATTAGGCTTTGAAAAAGGGACGTCCTGGAGAGTCTAAGCCCCCTCGGGCTTCTCCTCAGTGGTCTACTGCACGCAGATGCCTATCCATCATCCTGGATAGTAATGGAGGAGGACGCAGGAGTACCATTGTCCATTAGAGTAGACAGATCCCCTGCCAGAGTCATGCTACCATCCCTTACGGGTGGGACGTAAAACTCCAGAATGGAGGGCTGCGTCTTCTTCGCTTTTTTCACCACAGAGCCAGCCTACGCCTCCTTCCTCCGCTTCTCCGTGGAGCGTACATACCGCGCCGAGAGGATGAGCTTTGCCATGGTCCTGGGAAATTTGTGCAACATGATCGTCGGGTCATCCAGAATGTTTTGTGTTGTTCTAGAGGGGTCCACCACCACACTGTAAGCCATTTTGACCATGACATCCCTCATATGCGTAAATACGACAGAGGCAAGGATGGCGGCTCTCCACGTAGACCTCGCTTTGACTTTGAATGCCTGGCGCGAGCCCTAAGGAAAGGAGCCACAGGGAACAAGTAGTGAAGATCAGAAAGAAGGTATCACAACACATGATCAAACCATAAGATGTTCTTCCCGCAATCGCCATTCCCCTCCGCTACACACAAACATTTAAGGTAAGGACATCCGACATTCCAAATACGTTTCAATTCCGCCATTGTTGTTTGTTGCCTTGGGGCCAAGAACCCACGGCTGCAATGGCAGAAGCAGACACACAACACTTGGTACGGTCAAAGTCGGCGATAACCGGGAGTTTCATGGTGGCAGGAGTGAGCGGATATTCGCCTCTCATGAGGTCCGTGTTTTCCGTCAATGCTTTCTCACTGCATTCTTCATCTCCTCCTCAGTGAGTGACGCTAGGAATTTGTATGGATCCACATGAATAGGAGCAAGGTAATTGAAGGTGTACAAATCCTACAGTTTCTCCTCTACAGACCTGGATTGAGATTCTATTCACCTAGGCGGTGCTATTGGGAGGAAAGCATTATGGACATACTTATTAACAGTACTTCTCTGATTGTCTGCGACGACCTTCAACTTCTCCCTCCTACCCTCCGCTAATATCTTAGCGTGATATGCCTTCTCCTCCTCCGTGATAGGTAGGGCATCCTCCTCCTCCTCCCCATCTCCCCCCGATTCCCCATCCATGATGCGCCGCAAGGACGGCTTGACGGGAATTATATATACAGGAAAGCAAAGGCGACAGAGACCCTGAAACATTATCACGATGCTCTTACTGGCGCCTTTAAGACTTCCGTTGCTCGATGTGAGATCGTGAAGTTTGATCTTCACAAAGACCAACTGACGTCCAAGGACTATGTAGAGCTCACGAAATCGGGTGACGGCTTTAACCCCGTCGACGACGAGGATGACTCTTCCGAGTCCGACCTCGAATAGGGCGATGACACGGGTGCTGAACGTTCGGGCGGTGGCATGGTGCGGTGACACGATGAAGGGACCGTTCATTCGCGTGAAAGGTCCATCCCGGTAGCCGCCCACAGTGTTGCCTCGATGGTGGCCCCCAAGGCGGCTACTGGTTTGCCCGACACGGGAATATGCGGTGGCAGTGAGGAAGATGACATTAATATACCAGGCGAGGCGTCGAAGCTTGCACCAGGCGATCCAATTCTTCCCGACTACTGTGCTGACGAGACAACTATTTATTTCTTGGAGGGCAAACAAGCTCGCACTAGTGAGAACCAGTGGGGCCATGACATCATATGGCATGAGGGCATTTTAGAGTCGTGCATCCAAGATGGGGAGTGGAAGATGCCGGTGAAATACAGAAGCGGATGGCAGACGTTTCGCCGAATGTCAAAGGACACTTGGTTGAAAACGACGGAGTTAACAATTCTATATCGCGTGCATGTCGAGAATCTGAGGCAAAGCGAGACCGCTGTCAAAGCCAAGGCCAAAGAATTGTTTCATGTCTTGCGAGACAAGCGCCAATTGGAGTACAACTATAAATTTTACTCCCTGCGCACGAGTCCCTCACGCGGGTCAATCGACTGGAAGGTCAATCAAACCGCCGAAACCATAGAGGAGAGCGACTCGCAGAATTTTATGCCTTTGTCTACACCGGACCTCGTTCCCATACAGGCAGGCCAGATGGAAGATGATGGGGCTAATTTTGTCAAGGCTCAAGAGGTTAACATGACGTCAGTGCCGCAAATATCGGTAAAAATCATCTTCGTCGCCACGGCGGAACCCTCCGAACGCATGGATGTGTCAAACACATTGTCGTCGGATGCAGGTGCCACGTACGGGAGTTTATTGATGACATGTGCTGCATTAGAAGAGATATCCGAGATGGAGTCTGATATCCGAGATGGAGTCTGAGTCAGGTGTTGGCTTGAGCGTGGCGGACAGTCGGTTGCAACCGGAGTTATGCACTAGCAAAGGTGATGCACAATCACCACTGACACCACAGGAAGGGGCCGGTGAGGATCGTGAGAAGGGAGAAGATATATAGGGAATCCTCCATTCTCGCAATCTTGAGACCTTAACCGCTGATTTTGATAAAAAGCGTGAGGGTGGAAAGGACRTGGTCAATACCAGGGGAGTGTAAAATGATGGGTGAGGCGGGACCGATGCAATGGAGGAGGAGGATCCAGCGATATGATTACAAAGTTCTTCTTTGCTTCGTTGAATGAAATCGTACCACTGACTCGGTTTTTTTTTTTTTTAAATGGAACTGGATGTTGTCTTCATAGGCACTACTTCTACATCATTTTTCTTTTATGTATGCATATATATATATATATATATTTTTCTCAACATTACGTTCGACCTAAGATGTTTAGATTACTTGCCCTTTTCGACGTGCTGTACAAAATTGTGTTGGGAGTGTGAGTGTGGTATTGTACATCTCTCTCTCTCTCTCTCTCTCTCTCTCTCTCTCTCTCTCTCTCTCTCTCTCTCTCTCTC
>BFEA01000195.1:1103236-1114304 GCA_003427395.1 Chara braunii
ATTGTTTTTTTTGAGAATTTGTTTTTTTTTTTCCTAAGTATTTGATTTTTTTTTAGCTGCACGGAGGGTGACTGCCGCTGCTACTGTACCACCTCGACGCCCTAATTTGGACGTGTTTGTGACTTACTGGTGGTGACGTCAGCGGTGTGCATGTTTGTGGAGATGTGCGAACTGAAATTTTTATTGTGAAGATGTGCGAACTGAAATTTAAACGTTGTTTTTTCTTTGCTTTCTGTCTTTTTGTTGGGGACCATTTCTCGATTTATGCGTGTCATCCTTGCGCAAGGGGCCATGCTGATCTCTCTCTGAAAAAAAAAACAAAAAAAAAACAAAAAAAAGAAGAAAAGATACCCTTTTTTTTTTTTTTTTTTTTCTGAGGAAAGTGAACATTCTTTTGTCGAAGCCTAAATTGTTTTTTCTTCTGATTCGTTTTTTTTTTGCTGTTTTGCTGTGTCTCAAATATAAGTGCTAATCTCTGGCAGCTGCGCTGGCTTTTGTAAGGGACGACGAACACGTTTCCTGGGWTGCGAATTTATTTAGCGCCTCTTATTTTCGGTGGGCGGGTTAGCTGACATGGAGAGTGGAAGGGATGGACTGGGCCATGGATTAGATGGTACTGGGGTGGTGAGCAACGATGAAGTGATGGGTTGGCGAGTGGCATCGATCGAATGGAGGGGAGGTTTGAGATTGGATGCTGGAGGGAAGGGTTGATGCTCCTCTCGCGTGAAATGGGTTTCCCACACGTGATTCTTATTTCTTCAGTCTTCAGTCCTGAGTGACCGCACATCTTTTCAGTTCTAAGTGACCGCACATGTCGTCGATCGAGTTCTGTACAACAGAATGAGAGAGGGGGGGGTGGCGAGGGAGAGGGAGCGGGTGTATAGACAAAGTGTCCTCATGTTCGCTGCCTGGTGGTGGTTTCGAGAATGCGGCTGGGCTGTTTAGGATGGYGACTGGCAGCTTCATTATTCATGTTTCTTCTGACGCCCGCCYTGATGGAGGCACATTAATTAATTATGGGTCTGTAGGGAGGCGGTGGTGGGGAGGAACAACTCAGGCATAAGGAGAGGGGAAAACCTCTTAAAGAGGAGGAAAGGCAGTCCGTCAATACCGGACGTTTTGTGATCAACCAATGATTTGACTGCATCAAGAATCTCCTGATGGGTCACATCGCTTTCCAACAGCGCAGACTGTCGGTGCGACAGTTTCCTGTTTAACTTAGACCAGACGGGCTCATGAAATTGGTGAAGCAAACTATCCTCAGTGTGTTGAGCCTGCGAAGCCAGTAGACTTTCGTAGAACAACGACACATTACGAATAATGGACGGTGTATCGATTGCGAGAGGTTGTGCATCCCGGAACGGGTGCCTCAYGGCAAGAATCATTCCTGGCTTCACAGGGGGGCGACGCCYCTMAAAAAAGGGGGCTGTCATTCGGTCCCCTTTCACGAGCCACGCTATTCTCACTGTCGGTTGCACATTCATAGTCCATTGTTATCTCAGTTGATCCATATCAACTCCTACCATCGCCGCTGTACGCATAAGTTCAGCCATTCGATCGTTAATTACTGTCAACTGAGTACGGGAATTGGCAACTATAAGCTTTCTTATGAGTTGTCCTCTTTTGAGAATAACTCTCAACCCGCCTTAAAACCAATCAGACAATGAGGGGAAAAGCGGTTGTGAAGTGCGCCACTGCACCCAAAATCGAAGCATAAACCGTCTAAAGTCTTCGGTCTTGACAACCCACTCAGGTAGCATCACCCGGTCAGCACCCATTCGAACTGAAGAGTGGAGGAAAATTTCCAAAAAAAGAGGCAAATGATCCGATCCCAAAATTGAAACCACAGAACAACATGAAATTTTATAATAAATTGAATCCGATGCTAGAAACAAGTCTATACGGCTACGTGGGATATACTGCTGGGCATATGCCCCAGAGGCGAAAAAAGTATATCCCTTATCAAAAAAATGCAATAAACGAAAAACATCGGAAAACCCATTGGTCATACAAAAATTAGAAAGTTGAACAGCGTCTGTTGTAACAAGATTTGCTCTTAGAGAATCCATTCCGGTCACAAGCGCAGTATTTCAATCTCCCCCGGGATAACATTTTCAACTTTTTGGCACGAGCCAGGGGAGGGATCTGAAAAGGTCAACCCTATCAGCCATGGTTTTAGGAGCATACAGGTTAAGGACAGCCCATTGTTGTTGGCACATGTTAAAGCGAACCCAAACCCATCTTCCATTATGATCAGACCTGAAATCGGTCACAACAAGCGGAGCAGTCCGTGCAACGAGTATTGCGACACCCCCTCGGGTTCCTTAGGCTGGCGCCCAGAATTGGGGTCCCAACCACCAGCCCATTTGCTCTTCAATCGCCGCAGTATCCAATTTAGTCCCTTGTAGCACAATGATCTGTGTTCCTTTATTCCTAACCAAAGTTTTGATCAACGTTCTCTTAACTGCAACTCTGCGGGAACCCAGTCCTCGCACGTTCCATGACAGTATTCGGAGCTTATCCATTCAAAGTGTTTACGGTTGCCAATTCTTACATTTGAGCAGGAGGAATTGATTGGAGAACAAGCCTCTGTGCCAAAGGATATGTGCATCAACCTGTGTAAGGATAGCTCCAGACCAGCAATCATACACCTTGGTGTCCGTAGCCGTTTCACCAGTCGTATTTTTGAAAAATTGGAGCGAGGTCCATCGGATCCCAGAGAGGGGAGCCACAGTAGTCGCAGCACGATTAGCTATAGCATCAATTATCGAAAAATAAAGAATATATGTTCGGCCCTATGCATTCGTTGGCGTCAATCGGACCCAATCCATTCCCGGGTAAGATCTAATACGATACGCAGGGACAAACCATTTCGTAACTTCTGGCATAACCAAGTCATGAAACGACTCTTCATGAAGTTCAAAATGGGGTATAGTGAGTTGTCCTTGCTGCGAAACAACTGTGAGCAAATGCAAGTTCTCATCAATAGCTAAAAAGACCAGAGGAACAACCACCGCTGGCTGGCCAACAGCCATGGCTTCCAAAAGAGATCCAGGAAAGGTCGATGCACGCACTGCCAGTCCAGGGCTCGTATAATGTTGTCGGCAGTCGGCATGGTCTGTATGAGCTACTGTGTTGTCGTGGTAAGGCAAGTCCAACTGTTCCTGTTCTACCATATTAGCCCACGAAACGCGTTTATCTGTGTCAGTCGTCGGAATGTCAACAGCAATAGCTTGGGCAGATCTTGCATATGGTGCGACGGGTTGTATTCTAGTTCCGGTCGCAAGTCCCTTCCTTCTCTGCAGAAGTGGAGAATCTTTTTGAGGTCGCATGACCACTTCAGGTCCTCCATATGAGACAAAAGAGGAAGGAATTAAACAAGCAGCATCATCAGTATGTTTATCAAGGGTATGGACAAGCACAAATGCAGTTGTATCCTGCAACGTCATCGCATTTTGTTGCGACAGAGGCACATCTTGAGCAGGTGGGCTGAGGTTAGCACCAACCATCAACGCAGGTGGGGGCAGGCCAGTAGACCCAGCCACCCCGACCGCGGGCAAAAGGGGGGGCATATTCACAGCAGGCGGGTTGAGGGTAGCACCAACCATCAACGCAGGTGGGGGCAGGCCAGAAGACCCAGCCACCCTGACCGCAGGCAAAGGGGGAGTCGAGATTGCACCCCCACTCGTCGAAGCCTTCCCAGCGTCGGAGGGGCGACCTGTCTTTGATTTACCCAATCCGACATCAAGCGGCGGGGGTCCAGAAGAAGGACCCATTCCTCATGCCTGTCCTATCGATGTCCGTGCAGACACACCTTGGTGCAGAGAATGTAGATGGTATGGCCATAACCCGGGCGATGTTCAATGCCCAAAAAAGGCCTATTCTCTTTCCGCCTACGCTTGATCAGGGAACTGGAAACCCTCCTCATCCTACAAGAGCAGAAACAAAGAAAACACCCAGACCTATGACTACTACCCCTATCTTATCCTGAAAAAAGAAAACAAAAAGGCAGAACCAAACCCCATAATACCTCCCCAAAGTTACCACCCTACAGCCTGGCTAAAAGCACCAATAAGATAAGGCCCTGGAGTGATCCGAACCTTGATCTGATTCGACAAACTCCCCACCCTTACGACGCTCCCTCCACCGTCTTAGTTACCACCGAGCTGCCGTCCTACTACGGACCCACTAAGCAACCGAGTGTTCAGGTTGTGTGAGCATGTAGAAGCCATGGGCCCAGGACCAGATGCTCCTGTTTGTTGACTGCTGCCAGCTGATTCCTCAAACCCCATGCAGTCAGAAACCACTGATATCTCTTCTTACCCGGTTTCTTGTTCTCAACTCTTCGAGCCCAATCCACCATTACCGCTACTCTTAGTTGACTGCGCACCTCCCTCTGCATCTGATCTCTCGAGGTATCTTCATTTTCAAAAACCTTTGCATTTCGGGCCAACCTCAATACCCTTAATAGGATAGCCCTTGCCACCTGTGCCACATATCCCCAACCCATTCGAGTTCTGAGATTCGCTGGCAACCGGCCTGTCAAAATCCATTCGTCGCTCCACTCCATAACATTATCTGTTATTTTCTTCCAATGTTGCCTCCACCATAACCAGAGATCTTGTGCCACTGGGCAATCCAAGAGAAGGTGGCGGAGTGTTTTTTCTGCCCTTCGGCACTGCGTGCACTGTGTGTCCACTTCCATCTTCCCTTTTGCCAACCAGGTAGCCGTGGGTACAATCCCACGGGAAATCGTCCACAGGAGACCCGCATGTTTTCGTGATGGCAGAAGCTGGATCTGTTCCCATATCCCATATGGCATGTAAATGGCTAGGCTTTGGCTTATCCGCCATATTCAGGAGTTCCTGAAGCTTGCCCCAGATATGTTCCTCAGACTCTATCTTAGTTTTGAGCATCCAGGAGGCCAGGGTCGGAGTGTAAGAAGCAGTTACCAAGGTAACCTTTTTTGGACCCACCTGCTTCCATTCACGGTCCTGGGGGTCCATCCGTAATTTCTTTAGTGGTTTACCTCCACATAGTAGCTTCAACGGTTTACCTGTGCGCCATCTGGGCGGGATTTGGACTCTTACCTGATTCCCAAAGTCTTCCGGTGATCTTGCCGAGGTTCCTTCGTAGCAGATCTGTCCCTGAGTCTCCCGTCGTAACTTCCATTCTTCTACTATCACTGTGTCTCCTTCATTCGATATGACGTGACCATACTCCGGTTCCCCTTCTTCCTTCCTTGCTAATTGATACCACCTCTGTTCTTCTGGGCCTACAGAGGGCAGAAGTTCAATCCATTCTTCTGGGAGTGTTGCCACCAAGTCCTTTTTTCTTGGGCCCACTTGAACCAGCCCTCCCAGCTTTCTTCTGAGTTCCTCTTCTGTGAGCCGTCTTTCTTCCTGCTCTTCCCAGAGATCCCTCATTGTCACTACCCCGCGTTTCACCCACTTCCTTCTGAAGTTCCCTTTATCGGTCGTGACACGAAAGGGGACCATTTCTCAATTTATGTGTGTCATCCTTGTGCAAGGGGCCATGCTGATCTCCTCTCTCTGAAAAAAAAAAAAAAAAAAAAAGGTGTTTGTGGGGATGTGCGTTTGAGGAAACACAAGGCTGTTTTTTGGAAGCCAATTGTTTTTTTTAAGAATTTGATTTTTTTTTTTTTTAAGTATTTGATTTTTTTTTAGCTGCACGAAGGGTGATTGCCACTGCTATAGTTCCACCTTGACGCCATAATTTGGACGTGTTTGTGACTTACTGGTGGTGACGTCAGGGGTGTGCATGTTTGTGGAGATGTGCGAACTGAAATTTAAACGTTTTTTTTCTTTTCTTTCTTTCTTTCTTTTTGTTGGGGACGATTTCTCGATTTATGTGTGTCATCCTTGCGCAAAGGGCCATGCTGATCTCTCTCTGGGAAAAAAAAAAAAAAAAAAAAAAAAAAGATACCTTTTTAAATTCTTTTTTTGCTGAGGAATGTGAACATTGTTTTGTCGAAGCCTAAATTGTTTTTTTTTCTGATTTGTTTTTTTTTTGCTGTTTTGTTGTGTCTCAGATATAAGTGCTAATCATTCGCAGCTGCGCTGGCTTTTGTAAGGGACGCCGGACACGTTTCCTGGGTTGTGAATTTATGTAGCGCCTCTTATTTTCGGTGGGCAGGTTGGTCATGGAGAGTGGAAGGGATGGACTGGGCCATGGATTCGATGGTACTGGGGTGGTGAGCAGCGATGAAGTGATGGGTTGGTGAGATGCATCGATCGAATTGAGGGGAGGTTTGAGATTGGATGATGGAGGGAAGGGTTGATGCTCCTCTGGCGTGAAATCGGTTTCCCACACGTGATTCTTCTTTCTTTTGTCTTCAGTTCTCAGTGACCGCACATGTGACCGCACATGTCTTCAGTTCTGAGTGACCGTACATGTCGTCGATCGAGTTCTGCAGAACAGAATGAGAGAGGGGGGGGTGGCGAGGGAGAGGGAGGGGGTGTATAGAATAGTTGTCCTCATGTTCGCTGCGTGGTGGTAGTTTGGAGGATGCGGCTGGGTCATTTAGGATGGCGACTGGCAGCTCCATTATTTCTGTTTCTTTTGACGACCTCCTTGATGGAGGCACTTTAATTAATTATGGGTCTGTGGAGAGGCGGTGGTGGGGAGGAACTGGGAAAATGAAGCAGCCATGGCAATGTCATGACGCTTTTGTAAGGGCTTGTAAATGCATTTGTGGGGACGGGTGAAGCTTGGTTAGCCCACGAAAGCAAGTTGGGTCAGCTTTGAGAAGAATGTGTGCTGTGTGAATCTACTTGGGAGGGAAGATGTAAGAGGTGATGCAATGGTCGCCCGCTATATAAAAACGCATGTTAGGATATTGATCATTCATTGAAGCGAGGATAAAGTTTTTCTATTCGTAAGGCGGGTGTTGCATACCGTAAAGGTGCAGACAGAACAAGAACTGACCTCTCATACAAAGTACAAAATGGCGAAGCAGAAGACTTTAGATACCAATGATCCGAACAATCAATATTGCAATGCAGCCCCAACATACATCATCATCGCTCAGGGTGTGAAGGGGCCTGACGCTCACACAGGAAGAATGCGCCAGTCCCAATCATACACAGACGAAGAGGAGGGGGGTTAGACGAAACAGAGGGAAAGATGGGAATGTCGTCAACACCAAGTCTGTGATACAGGTACCAAATAATCCTCGTTCAATGTCTGAATCCCAATGTCGAGTCTGGATCCAATGTCGTCAAGTCTCAATTCACCACTCTCTCTCTCTCTCTGTCGTAGTCTGCTGATACTGAGAAGTCAGGTGGTGAGAGGGTGAAGAAGAGATGGTGGACTTAGAAGAGGAAGAAGAAGAGCTCTCTCTCTCTCTCTCTCTCTCTCTCTCTCTCTCTCTCTCTCTCTCTCTCTCTCTCTCTCTCGCTCTCTCTCTCTCTGTCCAGTACTAACCTATGAAGATGGCGCCTTGATGCAGGTACCTCGAAGATGGAGCTGGAGCTATGGCGCCACAGGTGAGTACCGCTGGCCTCCGCCAACCATCTCTCTCCCGCACTACAACTACCAACTACTAGCACCCTGCGCTGAAGACTACTACTGCAGCTATGAGCACCCAATGCTGAAGACTACTGCTAGTGCTGAAGACTATTGCACCGCTCCTCCTGAGTGCTGCAGCCAAATCCTGAAGACTACTCGTGCCTACTGTCCAACGACCTACCCGTGAAGTGTATGGGAACTTCCTATGTACTACTCGGGTGCCTCTACACTGCAGGACGAGGCAGTCCAGGAGGCTACTCTTGCCAATGCCGCAGGGAGTCAGGGGCTGCCGCTGCAGCTCCTGCTTGAGGCAGTCGTGGGAACAGGGTAAAGATAGCCTGTTCCGAAACCCTGGTTTTGTGCCTGAGGTCTAGGGTAGGTCGATCTTATGAGGGTCCGAAAGTGGCCCTCCGTTTCAGGCTGAAAAGCCTCAGGGCTGAAAAACCCTGATATAGGCTGAAACGACATAGGGCCTGCGGGCCCTCGTTTTTCAGTCTTTCAGGCTGAAACGGCAGGGGCCTGTAAGCCCTTAATTCTAGGCTTTTATGCTTGAAATGTGGGACGGGCCCTGTAGGCCCGTGAGGCTAAGCAGTATGCCACACCCCCGTGGGGCCCACTCCTTGAAAGACCGAGCTTACCTGCGAGGGCGAAGCTGTCTGTCTGAGGGCGGGACCACAGTCCGGGTGGGAGGGGCAGGTCGTGAAGGTCCCTGGGCTAACCTCTGTCGCTCGTAGTGAGCATAGATCAGTGGTGCGGATGCTTTCAAATTTGATCCTAAAATCTACCGAGTGTCGTCGGGATCGCATACTCTGAATGTAACTTTGTACTGTTGAGGCTTGTTGTCGTACTTGCATATCCGTGATGACGCGGTCAACCTCCTGATGACCATCCATAGATGGAGGGTCCTGCGACCGTCGGCCTGGGAAGTCGTCGCTCTTGGCTGGTGTATATGTTGCCAGCTTCGAGGCGTGAAAGACTGGATGGACCATCAGATGAGCGGGGATGTTGATCACAAATAAAGGGCCATCGGGCTCATCGCCCGCGGCTGATGTTACGCGCCATGGTCCAAACCACTTGGGAAGCAGTTTGCGTGAAACATCTTGTTCCAGTGCAAACTCTTCCGCGAAGACCCAAACCAGATCACCGGCGCGGATGGGACATGGCACACGACGCCTGTTGGCTTGCTGTTGTATGCGGACTTGAGCCTTTTGCATATTCGCGCGGGCTTGAGCCAGCAATTCCCTATACTTCCAGACGGAGGTGGGAGAGCAAGCGGCGTCGATGTCGGCTGGTCGTAGGAGGAGAAGGTCAGCGAAGATATGGCCTTTCCGTCCACCGTGGTGCAACTCGAATGGAGTCACGCCGATTGCCGGGTGCACCGAAGAGTTGTAGGCGAACTCGCTCCGTTTGCCCGTTCGTCTGTGGATGCCAAGCCGAACTTGGTTTCATCTTCGTGCCAGACTCCTGCATGAAAGCAGTCCAAAATGCCGACACGAAGCGAGTGTCGCAGTCGTTGACTATGTCTTCTAGTACACCATGGCCGCAGATCCAGCCGGTGTGCAAGAGGCGTGCCATCTCGAGACCCGTGGAGTAGTACTTGCATGGGAGAAAACACGCGTACTTACTCGACCGGTCCACAACCGTGAGGATGTCGTCGTGCCCGAGCCGGTCGCGAGGGAACGGACCGGTGACGTCCATGGCAATGGAGAGACCGGGTTCCTATGGAATAGGCATCGGGGGTAACTCGCCATAGGGATTGCGGTTGCAGGGCTTGGTGCGTCGGCAAACCTCACAAGAGGCGCAATACCGAGTGACATCGGTAATGAGGTGGGGCAATCGGAATCGTTGTCGAAGCAGTGCAATAGTGCGGTTGACTCCTAAAAGGTCGGTGAGTCGCGAGTCATGGTACTCCCCAAGAAGGCGAGTCCGAAGACGACGGTCTCGTGGGACACATAACAAGTCCTTGCCTCTCGAGTGGAGGAGCAAGTTCCCGTCGGCAATGCGATAGTGGCTTGTCGGCGGGTGATCCGAAGATAGCTGCGAGTACAACGTGGCAAAGTCCGGATCAGACTCATATCCCTGGATGAAGTGTCGCCGAAGCTCCTCATCGAATGCGAAGGCATGATGTGTCATAGCGCAAAGATCAGGTCTTCGCAAGAGTGCATCTGCTGCGTGATTGGAGAGGCAGGGAAGATGTTTCGGTGTGAAGTCAAATTGGTCGATGAAGTACGTCCATCGTCCGATCGTGCTGCTCACCGTATCCTGTGTCTTGCAGTAGGTCAATGGGTTGTTGTCTGTGACCCATGTGAACCTACGACGCCCAAGGAGGAAGTGCTCCCATCGCTTGAGAGCCATCACGAACGCGAGCAGCTCCTTCTTCCTTGCATCATCAAGCGAGTTGATGAGAGGCACTTTGTGGCTGAAATACTCCACAGGGTGCCAGTCGTCGCCGTCGTGTTGTTCCAAGACTGCCCCAATGCCATAGCCAGAAGCGTCAGTTGTCACTCTTGTAGGCATGATGGGGTCATAGATGCTAAGGACGGGTGCCATGAGCATGGTCGTCTTGAGTGCTTGGAATGACCGGCGTGCGTCGTGATCATTTACGAACGGCACCTTTGGCGATTGTAATTTTGTCAGAGGTATAGCAATCCTTAAGTATCCAGTGGTTAATCGCTGATAGTAGCCCGCCAATCCCATAAATGAACGAACGTCCGTGGTGTCGGTGGGCTCGGGCCATACTCGTAGGGCCTCGATCTTGTCCGCGAGCGGACGGATGCCTTGCCTCGTCACATAATGTCCTAAGTAATCCAGCTCCTGCCGTGCAAATTTGCATTTGTCGTGGTTTTCTTTGCACTAGGCTTGTCGTAGCCGCTCCAAAACGGTGCGCAGGTGCTCCACATGCTCGTCCAAACTCCGACTGTACACCAGAATATTGTCGAGGTAGATAAGTACAAAACGATCCAGCATGTGTCGAAACTCCATTGTCATAGCCGCTTGGAAAGTGGCTAGGGCATTCGTAAGGCCAAATGGCATAACCAGTTATTCGAAATACCCATATCGCGTCTTAAACGTGGTTTTGTAATGGTCCTCCTATCTGATCTCGAGTTTGTGATATCCCGACTTGAGGTCTAGCTTGAAAAAGAACTTGGCGCCGCCCAGTCGTTCGAGAAAGTTGTCAATGCGTGCAAGAGGGCCGACGTTTCTGATCGTTTGTGCGTTGAGCTTGCGATAATCGATGCACTTCCGGACGAAGAGTTAAGGCGCACCGTATGGCGATGAGCTAGGCCAAATCCAGCCTTTTCTCCTGAAGGTCGTCGAGTTGTGCCCGAAGCACACTTAACTCTTCTTCGCTCATTCAATAGACGCAACCGCGCGGAGGTACGGCCCCGTCCTCGAGGATGATCTTGTGGCGGATGGGCCGATCCGGTACTACTCCGTGCGGACCTTCGAACACGTCGCCGTAGGTGTCGAGAAGCTCGGTGATGCGTGGGTCCGAAGATGAGTCCGTCGATGAAGCGTCATGGGGCGGGAGGGCATG